>JAPDSC010063931.1:1033358-1173807 GCA_026290005.1 Latrodectus geometricus | reverse complement strand
CACTAATCAAAATAAAACTAATGCAAGAAATTAAGATATTTTATTTATAAATTAAAAAAGTATTAACTTAATATTTTTGTACACATTATATCATAAGTATTTACACTTTAAAACTTTTCACTATTATAAATGTAAACAAATAATTTTTTCAACTTTTATATTATAATAAAAACTTCGAAAAGATTTAATTTAATTTAAAACGGTGCATTGTCTCTCTCTCTCTCTCTTCTCGTATTTAAAATATTTTCAAATTATCTGAGATTAACTTTTTGATTCAAATAATGATGCAGAAGATTAAGATGATCAAAGTAAAACCCTTTCCAAAAAAAAGCGAAAAATAAAAATAGTATACGATTTTGGTCTCTGCTTAAAATAGCAACAGAAAACTGCTAATATTTAAAACAGATTTCTCTTATTTTTTTATCTACTAAAGTTATATCTTGACAAATTCTGGGTTCTAAATTATACTTACTATTAAAATTGCTAAAGAACCGATGAAATAACATCCATTCTTTAACCTAAATTTTATCTTCTATTCTTATCTTAAATTCTGCTAGTAAATATTAATATAAAATATGTCCCTTTAAGCAGGTAATTTTATTTATAATACCGTCCCTTTGACAGGAAACTTGGCGAGAAACCTAATGACAAACTCTTTAGGAGAACAATGGCTTTAGGTTCCTGATGTGAAATCAATTTCTAATTTTTTCTTTTGAGCGAGAGAAACCTTCATTCTACTTTTATAAATTATTTTTATAGTATGATGTAAATTTTAAACAAAAATTAAAAGTGTTTTTCCTAATATAAAAGGTTTGTAGATAATTCAAAGACGTTTTGCAAAATGATTTGAAAGAGCAAATAAAAATCGTATAGAACATAAATTTTCACTAAGATTTATTCAAAATTTATTTGTTAACTTAAAGGAAGACTCAAGTTTATGAACTTTTTGAGAAAAAAATCTTTAAAATAAAATTACTTGCATCACAAAGAAAAAATAAGTATCGACTATCTGGTAAGGGAAACTGTACCTGACAGAGGACGTCTAGACGTGTCTAATACTTCCGTCAGACGGTCTGTGCTTCTATAGTTACAGAAACATAAAAAATGATTTTAGAATGTTATAGTAAGGGAAAGTTTAACACTTGAAACAATTACAGAAGAGTTTTGGAGATTCCATATTTCAAGCAAGTTCATATTATATATTGATTTTAATTTGTTTTTAAAATCGATGATTATCCTCATAATTCAGTGATGAAGTTAAAATTTAAGAAAGCAAAAATTTGCATAAATCTAACTTTGCTTGAAATTTTTAAAAAATTTAATTGCTCTCTAGCAAATATCTTGTTGAAAAAATGTCTTACATTGGTTTATGCTCAATTATTTTCTTAAGTAATAGCATAAAATATTGCTAAGTTTTCTTACATCCATGTGAATATTACAACATAAGTTTTTGAACTACTGTGTGTATCCTCATATGAAATAATATGTATATATATATATATATATATATATATATATATATATAGAGAGAGAGAGAGAGAGAGAGAAATAGTTTAAAAGTAAAATATAATACTTAAGGATTTTTTCGTTAAAATTGATTAAATAGTTTAAACTTTGCCTTGGAAGTCTTTAAAATTAAAATCTCAGTTCTAGAGTACTTCGGATTCAAAAATAAAGCTAAGAAAATATTTGCTCATTTGGTTGTTCTACAATCACGTTTGGATGAGGGCTAATTGTATTAAGATCTATCGTTTAAAATGGATTCTGCATTCCTTCACGCCCGAGGTAAGAATCAAACTCACAAATTGTTAAATCGAATGTCAAAAATGCGGCTGTCATAGTTCGGCAAAAATAACCCTAATAAAATAATAATAAATAATTTGATACCCTTCCTTGAATTTAACATTCAACAATATACTACGAATATTGATCTAATCAAACTTTTTTTTTTTTGAAATAAAGAAAATTATCAGAACTTTTGATAGAATGCTAGGATATTTTCAGAAAATTTCTTTTATTGATCATTTAGAGTCATGGTCTGTAGTTAATTGTTTTGTTGCAGCGTGTTGATCAAATTACTCTACAGTTTCTTTAAACACGTTACAGAGAAAAAGAAATATGGAAGTTAGATGTCAAACTATTAAACTACTTTTAATAAACTGAAATTATTTCTCGAATGGTGCATCAAGTACTTATTTTTTTAATTGAACATTTTTTAAAAATTATATACATATATATATCTGCAAAAAGAACAGTAACTTACACTTTAATTTACGTACATTATTTTCATCAATTTGAACTATCTTGACTCTTACCTTTAAAAGACGGTTAAAATTTATTCAGGTGTTTTAACTCAAGCATCACTTTTGAAGGGTTTTCAGTTTGTATCAGTAGTTAAGATTATAAGAACGACTAAGACTTCACGAATTTAAATGTTCAAAAATTTAGAATGTCTACTGGCTATTGAAAGAAACAGTTTATTTTTTATCTCGTGTTTCCACAAGACACAAGTCCCACAAGATAGATTAACATGCGCAAGATAGAAACCAGAAATAATAGAGAGAAAATAATGATAACCAGAACTTGAACTAAAATTTAATCGAACTTCTGAGGCAAATATATTGAGAAAAATTATATTTAAGTAAATAAGTAATTTCTTCACACACACACACAAATCTTTACATGTTAAATTTGATAAAAAAAAATATTAAGTTGTAATCTAATATAATTTTTAAGTTTAAAATAAAAGTGTGATTCAACATACGTCTCTGAAGCTCTATTCAAAAGATTATTCTGAAGTTTTATTTTAAGATTGTCATCAAAATAACTTTATATTTTTTATAACTATAGTATTTATTTATTTGTTTATGAAAATGAAAATAATCACCAATTGACCGACCAGTCACAAGCGCCAGTAGATTATATGAATATATATCTTTAATATATATATATATATATATATATATATATATATATATATATACGGATACAGCAAAAGTAATATATTTAGTAAAAAGAGAAATATACAAATATACACCAATAATAAATTACAACCGATACTTTAGTTTTGTGTATTTTTCTCAGAGGAAAGTTATAATGCAAACATGTTTGAAAATATTTTACAATGTCCGCAAAACAAAATTTTATAAAATTCTTAGTAATAAAACTAAAAACAATTGTAAATAGAGCCAGAGAAGAAAATTTTGCTACTCTTCATTAAGCTATAACTGACAAATCCAGTTCCCTGGAACACCCTTCATCTCTATAAGCCGATTCCAAAATTAAAAATTGAAATATGCGAAACCAGAAAAGCACGTTATACGCTTAAACACCATTAGAAAATATTGAATCCATAAAATATAGAAAATGTGAAACTCATCCAACGTTAAAGTATAAAATATGCTCTATGGATGTATTTAAAACTCGCTTATACTTATTAATACATTTGGTTAACCTTTTGGGTACATTTAACAAGTGAGACTGCTTACTCTTCAATACAAAACAGGCTTCAAATAATTCAGTACTCAAAGGGGAATGTCAATAAAAAAAACATTTTAATCAAATTCTCATATTAAGTTTCTGCTACAAAAACTATACTCTCATATCAAGGTTATAATATTCAAATTATTTGAAATTTTGGAATTTATTTTAAAATTTTGAAATTATAACAATTAGCTCCGTAGTAAAACATGTTGATAGGAACACTTTCCTGCTCTTATGATAGCATATGAACCTTCTGTTATCTTTATCCTTAATATGTATGTAAGTCTATAATTATCGATGGAAAAATACATTGCAAATAAAAAACTTGGAACCTGAAATTACAATTTTAAAATTTCTAAAATCTGCATTATTTTTTTGGTTAAACATTTATCAATAGATATAATTTCAAATATAATCAAGAATCATGAAATAAATTTAAAATAGAAGACAAGTGAGAAGTTTTGAATCGGTGAAATGTAAAATCAAAGCCTTATAAATTAACATTTCAAAGCTAACAAGAGTTATTTAAGTATTAATTAGATGATCAGAATCATTAAAATAAACATATTACAAAAAGCAATATTTGTATAGAATTGCAAGCGACTGTTAAACTACAAATCATTTTTTTACTTAAATTTGTAACCCTAACTTTTGTCGAGATTATTGAAAAAATTTTTCAATAAAAAATATAATATTTATAAGTATTATTTATATTACAATCGATATTATCGATGTATTAGGATAATGTTCTCGATAGTTATAAGATTAAACAAGATAAAAATTACTTTGAAAATTTTGTAACTTAAAAATTAAGTACTTTTTTTTTAACATTTTTTAAAAAATTTTGTACGTTATTAAGACATTAAACTTTGTTTTGATTCTTTTTTTGTAAAAACTAATTAGATTTTTAAAAACGTTACTTTTTGTTAAAAATTTCCTATGAGTTTAAAATAAACTTAGAAAACATTTCTGTAATGTCAAAGCAGGATCCCCTTGTGAAATCATGTGATTCTGGCATTTACTTTAATAAATTAGAAATTTCGTGCAGTTTAAAAAATAAACCTAAAACGTTTTTATTAACAAAAATACTTTGAATGAGATTTTAGAAAATTCTAAAACACCAATATTCCCATTTCTAATTATAACATGCACTTCCTTACATTTTGACATCATATTTCACTGAAACTCGTTAGTTTTGTTTTTTATAGCTCCAACCTCACGTTTTCCAAGAGGGGGTAAATCTGATTGAAATTAAATTTTTATGGATTGAAATGAAATGCGTGGGTAAGAATGAAATGCTTAGTGTTAACGAATTTACCATCCCTTCTGACTCTAAAGTGTTCAATGTCATAGAACTTTTGACTTTGAAAATTATCAAGAATCTCATCCGTCAACGTGTTTAACAAATCCCTTGTTGAAATCACTTCATGGGAAAAATTTAAGCTTCCATAAGGCGAGAAAGTTATCTCTATATTTGCCAATAGTCGCATATTACTAGTCTGTGGTACTCAAGTAGAATTAGCCACCTCTACTAATAAGTCACCTAATCATAACTTTTGGACACCCTTCACTTTAAATAAAACTAGATATTCCTTTTTGAATAAGAAAAGGGGATACTTTTTCAAATGATCCCTCCTTTCTTATATGTAAAGTGGTAACAATATAAATAAGCTTTAATATAAAATATGCTTGCGTGAGAGAAAATATTTTTTTCATTTTCCGTGTGTATAAAATTAAAATTTTGGGAACTGATCGCACCACCGAGCCCAACAAAGTGGTGCACTAGTCATAATCAGGTTCAATACGCTCACAGTACATCCATGTAATGGCCTCCAACTTTAATGAATCATCCAGTAGATGTACCAATCGCTTGATCCACAAAGCCGATTGATGTGCTGAGGCCTCAATTACCAGGTTCATTCTTTCCAGGGACACAGGTCTCCATGCACGGGAAACACGTGGATGATTTAGTCCCCAGAAGCTAATAGCAACAGAAAGGTGACAGCTATTCAAAAGGAGCTTTCAATGTCTAGAGAGGCAACCACAACGAGAGAAAAAAAATAGAAGAAAAAAGACAGATGACAGATCACTGAGGTACCTCGGGATTGTGACACTCGTGTTTACTTGAAGAAAGTAAACCTCCTGAGTGATACATTTCATAGGCTTTAAATTCATTGATTTTATTTAAATTTCATTAATAGTAGTTTAAAATTAAAAAATATTCAATATCAAATTAGAATTTCTGTTTTTATATATGCTTTACTTCTTTGTATAGTATATTAAGATATTTTTCAATGTGAAAACGTAATGTACTTTTGATTCAACATTAAAAATGATATTAAGTATTTGCCATTAATTCTAGGAAAGCAAAAATATTTAGTTTACTTTTTTGAAGAACAATAAAATAATTTGCACAATGTGTAGTAACTCATCACAAGAAATTATCTCCATTCTGCTCATTTGAAGTATTTTTTACCAAGACTAATTGGTTGGTTGGTTGGGTGGTTTTTAGTATATTTAATTTGGAGCATTATTTCATCCAAATTCAATGTACTAAAAATACTTAAATATATAACTTTTTATTCTTAAAAATATCACATCGAAGACAATTTATTTCGAGAGGTTTAATTTTTTACTATCCTACATGTAATGTGTGAAAAATTACAAAAAGAGACTAACAAATAATCACTATTGTACCACCAAATATCTCTGGTTTAACTATAATAAAGCATTCTTAATGAGGAAAATATTTAATCTTTAACGACAAAACTATTTCAGTACTAAATTTATAAAAATATTACCACATTTATCACAAATCACTAAATTATTCTATTAATAATTTTTACTTTCAAAACAACTTTGCCAATAAACATAACAAATCAATTCATTGATTTTGCTAAACATGATAGAACTTCCTCTTTGAGGTTTATCTTTCCGGATTAAACATAAACTATCTATAAATCACCGATATTACGAGTAGATATTTTGCATTTCCCCTGTCAAATTCTGTATTTGCTGTGTTCTTCCGTGTCTCTTAAATATCTAAGCTAATTCTTGAAGGCAACTGAATACGTAGGATGAAATAAAATTTGCTAATAATTCCCAAGATGGAGATACTTATGAACCTTTTAAGAATCATTAAGGCTTTTTCGAAAAGTGAAAAATGTAAATCAAAATAATCAAATAGTTTAAATCCTGAATTTCGAGTACATTTCATTGGAATTAATTTCGTGAGAATGAAGTGCATTGAAAAAAAATTCAGAAGTTACTTTTTCAAAGATTATAAAATCAATGCAACTTGGATATATTTATTTATAATGTGAAGGTACAAGTCTGTTTAATTGACTATTTTTATTTCAAAGTTCCATTTGTGTAGAAATCATCGCTAAAATAAAATAAACCAAGGAATTTAACATATATACATAAAAACATATTAAGCTTATACAGTTAACTTCCTACACATGAAATATTTCTACTTATCCTGTTTCCTAATTATCAAATTTAGTACATTTTAAAGTATATTCAACTTTTTTTTCTATACAATTATTCATAAATGGCATATTGAAAACTTCGATTATCACTCCATTCAATTCATATAATTTTTCAAAGATCTTCATTATAATTTTAAAACTGTGGAAACTTATTTCCTTGAAATACAATGGATATTTAACTGCTTAGTGCAGTTTTCTTAACGTGTGATTTAGCACACTCGCATTAACTCGAGCTACATGTTAAAGGGTTAATTCAAATATTCATTTTATAATATTTTATTTCATAAATTTTAGGTGTGGTGCAAGTATTTCACACTCCTTAAAATGTCAAATAATTGATTTAATGTAAATATAATGTTTGTTCTTATTACAAGATGTGGTAATAAGAGCGAAAAATATATTTGTTATCATAGAAATACGTTGAACAAAAACAAGAGAAATGCTTTCATGAAATCAAGAGTATCGTGAAAAGTGCTCTATTATGAGTTTAAGTTCATTTTATGCGAACTTTTATCAAGTATCAAAATGATTTTAAATAATCCTAGATTTGCCTTTTACTGGAAACAAATTTGCAGTAGAAATAGGGAAAAAAAATTTCAAAGACACGTAACGAATTATTCTATTGTTCCTTTTTAAGTATATTATATTACTTTTATACTTACATAGAAGTTTGGGATTACACCGCAAATTGTTATATTTAAAAGTACTTACGAAACACTTACTAAATACTTCAAGGATTTTTATTTTACTTGTAATTAATAATGTTAAAATTACCTCCTAAATCATCCAAAGTACACAAATTTAACAAAAAACGCACTCAAAAAATTTAATAAAATATTTACTCCTTTGATTTCTTTTCTAAAAAAGAAGAAAAAGTTTCCCTTAACTTTACTTCGTTGGGTACAGGCCAGGCAGTTTTTCATTCAAAGCCAGTTATTCCAGATTTTTCTAGACATGTTATTTAGTCTTCTGACTGGGCTCGATCGTTTGAATGACCATTTAAAAAAAAAAAAAAAAAACTAGACCACAAATGTCTGCAATCTTTGAAAATTCCAAGAATAAGAAGCATGCTAACGAATGCACTGTATAAATTATCTTATAAATCTGTTATTACTAACCATTCGGAAATAAGAACAAGGCTAATAACTTAGTGACCAAATATCTGGAATTTGTATAAATATTTAAAAAAGGATTTAAAGGGAATAAAACCTAATTTTATAGTGGGGATTATAGAAAATTGAAAGAAACGACTAAATTAATTAACGTCATTCAATAAGTCTATATTAAAATGAAAATTTTATTTAGATACTTTTATACATTCTACTTGTAAAATCTGAAACTATCATTTCAGATAAAATCCATCCTTTTAAATATGAATTATATTTATTCCACACCTATAAATTACTACTTCGAGAAAAATTTATCATGTCTAATAGCTCAGTATCTAAATTTAAAATGTACTTAAGAGGATTAACGGAAACAAATCAGCAAAAAACAAGTAGGCTTAAATGTTTCTTAAGCTTAAAAAATTTATTTAGCATAAATAGTTATTTTAACTAAATTTTAGGAATTGTCAAGATATGTAAACTCATAAATTTTATTCGGAGAAAGTTAAATATATTTTCAGTAGAGTTAAATATTGAAGTAATTTTATGAAGTAAATTTAACTATACAAGTATTAAAAGTAGACATCTACATATTTGAAGTGATTAGTTGGAATCATACATGTAAACAAATAAAATGTAGCGTTTTTTTTTTTTTTTTTTAAGAAATTGAAAACTAGTAAAACAATTAGAAATCTCTTTTGATACTGATAAAAATAATTTTAATGTTTGATTATTTAAAAAAAAAACCCTTATCTTCATATATTTTTGTTAATAAATTTGTACTTCAAACTAAACTAATAGTTTAAGACGTTTGAAATCTCAAAATTTGTTAAATGGCGTATAATAAAATTTTTAAAAGAGCATGCAACATTAAAATTTTGAAATAAAATTTCTTTAAGTTTCAAATAAATTACAAGAAAATTAAGTTCTAGTTTTACTTATTGAAACTAGAATTAAAGTAACATTATCAAAATAAGCAGTCAAATGCCAAAATTCTACAAAATATTCAAAATATAATGATCAATCAGATTTAAATAAAAATGCAAATTAATTTAAATTAGAAATTCGTTTCTAAAGTTAAAAATTCTGACTAGGAAATTATATTCAACATCTTATTCCTATTACTTTCATTTATAATAGTTCAAAGAATCAAAAGAGTAGTGCATCGGGATTTCTCTACTCTTAATAGAATAATGCTTCTTAATATATTTTGTCTGATTGATTTACTTTACATAAGTTTGACATGAATTGCCGCTCTATGATCAGTTTTTACACAAGGTTTAATTTCATTTGGATCTACAGTTTAAAGCATATATTCCTAACTATTGCAAACATCCACGCTCGAAGTGGAAATCAAGCGCACGAACTGTTCAAGCGCCAATCATTTATTTCCCAGTTCAGTGAGTTTATATTACATGAAGCATTATAAAATTTACTAGAGAATTTAAGTATTTTGCACTGATTATATATAAGTATTATGTATCCATTGATAAAAATTTATTCTGTTATGAATTTATAAATAAATGGCTAAGTATTCATATAAGTAGTATAGAATAGCTAATCCTTAAAAAATAGTTGTCATTAACAAAATTTAAATATTTTAATACAATTGAAACCATTTAAAACTTTTCCCTCATTCAGTTTTTACATATTACTTTTAGAATTTTATATTCATTAAAAGTAATTCACGATTTTTTACTTTTGCTATTATACATAATCTTGACTTCTTATTCATTCAATTTTAATTATTGTATACATTTAATTTTCACTGCCGAAATCAATAAGCATATTAAATGATTTCATTTCTAATATCGTAAACTTCCCAATAATGATTAAAAAGACCAATGGATTCAAAATTGTATACATCCTGAAGTTAAACTCCTCCGAAAAATTTATGGGGGAATAACTTTAAATTTTACTTTTCACTTACAGAAAGAATCATTTTTTAAATCATTTATGAAAACGTAACAATATGTTGCATCAGAAAAACACGTGGTTAGCACACAACCAAATTTTACCAAAATATCGAGATATTTAAAAGTATTTTAAAGTTTTTCTTAAAGGTAATAATAGTTTTATAACAATTCTTATTCAAAATTTACTTAAATTGGTTGATATTTTGAAAAAGATGTAAACAATAAAATTTGGCGCTCTTCCAAGTCACGAAAATCAATTTCTTTCGAAGAATCTGAGCACAATTTTAGTTTAAACTCTTAAATACTTTTTACCGTTTAACATTAAGAACTCAAAAGACCACTTACTTTAAAGAAATATTCACTATTAAAAATTGGAGTTTAGCAAAAGATTAAAAGCTGAGTAGGTTGTACTTGAAAAAATTAAAAATTTCTAAACTTTTCTATTGAACTTGAAATAAGATTGGTACTTACATATACAAAGACAAGCCAAGAATCTGATAGCTGTATCTGGTGGTTCACAATCGGGATAAATGGGCCGCAGAACGTAGAAAGAAAAGGTCAGGGCAACAATTGCTTGTGAACATGGACGGACTATCATGCATTCAACCCAAAGACGTAAGAATGCCACGAAAGGACCGAAGGATTCCATAATGTAAGCATAATCAGCACCTGTTTTTGTTATCATGCATCCTAGCTCGGCATAACAGTAGGCTCCTATCATAGAAAAAATACCGGAAGAGACCCATACCACCAGGGATAGGCCAACACTGCCGGTTCCCATCGAAACACCTTTGGGGCTAACGAAAATCCCCGATCCAATTATACTGCCCACAATAACTGTGATGCCGTTTAAAAGACTCATCTTAGGCTTCAAGCAAATCACATCGCTAGCAGGGGGTTTTTCTGTTGGGGAGGACTTTTCAGTCAATTTGATATTCTCCACCGCGTTCTCGGCCATTTCGATACGGAATGAGGAGATGGTTTTACCTTCCTCTGCGTGAAGAGATCCGCTCTTGCCTTTCTCCTGGAAACGCTACGCACATGCGCCCTGATATCTTTTACCAACTTGGCGAAAAGGACTGAAGTGTGAGAGTGATCGCCAAAGTAAATGACTGATTAAAAGGGCCCAGCACAAGAAAGTTTTTTAAACAAAAAAAGTATCGGAAAGAAGTATATATTTTATTTCCTTTTGTTCGTGGTATCCGATTTTCTATTATTTAGAATCAATATTGCTATATCATGTTTTAATTTAACTAAACATAAAATATTCAGTTTTAAATAAATTTATCTTAAAATGAAAAGAGTAGAACGAAATTTTAGAGCATTGAAAAAATGAACCTATCACGAGTATTTTAAATTGCTAAAAAATTATATCGAATAAAGAAAATGTCTGAAAAAGAAAGAATTTTCTTTCTGCTTATGGTATTTGATTTCTTATTATTTGGAATCAATATTGTTATGATGTTTTTATTTAAATGTTAAAGTTATATGCTAAAGTTTAAAATATTTAGTTTATCATATATTAATTCTAAAGTTGCTAGATTAGAATAATTTTTTGGAATCTTTTAATTATATATTTCAATAAGTGGAAATAGTTTTTTTCCTACTTGGTAAAGTACATATATATATATATATATATATATATGTGTGGTTGATTTTTTACAAAATTATAAACATAAGAAACGAAACAAAATTAAATTCAGTAATTAAAATACGTTTAAAATAGAAATCCAAAAAATAATCAGTAAAATGTTTAACTAAGTAATGTGAATGAGAAGTATATTTAGCATTCATAGATTTTTTTTTCTCACTTGAGCTATATAAATAAAATTCATTTTTTTTTTCTCTGAAATATTCTCCAAAACTAAATTGAGAACAACCACACATTAAATAATATGAAACTTTTATTAAGACGTTGGTCTTTGGTTAAATTTAAGCATTTCGAAATTTCAATTGCAGCGTTTGTAATTAAATTAAATAGAAATCAAAACTCTATTTTAAACACACTTTAAAGGTACTTAAGCTGTGATGCCATCGTTCCAGACTTTACTTGCATCAAGTATGGTTTTTTCCTGCCTTTTATAAAATTGGCATCTATGTTAGTAGGAAAAAAAATATGCGGGAAACAGATAACCCTCTTTTTCTACATTTCCATAGTGCAACTTAAAAAAGCTAACGATATTTACTATTTCTTTCTACTTTTGTAAAAGTCTAGTTTTTATAAACTGCAGCAAAACTGTTTACATTTTTCAAAATGCCGCCAAAAGCAAACACATTGGAGCATGAATAAAATAAATTCATAATTCAGTATTTAATAGTTTCGTAAATTAAATAAATTTTCAATTATTTCACATAACATCCAATTTGTTTTTAAGTTATCTATACGCTAGATTTTATTTCATGGTTTAAAATAATGTTTTGGATAAAGCAAAATAAATAGTTAATATCGCTGTTTTTCCAAATCATTTTTCCCCAAAAGTTAAGTTAATGTTTTTCATTGATGGGGTATTAAACAGAAAATTTATTTTGAAATTATAATTCATCTTATGAGGACCAAATTTAAAATAAATTCCTTCCACTATCATATTTGTTATTATGAAAAATATTTTAACTAAGTTATAAAATTGGATTCTTTTAACCAAATAAAAATATTGTAAAAAAATATTTTTACTACCGATTCAATGAAGGAAAAACTTCATTAAATTATTCATGTTATTAGTTTTAATTTTATTGTATTAAATCTCAATAGAATTGTTTGAAATTAATTTATCCTAAACTAAAATTAAATTTTTATTTGTTTTTAGACATTATAAACTGAAAAGGAGTATTTTTCAACAAATATAACTGTATCATTCATGATAAAAAATTCTCTTCACTACTTTTAAGTATACATTATTTAACCTTACGAGGGTTACTTAAAATTGATAATTAAAGAAATAATTAAACCAATTTTTTAACTTTTTAAATTCTAATTATTTCGTAATATTTCAACTATACATTTATGCATAAAATGGGCCCCCCAGAGATTTTAAAGTCTTTATTTTCATATACAAATATGTTTTCTCTGAAATAAACTATAGAAGAAACCATAGAAACTTCTTCTGTGTGAAAACTGTGATTCCTTTTCAAAGAAACTTTTTCTTTGAAAAGGAACCACAGTTTTCCTCATATTTCTTTATTTAGACAAATATATAAGACTATATTTTATCATCTTTGAATTGAATTTCACTTAACACAAAATCTAATTGACACATAATTATAAACGATATGTTTAAATTACATTAGAAATGTACAAAGTTGCAATTTTTGATTATATTGATGATTTGAGATAAAATTTTAAAGAAACATCCAAAAGTATTTTCATTTAGGAATAGAAAAAAATCAATACCACTAAACAACAATGACTTGTTTTTGAGATTAAAGGTTATGTGTCAGAAAACAAGAATCTACTTTACACTGCGTGAAAAGCAAGAGTCTGGAAGGAAATTCACTGAAAATGGAAGGAGATTTTAATATACTAAAAAAAATTTGCGTTATTGATCAAAAGCCATATTTTTCTTTCAAATAAGAATCCATGACAATTGAATGGAAAAATAAAATATTATCTATGATTAAACGTCATAAGTAGTAGTTTGGTGTAAAGCGTCACAATGATAAACATTCTTTGTCATTGTAACGCTTGACACCACTTTGAAGATTTGTGGAATACTAATGTATAGGAAGAGAGAAGTGTTATATCTACCTACGTGTGTGTGTGTGCGCGCGCAACATGTAAACTTTTAATGTGTAGGAGACCTATATTAGCCCTATTTTGAGTTGAGATCAAGCACATGGTATTTATGCTCTAAACATACTCTTTTGAAAATATGTTAAAATTGTTTCAGATAAAAGTTTATAAGTACAGTTTATCATGGAAAAATGGATATTTCTAGTGATATCTCATTGCAAAAGGAAATTGAGAGAAAATTTATAATAAAATATTATTGCAAAAGTTTTAGTAAATAAGATAATTAATTTAATAATTACTATTCCTTAAGTTATTATTAATACTAAGTTCTTTTTCATAAGGAGCAAAATGTATTAAAAATAATAAAACAAAAGCGAATTATCACGAAAACACAATCATAATTAGAATTTGTACATAACTTAAGATGTTTTTAACTCTTGCATTCCCTTTTTTTTCTTTTCTCGTGTTCTGTAATATTTAAGTATACCGTTTTAATTTCATTGTAATTTTGGTATAAAAGTATTTGTGACACAATTACAAAATAATTAATAATGCACTAGTTAAATGAAGCCGTTTCGCTGCTTTCCATTTAACATTTAGTATTAATTTCATTTTACATTTAGTTGAACCCTGATATACACCATGCTTACTCAGTTTGGATTTTACCCTGTGGGAAACGTGTACCTAGATTTCGGGGAGTGTTTTTTCTTTGAGGAAACTTATAGTAGATTTTCTTCCTATACCTGCAATAAAAAAACCCAAAGAATAACAAAGTCAATTATAGTGAGTGTAAATATGTATAGATTGTGAAAATATAAGTTCTACAGTTTAACACATAATAGTATACACATTGCAAAACAAATGAAAAAGCAAACATTAACGCAATTAAATAAAGAACCTAAATTAGTTCTATTTTCGGTACAGGATACCTAAGTGAGTAAAGAAAAACAAAAATTAAAAAACATCACTTCTAACAAAAGATTCAGATTAAATATGAAAACACAATGTACAGTTTAATACATAAAAGTGTAACCACTGCAAAATAATTTAATTAATAGCATCTAAAAAAATGTTTTTACTCATGTTAGCTAAAACGAATTAAATAAAGAGTGAAATGTTTTGAAATCTTTAATTACGAAGTTATTACATATTGAATTCTCGGGACCTTTCATCCATGTTCCAATACATTTCCTAGCAGTAAGATATTCGAAAAAAGGAAAAAAAAAAATGTAGTCGCTAAAGAGGGCAAAAACGATATTTTTTCAAAAACCTAAAAAATAGTAAATACTATTATTCTTTATAAGCATTTATAAATTTACACTAGGGAATATAAAAAGGATTCCTATGCCTTAAATATTTTTTCTACTCTCAGCATTTTACGCATGAATGACAATTTTAAAAAGAGAAAAAGAACTACATGTTTCGTTTTAAAGTAAGAAAAGTTTTGCAGCAGAATGTTGAATCGCTTAATTTAATTGCATTCTGGTATTTATAACTTTATAAGGAGCTCAAATCAGTGCTTATTTAAAGCTAATTACAAACACTATAATTAAAACTTCGAAACGAAATATAGTTTTATTTTGTTAACACGAGACCGACTTCTTTGCATAACTTTCATTGCATTCCCTGTAAGCATTCTCAATTCAATTACAAAGAGTATTTCGATGGATAGACAGTAAAATGGTTTTATATAGATTACTTTAAGAGACCACTAATAAAGATGTAATAGCACCAAAAATAAATTGTTATGGTTGCTATTTTATTGTCCTGCTTCTTTTGCCAAGGCATCCGCTATCTCGTTTTCAGCAATACCAACATGCACAGGTATCCACTGCATGATGCATTGTTTCTTCAAATGGAAAATTTTATGAAGTGTTTTGTGTATATCTATGATGAGAGTCTTGTAGAACCCTTTGTATTGGTTGAAGAGCAGCCCGACAGTCCCTAAATATGACTAAACCTTTGACTATTTCATTTTCTTCAAGTTTTATATACTCATCTAGGGCTTCTTAGATGACAATGAGTTCGCAAGTGTAATTTCAAGCTATGTTGCCTCCACCGACTTAGATTGCTTTGTGCTTCCACTATGAGAGAAAGTAAAGTGGTCCTCCGTTGTTAAGAGCTTCATCTGAGGATCCATCAGTGAAGGCAAAGACAAAACTTTCTCTTAAGTATGACCTTTTATTTTAAGAGCCGCAGTTATTTCTCTTTTGTAACACGGTTTGAAAAAAATGGGTTACAATTTTGGTGTTTTCCGGAAAAGTCGAAGACAAAATTGGCTCTTACAGAATATCATATATGTTATGCTCAAGTCAGGTTTTCTGCCAGACCATTAGGTCATAGTGCAATGTGGAGGATCAGTTAAGCCTGGTGTTTCCATCCCACTTTAAAAAGGTTTGCTTGCTAAAAGTTCTTCTTCGCGACTTCTAATCTTTTTGGTCAAGATGATGACACTTCTCTCTCTCTTCTATTGTCAAATATCTCCACATTATTGTTGTGATTTAATGTTGTCTGGGGAAAAGACTGCATCAGTTATAATCTTTGAGGATTTAGCCTGTATTTTATCAATCTTCGTAAGTGCCGAAGCCGTGTAGTGAGACCAGATGGCCGAAGAATATTCCATAACTGGACGAATCAATTTGGTGTTCGTAGATTTTTAAGTTTTGGGGCATGCACCCCAGTTTTTTCCACATAGGCTTTTCAAGATTCTTAATTTTTTGAGGCATTTATTAGCACATTTCTTAATTTGTTCAGTAAACAGTAGAATAAGTCCCAAATAAATAGAGTTTCCTGTCTTTTTTAGGAGTAGGTTTTATAGAGATAAGTTTGAAGAAAAAAGGTGTCTGTGCTTTCTGTCAGTTGAGAAGATGCTATATGATGTTTTCTGTGGGTAAATTTCAGCTTTCGGGAATTAATTTATATAAGTAAAATATATGTTTGATGGTTGAAAAAGTCAAATCAAAACAAGGAAGAAAAATTCAATAATTTGGCGTTTAAAAAGTTTTTAAAAACTTCATACATAAATATTTTGTCCCTAAATTTATTTTATATCACTAATTTTATATCATTAGTTTATTTCACAATAATAAGCATCAATTGCATATTTTACTTACTCCTTATGTCATTATCAAAAAGTAATAACAAACCAAGAAAGAAATAATGCAAATAAATGAAATTGGGTGTTTGGATAAAAAAATGGAAAGGTTAATACAAAAACTCAAGCAAATTCCAACTAAAAGGCTAACCAAGCCTTCAGCTTTTCTTAAGGATAAAAAAAATTTCTCTATACTTTAGATTGAATGACAACTTTACAATAAATCAATTAAATATAAATAATTCCTTCCTTTCATTTATTTTAATTTATTTATTTTGTGCTTTAAATTTGTTGTTGCTTTAGTGTGCCAGCTAGGATGGCAATATGGGGTGCGCTGCTACACTTTTCCAATTGAACTGCAATTTGTTGTGAAGTCCGACTTCTTCAGTACACACAGGCCATATCATACCACTACAAACCGCTTATAGGGTGAGCCACATTCCTCCGTCATTTCAGAAGAAGAAAAGACAAAGAAATATAGAGAAAAGAAACGTTCATGCCCAAACTGGGATTCGAACCTGGAACCAACAGCCTAGGAGTCGGGAACACTAACCACTCAGCCATAGGCCAGCTGTGCTTTAAATTTAACCCATGTAATTAAATTTTTCAATTTATTTAATTTAATACAATTTTTATGTAATTAATTTAAGATACCATATTTATGATATGGCGACAAAAACATGCTGTGACAAAAAAAAATTGAAATCAAAATTAACACAATTTCGGTCTTCTTTTTATATAATGACAACCTTATTTATCTTTATTTTTACTTCTGTTAGTTACATCAGTTGGATACTTTATTCCCTTTCATTTGTATTCATCATTGCATGCATTGACTTAGCATTTCAAATTGTGTGTATCTTTGGGCTGTATACTATGGAAAGTTTGAACTTTTGTCTCCTTGTGTTTTTAGAAAAACCATACTAGGTGCCACCATTATCCTCGCCCCTGAGGGGTCTGATGATGCTGGCCTAGCTTTTCTGTACTATATTTGTTTTTTCTTACTGGACTTTTAATGTATTTGATTATTGTTATTCAAATTTTGATAATCCCTCTTTCTGCATTTGCTCTGGTTTATGAACCCTTTCAGTTTTTTGCATTTTTATAGCTCCATTATTTTTTGTATTCTGTTTTTTTGTTGTAAATATATGATATTCTATGTAAGTATCTGTGTTACTACATTATTTTAGTTATTTGTCCCACTACTGTCATTTTTTTAACACTGAGGCTGATTCGATTACAAATGACAGTTTAAATTGGAATTAACATCATTATAAACATTTACACCCGAGTTGGAAATCGAACCCAATGACTACTTATTTGAAGACTAATTTGCTAACATTCTGCATTTATCTTGGAATGTATATGTACAGTGGACATTTCACATTTTGTTTTTGATTGAAAAGTTCTGACACGCGTCAGTTTTGTGAAATTCAAGTCGGAACATTGATCAGGCCAAGTAAGCACTTCCACCTGATTTTTGTCAAATTCTGGGGCAGTAAAGAATTCTGTTCATTTAACTGCATAAACAGAAGCATTATTATATTGACCCAGAAAAGAATTTATTCCAATATTTTGTTACAGTGCCGGAAGCATGTTATTGCTTAAAATTTCTTTGCCAGCATTATAAGTCATCTCCTCGTCACTTTGATAGCACATACCTTAAAAGTTAAGTCTATTGTAAGACATTTGAATATTTGTAATATCTTTGCTTTCTCAGAATTTTTTTCATATATAGTGGGCCGTATTCACATATCGTAAGGGAGATAATCCGGAAAATTGCCAAACACTTTCTCAGACATGATTTTAGAAAGTAGAAGTCCCCTCTTCCATTATTCAATAGTGGTTGAAATCAAACCCAGTGCCTTTCTAGCCATCAATTACTTCTATTTCAAACCCTCATATATTTTCATAATAAGTGAGTTACATACTGGTAAATACCATTTTCTAAGGATTTACCAGATTTATCCATGCTTACCAGAACCCAGATTATACATTGAGATTAATCATTTCACGTAATATTCTTCCATTGCTCCAAAGTTTAATTACTAGTCCTTTTCATCATAGCAAATAAAAAAATTACTGTGAAATTAAAGTGTTGTTACCTGTAAGAGGATATTCCAATCACTTGCCTCTGTAGATAAACTGAGTACTGGTCTATATACATGAGATGAGCGGAAATCATTTACAACCTCTAACGGAGGCATCTGCCGGTTGCTCCGCACAATCCATTTCAAACTTTTCAGGCCATATAATCAGTTAATTTCTTTACTCTACTAAAGTAATCATTTGGCTAAATATTTCCATGGTATTTCCATTTGAATGTAAACTTGTGGATGTTTATTAACTGAGAAATCTCTCTGACCGAATGTCCATATTTATGGTAACCTACAATTATTCCACTTTCAAATGGATTCAACTCTTAACTTATCGAACAGAAAATATTCCAGCACTTCTGCTTTTCACTTATGCATTGTTGATGTGAGGTAAATGGAATCATACTGGGGTACGTTATATGAACTGAAAAGATGTCTTATTTGTAATTTTTCAAAAGTAAAATATTTTAATTGATAGGGAATAAAAGAGCAATACATTATATTTGCATATTTTTTTTTAAATAAATAACAAATATTGCAAGGAAAAAATAAATTGACTACAATTTTACTAAAGTAATATAACGAAATGACAATTTAAAAAAATAACAATAAAATAATCAATATAAAAAAAAACTTTATTCCATAAACATGTTCAAAAGCAATATCAACAAATATTTAGGTATGAAAATTTCATTGTGATCATATGGTGGAAGCCTTATTATGTAGATACGGTTTGATATTTTTGATATTTACTTCATCTAATCTATATTATATTCGCATTCAACATTAAAGTATCAATAACACGGTTCAAATCATTTTCTATGAAATTTTGTAAATTTATTGTTCTTAACAATGCTAAATCAAAAATTTGCTTTGAGAAACGCAACACGTTAAATAACTTCAACGACAAAAGTTAGTTGATATTCGATAAAGTAATCGATCATGTCAAGGTGTTGAAAATGCTAATTTCAGAAATATTTTACTACAGTACGTTTAGCACAAGTAAAAGTAGGTGAGGGTTTTTTTTTTTTTTTTTATCACAATTAAAGTGTTCCGTGCTCCTGCTTTTGTAGAAAAGATGAAATTATAATGTACTGGTGTAATAAAAAATAATCTAGTAGAAAAACCAATAAAAATACTTTTATTGGCTTTTTCTACCAACATCATTGTCTTTTATCGTATTTATGTTGCTTATCCTGAGTTTACAAATTCTTCAAAGAAGATGACTTATTTTGAATAATGATAATGAGAGAAGAGTTATACCATGCTATAACTATATACATAAATTATTTGATGAATTTGAGTATTCCTTTGAGAGCTAATTTAGAAATTATGTGTTTATTAAAATATTTTAAAATAAAATATATCTTACATCATTTACCAAGTCTATAAATTATGCATCCTTGTCCAAGCAATAAACATTAACGAAAATTTTTTCCTCACATACAGATAGTAAATAACTTATCATAAAACATGTAACGCGCGCGCGCGAATTTAGAGATTGAACAAATCGTTCCGTAAATTCATGATGCTGTTGAATACGGTATGCTCGATTCGGTTGTTAGGGCTACTGCTTTGGAAATATCTTTTTTTATTTCATTTTGTCTGTTATATAGTTCAATTTGCTAAAAAAATTTCCTCTTAATTCAAATAGCGAGAATCATTATCGAAAATTTATAATTGTCAGATAATCTCTTCACAATCTTTTTACTCTGCAAACGTATTTATAAGAGTTGCTGCCATATATTATTTAGTTGATATAAAAGTTGAACGTGTAAAGTGTGATCTGGTAAAGTGAGGTTTATTATTTTTAAAAATATTGCCAATAAATAAAATTCTCTGTTCTCAAAAAAATAAAAAAAAAAAATAAAAATAAAAAAAAAAAAACTTTTCTTAAGTTTGATATTATGAAAATTGCATTAACTGAAAACTCATTTTCCTCCTTATAAGGAAAAATAATATTTATCGATTTTTCTTAAAAAATCAAAACTGCATCTTAAATGAGTATGTCTACAAAATTTGATTGATATTTTTGTCCGGTAATTCTTTCTTAAGATCACTCTTAAATTAACTCGTTTGATTTTCGTTCATCCTGTGTACACAAACTATTAAAAAAATGTATTAACTCTTTTTTTAAAAAAAATTACTAAATAGTTAAGAAATAATAAACAAATAAAAAGGAGTTCATTTCAATTATAATCCCATTACATTCCACCACATTACGTTATATATGTGTAATTATTTGTTTTAAATTATATTTCAACCTTATTTTCTTACTTGCTTCTTTTGGCAAAACAATAAGAAACCTCTTTATTCCATCACATCAGCAGCTTATTTTGCAAAGTGAAATAAATTGCTTTGAAAAATCTGACCATTACTA
The DNA here is from genome assembly GCA_026290005.1 of Latrodectus geometricus. Classification (NCBI taxonomy): domain Eukaryota; kingdom Metazoa; phylum Arthropoda; class Arachnida; order Araneae; family Theridiidae; genus Latrodectus; species Latrodectus geometricus. Next base: position 1,152,514 of record JAPDSC010063931.1, on the reverse strand, counting down.
TAATGGTGTTCTACAAATATCCCCATTTTAAATTCTCTAAACTCGATCATTAGGAATAGAAATAATTATGCATTCAGTTGAGCATGAATGCTAAAATATTATGTTATTTATAGGATGTACTTTTTTTCGTTATTTTTTTGTATTTTCGAGGGGAAATATTGATGCAGATTAATCCTTACACATTTTTGATAAATCCAAAACTTAATAACATTTTCAAGCATTTTATCCAATATTTTAACTTAGTATTTCAAAAATTAATTATGTTTATCGATGTGAATCATAATTAGTATCTTTTTCGTCGATAATTTTCATTTAAAAATTGATTGATTTTTCTCTCTATCTCTCTCTCTCTCTCTGTCAAGGATTAATTTCATGTCATTTTTTCCGTAACATTAAATCATTCAATGTTTTATATTATTCACATTTTTTTCTGATTATCACTTTTGAAAATATGCTATTTAAAAATAAGTTATTATTGAGTATGTTAAGTAATTTATTGATTATGCATACCGATTTATGCACCATTTGTAAACGAATAATATTGATGAAAAATTATATTGAGAATAGAATAGAATTAATTTTATACTATAATCAAAGTATTCATGTGTATTTTAAAAAAATATGGCATTGATATAGATAAAATACTCATTTTCTAAGTTTTTCCCCTATTCACAATACATGTTGGAAAATGTTACAGTTAGGAAAAATAATTAACAAATCGATAGGAAATCGAAAAAAAAAGAAAAAACTTGACTTGCCCTTTTTCTTCAATATTTTCCTCGAATATGGCTAGGATATGCCTTTCTTCTGTATAAAAATTAGCCGCTTAACGATAATCAAACATAAGAAACATGTGTCAAATATATTAATAATTCTAATTCGATGAGTGATATTGATAACGATAGAATACAGCAGAAATTTCCTCAAAGACTGATCGACCTATAAGGTGATATACAGCAGAATTTGTTGAAAGTAACAATTTCTTAAGCTGTTTCCTCTAAAATGCTATCTACAATTTCACTTTCTCAATTTTTACAAAAAGTACATTACACGTGAGGTAAAAATTAAATATCAGTTAATGAAGAAAATCGGTGAACTCAAATGTATCAGTGCTTAGGAAAAGAAGAAAAAAATAACATATTTTAGTTTTTTAAATGTGGCGTAGTAATCAGGAAGCATAGTTCCAGACTAAGACTTATTCTACGTTTCCATGTACAAGCTAATTTATATTCAAAACTATTCTGATTTTATTCTTAATTTCACAACTCTAAAAATTTAGAAAAACTCTAATTTTTGAAAAATTTTCTTTTTTTTATTTTTTTTTTTATTATTATTTCTAAAATTTTGGAAATTTTTCTGTTTTACTCGTATTATTTTTTTCCAAAAAGTTAAAAGTTATATTTTTTCATGCTTATTAATTAAATATATTATCTAGTTATAATCATTAGACAACGAAATGCGATATATATATATATATGCCTTAGCCGCTCATTTTTACAAACCTCTGATTTACGAACACTCACTATCTTACGATCTTACGAATTTTAATTATCATTTACGAACTAAAATTTAAAAAAACGTTTCTTGCGCACTCTCATTTCTGATCATTTTTATCACTTGATTTTTTTTTTTTTTTAAATTTTATGCTGAAAAATTTGAATCAGAACTTTATTTGGAGAATCATAAATCCTTTGAGTTATTGATAACTAACTCATCTGCTAAAATTGAAATCTCGAAATGTTAAACAATTCTCGTGTAAGTTACTGCGTTCAGAACATAAAACTTTCATTGCCTACTCATCTCAACACTCAAATCCCGATTTTAGACTAATCCCCATCTAAATGAAAATGATAATTATAATTTAGATAAATACTTTAACATTTGAAAAAAAGCACTTAAGGAAATACTTTTTATGCAAGTTAATGTTAACTTAAACTAATTTTTCTACAACAAAAAATGTTATTTTCAATGACAAAATTCAAAAGCATTTTCTGTTTTAGTTGATTGTCACTCTTTGTTCATTTTTGTACTCGAGGCTTAATAGAATGGGGCCTACAGTTTGAAGGGAAAGTTGAACTACTTATGAATATCTATGTCTGATGTGAGATTCGAACTGAAAGCCAGCACACTAACCACTTGGCTGCCAGCTCGATGCTTGGTCTTTCGATCTAAAAATCTCAAAAATTTATTGACGGGCAAATCTGAAATCTATTTTTAAATTATTTTTGCCGAATAAATGAAATTAGTGTTAAAATACTATAATACGTATGTAATTATGTAATTACAATTCCCTTTTTTGTTTCGTAAGACACATTTTGTTTCATCAAGAAAGATTTCACAATTAGCAGCTGATTGAATTAAAATTCTGCTTAAAGCTGTTTTTGCAGTAAACTGCACTAAGAGACTCCATTGTTATTTTCAACGTTGTCAAAACATAGTGAAGAACTAGGCAGCTATCAGATATTCAGTATTTCATACCAGATTCAACGTGCATAAATATCCTGAGCTCTACTGTCTTGTTATTAGTCGAGGAAAAGACTCGAATTGATTTATCTCTATAAATCAAAAGGAATCATATAAATAGTATCTTGATAACATTAAATACAAATAATTTATATCAAGAGCATGTCCTTGGAAAGAAATGAATGTATCAAAACATTATTCAACTATTAATTACTCTTGTCATAAGAGTCTCTTCAGTTTGGCCAAGTTGACATTCTATTGAACTGAAATAAAATGCCTAGTATATGAAATAATACCCGTTACAAGTGAATGTTTCCGGATGAAACGTCGAGTAGAAAGGCATTTACATTTTGTCACCCTTAAAATTTGATGTTTTTAATTGTTTATCATCGTATGAAGTGAACGTAATAATTTTTCTGTACCTTTTTAATTATTTTTTATACAGTTACATGAATAAAAATTTACTACACACATCTTTGATACATAAATCTCCAGAAAAGTCATTAATCATGTATATGTTCAAAAGCTAGTTCTGGTATTAATTCCAAAAAATATATATATTTTTGGCTGGTAAAATTTTAGCAGCCAAAAATATTTTTGGTAAAATTTTGCAATTTTAAAGAAAATAAAATATTTTACAATTCTCATGTGCTGACAGTAATATTTAAAAATATTTACATATAATTAATTCTAAAGAAATATTAATTTTATGCCTGAAAAATTTATAGAGATGTAAAATACTATTTTTGGAGACTAGTTATTTTACGGTGCCTATTAAAGCTTCTTTTCTACTTATTAATGATCATAAAATTGAAAATATTTCAATATTTTTTCATTTCTTGGTATATTTTTATAATTTATTGTTAATGATATATTTTTATATATTTGATATATTTTTATAATTTATTGCATTTGTACCAATTTTTAATACATTTACTAAAAGTTAAAGAGAAATATATAATAAAATTACAACTGAAGGCATCACATTCATGCTACTCTTTAAAAACTATTTAATCAAGTTTTTGATATGAAAATTTCTATCTAAAATTAAGATTAGTTTTTCAATTCCTAGAAGACTAAAACAGCATCAGTCTGAAAAGTATATTTTATGTCAATTATCTCAACTCAAAATTCCGTATACAGCAAAAAGTTATAGTTAAACACAAATAAAATGCAAATACTTCTAATAGGTCTTCTATAATAGAAGCAGACTCTTCAAAGTGAAAAGTTCTGTTTTCGATGGTGAACCAAGGGCGATTGATATCGCACTTCTACTTTGTTCGTTTAGGCTTGGTGCTAACGAGACTTCCGGATGACACTCCTTGGTGACATATGAATATGGTCCATTATCTATGAAAAGTCCTCCCGCAGGCAAACACGCAACGGATGTTCAAATATCTAAGCGGTATCAAAATAGCTATTTTTCACTGAAATGACAATGTATTATTATTTTTCAGTTTTGGAATTTTCTCACAAACATATTAATAAAACATGATAGTAAGATACATTAAATAATAAATTTGCCATTTTTTTGTAGTTGTTTCTTCTAAAACAACAGAATTTATAATTCCTAATTTAAATAATTTCCAAGTCAGTTTGCGTATAAGTCTTAAAAACTTCGTGAAAACTTTTGGCCCATTTTAATGATGCAGAAATAGAATTTTTCAATGTTATACGAACAAAACTTTGATAAATATAACTATGAGGATCTTAAAATCATGTAAATATTAAAATTCCTTTTTTGATCAGTTTTAAAATCAAATTCAAGTAAAGGCATACTAATTTTAAAATATTTTTGAAAATATATGTCAAAATGTAACAGATGAAAAATAGTTTAAAACTTTTCGGCCTCCATATGTTCAGCAATAGAATATGTAAAACTGAATTATATAACTTTGTTTAAAATTCATACAAAATGATTTTGAATTATTTGAAATATTAAACGAATAGGAATATGGTTTTTTCACACGAGGGAGAATAAAATAAACAAATGTTACAATTAATTTCAGAAAACTCAGTTTTTCAGTTGCTATGCGACGAGAATATCACCAAATGAAAAAGAAATAACCTAGCACACATCATATCATTTAATAAAAACATTATATAGATTATTTAGAGAGATAACATTAAATGCACCACATCTGTATTTTCTATCTTTCTATTTTGAAGGTGACTAACAATGATTTCCTCTTAGGAGAGTTTATATCCCCTCCTTCTCCATATATAATGCCAAGAATATACTATACATCGACAGAAAAAAAGAGGGATTACTACCTTAATTGTTAATTTCATAGACTTAAGATTTGTTAAATTTTTCAATCTGTCATTTTTTGACATTATTCATATTTCCACTTAATTTATTCAACCTATTTAAAAAGCATTTATTTTGGAAACTAAAAAGGAGTATGGTTTTATAAATTTGCTCCACTGCTTAGGAAATAACTAAAACTATTTTCGTTGTACTTAGGTTTGCTTGAGGTAATTCTTCGATTTCATGCTGCAAAAAACATAACATAAAAAATCAATTTTTTCTAGTGATTTTAAGAAATTTAAAAATTTATAATTATAATAAATCTTTAAATGATAATGCATATTTTTAAAATTTCTTGTAGATAGGAAATTTTATTCGTGTAACGAAATTGTGTGTTCGCCATTTCTCATTGAAATTGTTAATGAGATGATATTAATATTGTGAATTTAGATTTTAAGATGCTTGTTTAAATTTTTAAAAAATGTTTTCTTGGTATAAATATGATATATTCTTGAGAGAAATAAATTAATATGATGCTAGTAGAAATGATTATTACTGTTCCAGTTAGGAAGTATAGGAACGTAAAAACATTTATCCGAGTAAAGCCCCACTGAAATAAATAATGGATATTATTCCTTATATTATGCGTAAAAAATCATTTCTGAAAATTTTTGGGATTTCATTCTACATCTTTGTTCATTATGAGTTTGTATATTAATATTTATAAAATTTCAAAATTTGATGTATAAAGTTAAGATAGGAATAAAAATTAAATTTTATACTGCTCTGTTTATTCTAACAGCAGAAAAACGATTAACACTCTTCTAAACATATAGAAATAAATTTGCTTTTTATATAATTAATTTCTAGCTATAACTGCTGGTTATATTTAATCTGATTTTAATACCCTTTTCTTATGTTGCTTATGGATAGCTTTTTGCAGTTAGAATGTTTGGAAGATTGCGAATTTTCCAATAATAAAAACAATTTTTTTTTTTTTGGTCTTTTTAAGTTACTACCAACTTATTTTAAAAAGACAAAAAATTTTATTTAAGGCTTATGAATTTGATCTTTCTTAAAATAAAATTACCTTTTTAATAGCTTTAAATTTCTAAGAAATTTAATTTTGGTGCTGCCATCTGTTGTTAGCGTTGTAAACTTCACAATTTTTTAAATATTTTACTTTTTTGAATAGACAAAAGTAACTAAGCATATAACATTCAAAAGCAAACAAATTATACTACTTGCACCAGAGTATAAACACATAAATTACTTTAAATTATTGTATTATATTCAGATGAATCAGTAATATGTAAATCACTGAATATAATTAATTATTTCAAATTATTAAGTGTTTAATTCAAAAAAGTATGTGCTTACAACTGAGTTCTTTGAATGTCATAGATGACAGAAATATTTGTGCTTTTACCATATTTATTCATTTCATTGAATTCTATAAAATTTGATGTCTTTCATTGGTTTCTATAAATTTTGCATGTTCCATGGCAGATATCTTTCCATGCTCAGAGAAATGGATATTACAATTTTTATGCTATATAACATTTTCCCTCTAATTGTATTAATGAGAACTCATTTTTTTTATCTTTATACACTTGACTGCATAGTTTATAATACCTCTTTTTTTATTTTAAAAGTCAAGAAGAGACTTTTTTAGGTGAAGTATTTTGCGTACATTTCACATGTGTATTTGAAAAAATCGTAAATTTACAAGAGGCAAAAATTGCTTCTATGCTTCCATTTCTAAAATATAGATTTTTTAGATTATTACTGAAGCTAAGCAAAGTAAAGAACAGTATTTACACTTCTAAAATCTAATTTTTTTGCATTCTTACTCAAAGTGAATAAAAATTATGTATTCTTATTGAGAAAAAAAATTTTATTTGCTTAATTTCATTCCTATCAGCTTTTCCTCATCATTCAGAAGTAATTCAGAAAGCTTTTCAGAGTGTCTTCCGAATTGTATTTTTCTACAGCGTGTTTGTATTTTTAATAAACTCATAAAAACTACTTCGTGTTTTTCTAACTTTTGTTCAATAAATTTTGATAAACATTTTTGGCCATAAAAAAATCCCACAAAACTATTTTCACTGTAATCTTATTTCTAACTTATATACAGTTTAATATTTTATACTTCATCTAATTTCATAATTCCACGGCTCTTTTTATCTCTCTAATGATGATATTAGAATATATTCACTTTTTTACACAAAAACTTCAAATTAATTAATTAAATTTTTAAATAACTGGATTTAAAATCTTCTATGTTTTACCGGATGAGTGAATTTCTCTACATCATTTAACAGGCACATTTTTTCATTTTTATTTTCTTGTTAACGGAAAAACAAAAGCTCTCACATTATTATGAAATGTTTGGCTTAAAATTAAAGCGGCTTGTGTATATCTTCATTAGAATAATTAGTGTTTGATTTAGTTTAACTTTTCTTAGCTGCTTAGATTATCTATATTCGACTCTCTTTTTCTTCCTCTCAACCTCTCTCTTAATATTTTTAGTCTGTCAAAATTCTCTATTATAACTGATTCTCATGAGGCACCAATTTGGTTCATTAAACAGATTTTATGTACCAGATGATTAGGAAAATAATATCTATTTCAGAAAAACTATGAACTACCAGTAATTTCACTAAAATTATACTAAGTTATGTATTTTAAATATTTCAAAATAGTGCACTTATATCCAAATATAATTGTAATCTTGATATATTTTCGAAAGGTAGATTATACTAGTCATCTCCATCTCAAAATATTCTATTCAATATGCCTTATTGGAAGACTTTTATTTGTTTGAAGAAGTTTCAATTTTAAAGTATTATTTATTTTAATAAATTTTATGGGTATAATCAGGATGAGAGAAATGATTACTTACAGAAAAACTTTATACTGACACAGTCACTGACAGCAAATAGTAATCTTTTATGGAAATAATAACATTTTTCTTAAAGCCAAACGGTTATTCAGACATTTTAAGTGAAGTTGATAAGTTAATTGTTAGCGCTTTGTTTTCTATTCAAGTTTGTGTGTTCGACATCCTTTTCATGTATGGATGTTTTTAAGTGAATCGGCATATGTTTAAAACTATAGATTTCAATTGAGTTTGCTTTAGTGGGTAAAATATAGAAGTAGAACAATAAACCAGCCAAACACTTTTTATTTTCCTAAATTAAAAATGTTTTTGGTTTATATAACTTTCAATTCTTCAAAAATTTCAATTGTCTTCAGTTAACTCATTCCTTTATAAAACAATACCCATGGCTTTATACTTTAAATCAAAAATGGAAGATTTTTTTTTTAAATCTTTCACTAGAAAAATAATTCCATTGCTAAAATAAATCAAAGTTTTAGCGAATAAGGCTAGATAATAATTTTGCTTTTATGCATAAGGAATTTAATATTGGATTAGACTTTTTTAGAATATTACTTTCGCTTTTTATGTTTGCAAATGAAGACTTATTTTTCCAGTATTTACTATTGAATACGTATTGTATATACCTTTATATGCAGCCTGGCATGAAACGGCAGTCAAAACCATAAAGAATTGAACTGAAGATTAGATTATTTGCTTAATGTTGTCTTGGTCTTATATATTAGGCTGTGTATTGTGTGATAATACATCATATTAATCACTTTTTTGATTCTGTAGAATCCATGAACTGTTAAAATGAAGCTCAATATACTAACCGTTGAGTTGCCAGTTCTACTTATAATGAATTTATTCTAAATGTTCTTAAAAAATTCTTTTATCAAATTTAACTATTACACTAATGTAATTAATAATAAAATTTAGACTACTTTTATGAAAGATAAAAATTATACCCTTAAATTTTCTAATAACTATCCTTTTCTAAAGATTCAATTCAAATTTCACAAACTTTTTGTCAAATTTAACTATACTATTGATGAGATTAATTTATATGGGAAATATTGAGTATCTTTTATACCAAAAATTCTTTAACGAAATTTTAAAGCACATTAAAAATGAAACTATCTTTTAATAAGCATCAAAAATTCTAAATTGTCGGAAATAATCTATAGAAACAATGTGTATTGTATCAAAAACTTTTTATGGCTTTAACAGTGCAAATGCCTTTTAATTTCAAAGCTTTAGCTGTACTATTCAACGATATCATTGAAAAATTACTAATCGTAATAATAACTTTGATTTTAGCCACAACATTGAAAAATATAAATGGGCTTGTGAACAAACAATCATTAAAGTTTAATAACACGCGTATAAGCAAATAACGGAACATCGACAGAGAATAATTTTTAATACAGAGTAATCACTATTTATACTTAGCAAAAAATTTAAATTTTTTACAATCTCCCAACTATGTCATTTCAAGTAATTTCTAGTTTATTAGATGTATTTATAGTTTTTTGATTATCATTTACAATCAATGATTGTTTTTCTCAAATTTTTTAACTAATATCTATAAAAAATGCAGTAAGTAGTAAAGTAGTTGATTTATCTAGATATTAATTAAGTATTAAAACTTACTTAACTTCTTTCTAGATTCTATAATAAAAGTCAATTTAAGTTCACTAAATTAATGATATAGAATTCCAACTTTTTTAACGAGTTTTTGCTAATATCATATCCATAACGATGCAATTTTGTTGACTCAACTTTTCTTTAACCGCTTTCTTTAAGCTTAATAAATTATTTTAATTGAATTTATATAATTAATGTAAATTCAAGTTTTATAAATTTCCCCATTTTGAGAACTTCCACAAAATTTGAAACAAAATTTCAAAATTAAATTTTTTACTCTAAATATTTTTTAAAAAAATACAGGAAAATTATTTGCTCTTAAAGTTAACTGAGATAATTCAGGCTTGAAAATAGTCCTAACTTTTTTCACTTTTATTTTATTTAAGAATTTATATAGTTAAATGATCTAAAAATTAAATGTTTCTTAATTTACATTTCAATTACATTTTTTATTTTGATTGTATAGTCTATTATCATGTTTGAGTGAATTTTTATCTAAGCTCTTTCCAATGTCTTTTATATTCATCTTCATTGTACTGCTTAGCTAACGTTTTCTTAATTTATTTGTAAATGAATGATTATAGCCATTTGAGACTTTATCACACGATGCATTATTTTCATTTTATACTTTTATAAACACAAATAAATTTTTGACTTTAATTTTTTAATCTTAAATTTATTTTCAAAATTATTTCACTCCTTTTATTTCTATTTCTTGAAAATCTTTCATTTTACTTATGAAAGTGAAATTTAATAATCAACTAATCTGTAACCCGAATCTTCTTGATTCTTTTCAATTTGCGGTTAACATAACTGAGAGAGCAAAAACTTATTTCCCATTATTTATAATCTTTCCAGCAATTATTATTAAAAATATTATACACACAATATTCCTTTGTCATTTTCTACCCATTATTTAATTTAATATAGAAGTTCTTATATATCTTTATGTTTATTTGCGTTTAACCGCGATTGTTTTACATTTAACCATTACTTTTATTTTCCATGACTTTTATTTCACATCTTCAGTTCTGTTTAAAATTATATTCGTTCTTTTTTCCAAAGGAATTTTTATGCAACAGTTTATTCACTGAATACACACATATATATGCGAAACAATTTTCTCTTGGTCTTTTGTTCCTTTGATTTTTATTAAAGGAACATCAAAGAGGTCTTCACTATTTATGTTCATGTTCAAAATATTTTTTCCCTTCATTTTACTGTTCTAATTATTGGTTCTTTATTTTAATAATTAAACATTTATTTAGTAGTAAAACTTTTTGCAGTAAAATATGAAACAAACCATCATATTCTACTAGATATATTCAACCAACCATTTTATGATAATGTTGTGAAGACTAAAAATCCTACTTCATACACGACATCTTTTACTTTGAGCCTAATTTTTTATCTATTTTTTATCATTATGTAATTTTAGTTAAGTATTGCAAATTAAAAAAAATTATTTAAATATTAGAGTATTTCACTTTAAAGGCATTAAGCTTAGATGTTTTTTGCCTTCAAATTTTATAAGCAATTAAATTTTAATGATGTGTGTGTACTAACATTTATATAGATACAGATTTAGATACATTCTTCGAAGAACATATTCTGGTTTAATTTGAAATTGGAATTTAGCTTGATCTGTTTAGAGATGAGTTTTGATCTGTTTAGAGATGAGTACTGATTTGCTTTGCAAAATGATTCTTGATATATTTTATACATATGGATAGAAGATATGCTCAATATTTTCCGTCTAACATATGAGTAGAAGATACCTTCTACATTCACAGCTTCTTTATGGGAAGTTACTTCACTTTACCTCTTTATGGGAATATTCAAAACTGTTATATAGGAAGGATATATCTTTGCAGAAGTTAATGTTCTTATTTGTGAGGGAAAATAGTGATAGCTCAGGCCTGTATATTCTAGCAACATGATATTCTCTGAAGGAAAAACGCATTTTTAATCTTATTGTTCATCCATATGCTGCTGTGAAAGAGGCGCTTTCATATTGTACGCAGATAATTTTCTCTTCCACACTGTTCTCCTCGTGATTTGAAGGAATTATAACCAAATACCATTACCTATACGTTTTCCGACTTTAATCCAATTGAGCACAGTGAGATGCTTTCAGTGAATATATTGCTTTTTTCCATCCCACTTCCCAAACCATATGTGGTCTTAGAATTGATTTATATGATAAATGGAAATTAATACCATGTATCTCATTGGCAACAGCATAAACAGCTATAAGAGGGCACTGTGAGACCTGTATTGTTGTATTCAGTATTAGAAATATTAGTATGTTCAATTTATGTGTCCAAATTTCGGTGATTTTACGTTCTTATATAAATACTCTTTATAACATTTTCTTAGGTTTCTTTAATCAAGTAATTTCATTTATTGTTTTAAAATTTTTCAATACATATGAAAATACTGATAAAAAAAATTTCATTGTAAGTGCTAATTACAAGTCTTAGGTCTTAAAGATACACCTATACTCATTCTTTCTCATATTTCCATAGAGTTTCAAAAGAGTAGCATTTGTATACAAATAATTTATTATAAATAATAGGATTAATTCATACCTTTAAGAGATTCAAATATTATTTCCATAAATTTTTGATCCCATGAGAAATTTCCCTTACAAATTAGCTACAATATTCTTCATTCTTGAATTAGTAATTTATATACAATAACATATATATAGATATAAATTTTGGTGAATATTAACTTTTCATTAAAAAAGAAAACTGAAATGTTTCTGCTAATAATTGTGGAAGAAATTCATCTCCCTCATATGTAATATCTCTTGCATATTTTCGCTATCTTTAGAGATATATTTTGTAAGAAAATATATCTTGCAAATTTAGTACATCTGTAAACGAATTAAATAAAACTGTAAAAAAATTGAGTACTATATCTTATTCAAAATAATCTACATTAATTTAAGTATATGTTAAGAGTAATGTCTACAAAAAATATTTTTCATAAAGTTTTACATTTTTTATATTGCAGTTTAACTGTAGAATGGGTAATTTGTGATAGTCTGGAAAACAATCTTAAAAATATTATGTAATAGTTTTATCAAGACAGTCTGAAAGGCTACAACATTTAAATAATCTCGTTAATTGTTCGTAGAATTTGAAATTAGCCCAGATAACAAATGGTATTCTCTACATCATGTTGAAACTAATTTATTTAAAATGTTTATCAAAATAAGAATATTATAACTTATAGAAGAATTTCTACATAAAGATTTTTTCTGGCTTATGTAAACTTGGTCTACTTTTGGTATTTCGTTTTACAGTAGTTCTAATAGACAGGCAAAATGAAACTAGCAAAAAAATAATAATTGAAAAAGAAATAAAACACTATTTAAATTTCCATTGTTAATTATTTTCCAAATTTTTTATCTTAAATGAAACAATTCATATATAAAATACATATATACATCATATTTATCAATAATCTTTAATGTTCCTCTTTATATATTTTTTATAACACAATAATATATCCATTAAAGTTTTACTTAAAATACATAATAAGTTTTATTTTAGTTTTATTATCAACCTAAAATTCTTTGTATTTTAAAACTTTGCTTTGCTGAAATTGAATACCTCGAAATATTTCCCTCCCTTATACTAGCTCATTGTAAAGTCATTAACATTTCAAATTTCTTCTGCGCTTCTTTCAAATTCATCCGATCGATATTAAATTACTTTCCACGCGCGATAATCCTTTTCTTCTGAAAAAAAGCATGAATACATTTATGTTTCCTTTTTCTTCATATCTTGTATAGAGCCTTTTCCAAACAAAACTAATTGGAATTCAACTTTTGCTATATAAGGGTTTCAGCTAATTTCCTGTTGTATCAGAAGCTGTAAAATTAGCAATGAAAGACGAACAGCGTGAATAATCATTTTTGATATATTTTTAGCCAAAGAAAAGTATTCTGGTGTAATATGAGTTCATTTTTGTCTTTAATTTAAAATTTTTGTTATGACAAAAGAAGTGAACTGAAACTGAAAAATAGATTGACAATTATGAACAATTTCTCAAAGCATTTTGTCATCCATGAAGAAAACTACCAACTTTTCACTGCTTCTCAATAATTATAAATTTGTCTATTCATTATATTTTTTTTCAACATGTCCAATAGCAAAAAATAAAACATTATTATTAATTTGGATGATATATAAACATCAATTATTACAAACCAGGGAACTCAAACAGCTAAATAATTGTATGATCATTAAATAACAAATGCAATATTTTAATCTCAAGACATAGAACTGGCAGATTGAGAAAAGTATTTTCATATTGATTTAATTGAAACCAACAATAAAGTAAATAAATTTCTAGAGCAATTTAATTGAAACCAACAATAAAGCAAATAAATTTCTAGAACAATTTAAAACAATTTTGATGAGAATTTTTTATTATAATACATTCAAGACACATATTATGAAATGGCAATATCATAATATGTGTCAAAAGGTAGTGATGCTTTAAAATTGCAAACTTTTCAAATGACGTTACATCTCTTTAGCAAGTGACTGTATAGGATTCCTATACAGTCTCTTCCTGTTGCAGTAATACTTTACGAGGCATGCCATACAGTCACTTGCTCTATACAGTCACCATATTAACTCTGAAATACTGACATTATGGCTATAAAAAGTGTGTAGATGTCTGAAAATGATTAAACTTTACAAGACGAGATAACTAAACAACAACAACCCTAGAGATAAAATTCTGAAGGTAACGATCCCGTTTCGAAAACTAAACGATGTACAGGATAAGGTCAATTACAAATTTAAAGAGTTACAGAAATTTAGTACTAAATTAAATCTTGCGTACAGACAAGAGAAAAAAATTTAGAACGAGTGCACCAGAAATCTCATTCTAGTAATTCCAGTTGATCACAAAATACTCATTTTATACAGCAGGCAAAGCAAACTTTAAAAATAAGTACTTGCATCTTGTTTCATTGAAAAATAAGTATAGCCCAAATTCTATGAGAATTTTTTGATCACAGAAACCCAGCATTCACCTTCCACTGTTCAACAGTAAATGAAATAGAATGTATGACATTATGTAATAAACAACTTATAACTAAACGCTGTTGTAAGTTTTCAATTATAAGAAGCTGTTGTAAGGCTTTTTTTTTAACATTCTTTGCGTGTTGTTACTTTCTTTTATTTCATAGATAGTAGGCCCTATTCAAGTGTCAGAAAAGAGATAACACGAAAATGTTCCCAAATATCCAACTTAAATGACGTTCATGCAGAAATTAAGAGTGTAATAACAAGTGAAACATCTCTCATTGCTCAAATAATGCTGAGATTGAATCTAGGACCCTTCACTCCGAAGAGTACCTTTATACTTCAAACCATGATAATCCTTAACTGGGACACATACTTTAAGACAGCGTCACAGCTGAAGGTTCTTAAATAGCATTATGGCAAAATAAATCCTTACCTTGGCTTCTTTCACAGATAATGGGACATATTTAAGTGTCGCAAGTGATAAATCCCAGAAAACTAGAACGATGTATGTTGCGTTTTATGCAGAAGCTAGAATTCTAAGTCTTAAGAGTGACAGGCATCTATTTTTCGTTGAACAACTGGATAAGATGGACACGTAATATTTGACACCACGTAACGAAAAATCTAACAGCTGAAGGTTATTGTAAATTAATTGAACATCCGCTGTGTCTTCGTCTTCCTGGAGAACTTTCATAGATCAAAGGCCGTATTTATATGTTGCAGGAGAGAAAAACAGGAATAGTCTTAAGCACTCAAAGCGCAACATCCATCTCCTGTTGTTAAACAGTGCTGGGACATACTTTAACACTGTATAGGGAACAGATTATCAATCTAAGTTAGTTGTAAGACATTTCAATATCCACCAAGAACTCGTTCTTATAACCAGCTATTTCGAAAAGATTTAAAATTGAGATTACAACTAATTCACTACCAACACTATCTTTTCACAAATAACAAATAAAAACATACGATATAAATTCACTTATTTATATATAGATAAGCAGCTTACTTAATTCTTCTTCAAACAGCAATCAAGAAAAAAATTTGAAAATCAAATTACGCAAGCGTTTTTTATGCTTCTTGTGATAATTACTAAACTAAAATGTAATGGATATTAACTAGTGACAACCAAACAACCTTACGCAAGTACCACTAGCTATTAAACTACTATTTGAGAGTTTAGCACGCATTGATTATTTTCTCTTCACGTACTGGCTTGTATTTTTAAAAATTTCCAGTGCAAATCCCTAAGGAAATATCATACATGCTCGAGTATCGTTAACTGTTGACAGGTTTTGGACTTATTTCTCTACCCCTAATATGAGCTGATAATAATTAGCAAAACTCTAGAAACAAATCATTAAAAATTAAGATTTAGATTATCCCTAACAGTTAAGGAGAACAGCAGAATTATGGGTTGACAATTTCTTAAATGGTAGAGGACTATTGATATGTGATACGCCTATTGCCTCTTTCATGCTTGCATTATGGTTGTAAAATAATGTTTCAATGAGAAAGGTGGCCATAATTTTAGCAACACTGATAACTTAAAAATAAGAAAAATTTCAAAGAGAAGCTGGAATATTTTCAAAAATTGTAAGAATTAATTTGTCAATAATAGTAGACACTTTATGATAAAAATAACTTCATCTTGAAAGTTGTATGTTTTACTTTAATATTTGGGTAATATATTTAATTGTTATCTAATATCACTTTTTATTAAATACTTGTATTTTAAAAACAGTGATATTATCATATTTGAAACTTTAGAAAAGTCACTTCATAAGAAAAGTCACTTTGGAGTGAATACAATCACTAATCAATTCACTTTGTAAAATTAGCTCCTACTCATAATTTTGAATACTTTTGCCTCAGCTTGTGAATTAATCACAAAAACAATGTTTAAAAATCATTTGTAAACAACTTTCAAATCAGTTTTGGAAAAAAAGTCAATCAAAAATTTTGTTGTTAAAAATTCAAGAATACGAGTACAGTATCGAAATTCTCTTTCATTGAAAACAATACCGAGACAGTTTCGGAACTTTTTTTTATAATTATTACTCATGAAACTGTAAATAAAAACAGAAAATCATTTTTGCAAGAATTCTTTTCCTTCTTATACTACCTGTCAGTGGCTATATTTATTTGAAAAACAGATACTATTTTAAGATAAGGGAAGATCACATATTTAAACAAATATTTTACACTTTCCTCGTTTATTTCACATAAAAAAATTTTCAATTACAGAACATTGTTCCTACCTTCCGAGGCTCTATTATATAGTGAAATAGAACTTATATGAAGTAAATTATTACTTGCTTAGTTTTAATGATGTTTACTGTTGTTACGAGACAGAAAAAATCACTTTATAAATTGGAAAGGATCATGAAATTAAAACATGATCTATAATTTCACCCTTCAGAAATCTTGGAAAATATGTATTAATGTTGAAATAATATACTTGCTGTAGTATTTAACAATGATGTCAAAATTTCCCTTTTTTACAAAAAAATTCATCAATTGTTGTAACATAAATAATTTCAATTTTGCTTGTGAATTTTTAACGTCGATTAATAAATGTAAATAAGTTCCAAATCAGCCATTATGAGTTACAGCTTTCAAAAAGTTAATTGAAATAATATTTCTAACTAATTTTGTTAAAATACTTATTATAATGTCATATTTTGATGAAATTTCTTATCAATTTCTAACAATCAACTGCAAACCAAATACTGACAAATATTTATAAAATATTTTTATACTCTCTCGGCTTAGCTTTAGTAATGTTAAATTTCTAGCATGTGAAGGATATAAATAATTATCAGTTCAAAGAAGAATTAAAAAAATTATAGAAATAATAAATATATTATGATTGGCTAATAAATTCATATAATAAATAAATAAACAATGAAATTCCTTTTTCCTTCAAATTCAAGAAAAACTGCAAAGAAATAAATCTGTAGTAATCAAGAAAAAATAATCTATAGCTTATGGAATAGTAATTATAATCAAGTAATAGTAATAACAATAAAAGTAATTTAATAAAAATAACATCTTATAGAATAGTAATCAATAAATTAACTCCAAAATTATAGAGATACCACTGGAATTATTGAGAGAAAAATTTAACTCAATAATTTCAGTATTCTCTCTTGCTAAAATATTAGCCGTTGGAACACCGGAAAAGCTTCTGGTTATGTTATTATGGCATATATTATGGGCGTATATCTCTTCAACATACACTAGTATGCAAAACTTAAGCAAAAGGTGTTTCTTTTATTTGTCACTACTCCAGGATAAATCATGTGAGAGACATGAAAATTTGAAATGAGAGATAGCATTTTGTACTTAAAAGTGGACGAAAGCATAGTTGTGCAAAAAAAGGATATAATGCACACAGTAAAAAATCAAACATAAGGGCTTTATTGAACTCATAGTATAGTTATTCATGATTGTTTGAAAACAATATCCCGATGTTCCTTAGTATGGAATATGGCCTCTCCTTACTGCAATTGTTGTTTCTTCACTATACCTCCATATTTCAGCACCAGACTGTTCAACAGCTCTTTAAGTAAGAAAACCCATTCCTTAATCATCAACTGTTTTAGCTGCTGTTCCTTTGCTGATCGGTTTCGGGTTCATTTTGCCTGCAGAACGATAAACGATATATCGGTTGGTACTGCAGCTGTTTTCCTGGAGTGGCCTTAACCAAGACCACCTAGATAACATGATTTCTAGAAAGCCTTGCCTTAACCAATATTTCTAACAGCTGCTCATATGTAAAGAGTTTCCAATAGCGTGAAAAGACAAAACGCGGATATCAGCACGTGTTTTGCGTACGCTCATGTCACCTGTGACATTTAGTTCCTGTCATTTGCATACGCTAAACGTTTATACTGAATTGCTTATCCATTACATTGATCGCAAAAACCCTTTTTCTGCAATTTTATGACTACATACTTAAAATTTAAATGATTTGTGGCTTTTGTTTTGCACACCAGTGAAACTTACCTTTCTCAACATTTGTAACATATATAAAAGTAAAAAGCTTGAAATCTAGAATATAAATAATTATGAAAAACTTGTCAAACAAAACTTATTAATACTAGAAAATTTTAGGGTATATTTACTGTTGTAAGTATAAATTTCCTGAAATTTGGTAACTGTTTTCATATTTTCGATTATTTATTTCAAAATGCTTAGCCTTTTTGCTTATGAAGTACTTTGGCAACACCTAGGAAAGTATTGAATCGGAAACAAAATAGCAGACTAGTTTATTTGCACTGTCGCTTGAGTGTTAAAAGCGGCAGAGCTAAAGATGGCTGTGGCTGTAAAGCATGAGCCAGTAAGTTTAGAAATTAAAACAAAATCGATAGAAAAAACTCTCATTCCATTGGTTACACAAGTAAGCATTTTCTTACAAGAAAATTTTGTTGTTTATTGTAACATATTTTAACTTTGACATTAACAACACTGATTGTCAAATTCTATGCTCTTTCAAAAAATCATAAATATTTTTTAAAAAGATGGATTATCATAAGATTATACCTAATTCCTCACAAATTAAGAATTGATTCTTTATTTTTAATGCCCAATCTACAACAAACAATTTCACAAATTCATTGATATATTTATATTTTAGTTTCATAACATGCTCAATGAATCTGATTTTGTTTTACTCTCCAATTTCTCATCCAAAAAAATTTAGAGTTTCTTACTGTTTTTCAAGAAGTAAAGTTTTTTCTGTAGTTATTTTATTTATTTTCCCAGTGTTTACATATCTATACAAATAATACTTTGTTATTTTGTTGAATTATTACACCACATTTACACTATCAGAAATTTTAATTAATCATTTTACTCAAAATATTAGAAAAATACTTGTTTTTTTTCTATTATCTAATTGCTGTTCTTATTGTGATCCATTAAACATATACCCAGATTTTTATTGGTGTACTTAAAAAGTTTGAAGTTCTTAATGATTAATTTTTTGGATATTAATCAATGTTTTTTAATTGTTTAAGTACATTTTTTAAGTTTATTTACACATCACTGAAATTTTAACACTAATTTTACTCAGTTATCAAGATATTACTCAATGAATCGTATTTCTTTTAACATTTTATTCAGCTGATTTGTGTCAGATTTCAACACCAGAGAAAAATTTTAGTTTCTGTCATTTATTAACTAAATATCTTTGAAAAAACATTCATTATAATAATTCAACTAAAATTTCACATTTAAATTATTAATCTATTAAATTCCCTCAAAATGTTCACTCAACTATTACATTAATTTCATTTTATTATGAAAAGTTTGAAAAAAACAAATTCAGTTCGCCACATATACTTTTCACTTTCTGCACACTAATACTTAAACTCAAATTTTTCAATTTGATAAACTTTCAAAATAAAATATAATTTCAAATATCGAAATTGCAGTTAGATACACTTTTTAAACAACTTTAAACACCTAAGTGTTAACCATAAATAACAAGAACAAAACACACAGTAAAAGCTTCAAGGATTTATAAAACTCTAAACAAATTGTTTACATGCTCACATTAGGTTACATCATAAAATCGCAAGAATAAATCCTGGTGGAGTAAACCAGTTTGATACATTTATTGTGTACCTAGGATTCAATTAAAAGAAAAAAAGATTCATTATATGATATTCATTACTTTAAAAATAATAATTTTCATTTAAAAGTTAAACAAATGTGAGTAATGTCATAGCAGATAAGTTTTATGGCAGAAAAAACTATTACTTGAAGCAAACAAAATTCTTTTACAAACTAGTTTCATTTCTTTTAGACATTGCTATTATCCAATTTTGCTCAAAGAACTTCAACAAGAATTATAAATCTATTATATTTTAGTTTAGACATTGTGTGCTAATATCTACTGGGATTATTTCAAAATTTGCATGGAATAATATCATTGAAAACATAATTGGTCATATGAATATCAGAAAAAAAGCAGTGTAAATATTACAAAGATGAGAAAATAAATAGCAAGATAATGATGTATTTATAAATTTATCTTGTCTTGTTTCCAAAATTCAGGATTTAGAAAAAATATGATGTAATACCTGTTATACTTCCAAGAGTTTCACTTTAGAAAAGCAAAATTAATAATAAAAAGAATGAATATTGCAAGAACTATTTTCACTAAAAGATAATTACTTTTAGGAGCTGGAGCTAAAGTAGGAGTGGGGATTAAGGGAATTGCAGTTGACTGAAGGACTACTAAGACATTTTGAGTTGATTGCCAATGCTAATTTTTATGATCAGCATACCTAAAAATATACTTGCTTAACCCCTATATGTGATTGTGACACTAAAAAAAAATTAAAAGTAGCTAATGGCCAAGAAAAGTCTGCTTTCTCCTAAACAAAAAGTAGAAACCAATAAAAATTATAAAATTTTTCCTAAAAATGTGTCAAACTTCTAGATTTGATTAATATTACACTGAAGAAATCAAGTTAACAAGAAAGAATTCTCAGAATCAAAGCTAAGTAGATAAATAAATTTGAATTAAGATAGAGAAATTTTTCAAATTGCATGATGCTCTAATCAAGTCTCTTTATTATAACTTTTGATAATAAAAATTAAAACATAAGGTTCATCTGCAAGTGTTGATTAGGTGAGTACTTTTACTTCATGTGTTATTTCATTAAAATTGCTGTCATATGTAATAATTTATGTAATTTATTGTGTAGAAATATTCAACATATATTTATCTTAAGTTTATTGTGAATTATAATGCTTGTTAATTAGAAACTAAAGTTTTTATAAAAAATCATAAATTGATAATGTAAATAACATATCTATATTATTAATTTAACTTTATTGCTCAATTGTCTCTGTGATAGATTGTGTTTACAATAATGTTTTTATGGTGTGAACCTCTATGCAGTTAATTGAAACCTGAGTTTTCATATAAATTATGTTATTAACATTACTGACTTGTAAAACTAATTCAGTAATGCCTGGTTGTCTAGATAGTGGTATTTAGTTATTTTATCTTTGTTTTGTAACATGTAATCTTTATGAAATTAGTTTCTAATTTTTAGTTTTGTAATACTTCTGTAGTAAGTAATTATAATGAAATATTAGAAATTTTAACTGTTGAAATATAAAATAGTGCTAGATTGCAATGTTTGTAGTTTATATTTGAGTGCAATCATGATTTTGTAAGCCCTATATTACTAGGTAATGTAATTTAGGTTGGTGAGACAAATGTGCAGTGCTTTTCACAAATTTGAAATTGTGCCAAACCTGATATACAATAATATTATATCTAACAGTATTTTGCACAAAAAATGTTTCCTATCTTAGCATACTTTTAATAATTTTTAAAAATAAATACAGGAAGAATAACACAAATGAGTGAATCTTAGTTTAAATATGATTATTTTGATCACAAGTTAATCATTGAAAATTTAAATTTTAGGAATTTTTCATGGACTTCTTGCATTATACTAAGAAATTTCCTTTGAATAAATAATGTACATTTTGATAATACTTAAATAGTTTAATTTAAATGTAGCTCTTAAGTAAGGCTAGAATTCTTATGTAAACTACATTGAAGTCTAAAAATAAGGCCTTGATAATATCTTTCAATAAAATTTCAAATTTCTCATAAGCCACTCCTATCAAACAAGTTTTGCTTTTCTTTTATCAAACAAATTTTTGTTTCCAAGAATCTTTTTTTTGATCTGGTTGTTCAATAGTTAACACTCTGTTAATAGCTCAAGTTTTTCACTCCAACTTCGGGCATGGATGTCAGAATCCACTCAATGTTAGGTCAAGCTCAAAAGTATCCATAGAATTACAATCAATTTAAAATCAAACCAACAACTTGCTTGTTTGGTTCCATATCAGGTGTGAATGTTTTAGGATCAAAATCCACATAAAATTATAAATCCTGGGAAAATTAACCCTTGTGTGCAAAGAGTGAACAGTGTGAGAAAAAAAGAAAGTATACCAGGAATTCTCTTATTTCTAAATTTTTATTCATTAATTTATAATTATTAAATATGTATCATTTGATAAGAAAATAATTAGTTACAGACTACACAACAGTTGGGATTGACTTTCAAATGCATTTCCACTTTTACTCCATAAAAATTCAAAATTTTTGCTTAATATAAACTTTTCTTAAACTCAAACTTCATTTGTTTATTTAAAAAACTGACAGGAAAAACAGCTGTGAAAGTAAGCATGATTAAAAATTGTTTTACAAGAAAACTGAGAAAGTCTTAAGAAATATTCATTTAATTTTTTTTATTATAGTTTTTTCCGGAATGTTATTAGACATTATATTTAGAATTCTTTTCTTACTGCTACATAATTTTAGAACTCATTTTTAGCTGTAACTTGCTTATAAATGTTAGGCTATCAAGTTTTTATAAATTAAAATATATCGCAATAATTTGTCCATCTATGTTAATTATTCCAACTTATAATTTTTAATTCTTTTTATTATGATTATTTCGATTTAACTATTCTATCAATAAAAGTGGTAAACAGCCATCCCTCTCATAGTTTTAAAACTTGATTTAATATAGAGATTTGACACTTGAATTCACATTTTTTTTTTCCTTATACCAGTAAAGAAACATTGTTTTAAGTATTTACGCTGTTTTAAGCACTTAATGATGATTAACTGAACTGTAAAACTAACTTTAATTTTCTTTTTAAATTATAATTAAAATATAAATTCATTTTTTCCAATTATTATAACTCATAATCATCCTTTATATACATACTAAGGTTTAAGATACTGGCAACACATGACCTATAAATTGCCCATAAAAGTGGTAATTATATGTTGTAGCATTTATTACTTAACAAATTATAATAATAATCTAATAAATATGATTAACCGTTTGAGTGCTGAAGAGTTTTCTTATATATAAACATAACATAACAAGCAAAGCGTGATATCGCTTCACCACATTCAAACGGTTAAGAAGATTTTAGGCGATTTGGTTTTCCTTTGTCCATTATTAATCACGATTAAATTAACCAATTTATGTATTTTCTGAAAAGTTTGCTTATTATTTAGGAAGAATGACATTTGTCAATATTTGTTTGTCAAAAATTATCTGCATAATTTTGAAGTTTTTAATGTGAAAAGTTAAAAACTTTGATTTCTATAGAATCAAGGTTGATATAACCACAAAAATCAAATCTCTGAATATAAGTAGAAAATAAGGTTGTATCTTATGAAAGTGCTTATTAAGTAAACAAATAGATTTATGTAATATTTATACATAGATTATTTTAATGTTTACCTTGAATTTCTTTTAAGTTTTAATTTCTCAGCATTTGAACATTTCATTAATAATAGAATGTTATCAAAAGGTATAGAAATATTGATATTTTATATCACTGTGTTAGAATGTAAAACCAATCATTACCAAACTGAATACTCTAATGTAATTTTAGATGAGTGTTGTATGAAAAATCACAGAAAATTATTCTTATATGAAATTATTTGTGAAAAATTATCTATTAAAATTAAATTGAATGACTGGCTTCTAATAGAACTATTTTCATTTTTTTTTCAATTTTGTTTTATTATTAAATTCTTCTAGTATTAAATTCTTCTATTATTAAAGTTTTGTTTAGTAAATATTTATTTAATAAAATAAAGTTTTATTTAATAAATTTGTGTAATTGAGGGTTTTTATACACAATCCCTAAAGTTAATTTACAAAAATTGTTCAATACCTCCTTATAATTCATAAATATATTTTGGCCATTGAAATTCATTTAACACTTCTATTTTTAAACCTGTGCAGACTGAATTTTTTAATTGAAATTAATTTGATGAATCTGAAAGATTGATAAATCATAATAATTTGAATAATCTAGCTTTGATTTCAACTGATACAAACATGTTAAATTATATTAGTCTCATATTTAGGTTATTTTAACATTCTTATCTATCTTATATATTATTTGTTTTTATTCTTTATATTGATTTAACCTTTTATCATAAATTTCTTTTTCTTATTGAGATCTTTAATTTTGATACAATGTTAATTATCAAAAATTAAATCCTGACATTTTTCAAAAATAAATGATTTTAAAGATCATTAAAATACTTAAATATAAAAGTACTAATGATTAGCATAATATGATTTTATAGAAAGTTTCTTTCTGTGTTATCATTTATTGCATAATTTTTATATTACCTATTTTTCTGTATATAATCCGCGATTTCTGTGTTAAAAAAGTTACAAATTTTGTTATGCATATTATATGCTGCCGCAGATAATCTGATAAACATTCTCCATTAGAAAAGCTTACATGAAAGTTTTGAAAGAAATACTGTTTATGTTTCATAAAATAAATAATAGGTGGTATCACAACACACCTGAGTTATTTAAACTAAAAACACCTTTGTCCAATTACGCTCAAAAAAGAATTTGGCTTCTCATAAAGATATTACAGTTGCAATTTGCTAATATCCTTTCGCAATTTGTCTTGACATGAGCTGTTTCGTTTCGAAAATATTCAAATTTGTTTATCATCATATGGAAGCAAAAACTTTTAAAATACACAGCATATTTTAAATCAAAAGCTATAGCAAAAGTAAATATAAAAAAATGATGACAAATGTGTTCATGTGAAGTGAAAAGCAAATCACTTGCGGTATAAAAGAAAAATGTATAAAATGCACAGTGTGTAAATAATCCATTTCTTTCATTTAAATATTAACAAAGCAAATTCATACCTTTTTTAAATATGTCTAACATCGTTTAAAAGTTATTAGAAGCTAAATATCGATAGGTTTTACAAGAATCTTCTCAAAATTATGGTTTTTGATCGATCTTGTGCTTTCCTCTCTAGTTTATCATACTTTGTGATGAGGTGGATCCAGGCAGATCTTTTTCATAATAAATGCTTTTTTTTTTTCTGTACAATTTATTATATTTTTAGTTGTACTGTGCATTTTTTATTTTATGTAACACCCATATTATAAGCTGTACATATTTTATTCTATTTGCAAAAAAAATTGCTGTAGATTATATGCAGTTCCAGATTATGTGAAGCTTTTTTTTCCTTTTATTCAAAAAAAAAAAAAAAAAAATTGTGCAGAAGTATTCTGTTCCAGGTACATATACAGGAAAATACGGTATATTAAATTTTTTAATTTTATGATTTTTTGAAAGTCTGTCTTTATTATAACATCAATTTTTCTGCTGTAGTGTGAAATAATTGTTCAAATCACATTAATATATGAATTTTGATTAATATATGAATAAATTAATATATGAATTTTTTATGTATTTTATTACAGATTACAACTTTGGTGAATGCAAAAGAAAAACCTATTAAATCTGAGAAAACATTAAGAGCTATAGTTCATGTTGGACAAGCAGTAAATTTTGCTGTTCAAAAGTTTGTATCTGTTGGAGAAGCAATAGCTGATGACAATTGTGAAATTAAATCTGATATGTATGAAGCTTGTAAAGATGCTAGGACAGCTGGTAAGTTGCTTCTATCTTAATATTTTTGTGAAATATATTTAAAATATGTTTATTTTTCAATAATTTTTCATTGACATGTTTCAGAATGTTTGCAGGGCATTGCATCTTGTTGTCCTTTGAATGATTACCATGATCCTTTATTGGCAAGCATCATTAAAAAAATCTATCTTTCTAATAACATCCCATTTTTTTTATTTCTTTAATTTAACTTAAAAGTATTCTTATTCAATTATAGCATACAAGTACTGCCCTTTTTTTGATCTTGATTGATTCCTAATTTTTTCTGTTATCTTAGTTATTTACTATAATCAGTATTTTATTAAATCCTTAATATTTTATTGTAATAATACATATTTTTATTATCAGGATTTTCATTAGCTACATTATTAGTTTCCAACCATTAAACAAAATTTTAACCTAATAAATTTCAATATATCTAATAGAAACCTGTAAGTTAAAACAGTAGTTATGAATCATTTTTGAAAATGATTTATTAACAATATTTATCTTAATATTAATTTAAATGCTTTTTGTGTTCTTGGGTTTTACTGAGAAGGTTTATTGATTAGATTTTCTCTTATAATGTACTTTTAGTGATTTTATTAAGATTACATCAAGATTTTCAATTATAATTTATTTTCTGATTTCATTGAAAACACATTATTAGTTATATATATATATGTACTTAATAAATTTAACATTATTAAAAGCATGCATTAAAGAAATTTATTAATGGGCTGTGTAAAAGGTATTGCTAACATAACAAATTTTGCCCTTTCTTCACAATATGTAACAGCAATTACAAAGCTTGTTGAAAGTTGAAGTAGATAATACCCTTGATCTATAATGTTTATTTCTGAATGCTTTTGAGTGAATTGTATTTTCTAATCTTACAACGTAACTCATTGCATCACTGAGCTAATAGGTGAATGACTAACCTACATTCCAACATTTTGTTTGTTCAGTTTTCACCTCAAGGACCACCTCACATTTGTAGTGATTCAGAGTTTATTTTAAACAGTCTCAGTCCAATCAGCCCTTATATGTGAAAAGGTTATTGTAAAATAAAAAATGAACTAAACGTGTTTTTTTCACCAAAAATCTTTCTGTGAAAAATATATTATTTCAAAAGATTGAGGGGATCTGTTAGAAATCTAATCTTTGTCTTTTATTTAAACCTCCCCAAAGTTTCCATTGTGGGAAAATGTTATTGGTGTTTATCCAGTTTCCCTTTAGCAAAAGGAGAAAATTTCATTGCAAACAGATCACGTAAAGATTCTCCATTTTCCTTAAATTTTTTTATTACTGTTCATCATGTTACATTTTAAATAGTTTGTTACTTGTTCGATGTTGTGTATCTTGATGATATTAATAATATGTGGATTTCAGAACAAATAACAAGACATTTATTTTCAATATTATGAGAAATTATATAAATAGTTTTATAAATATTGATTTAAACATTTCAGTATAGAAACATTGGTAAGCATAAACTATCAGAACAACATGAGAATAGAATTCTATAAAACTATGATAATTCTCTTGTAGAATTCTAGACTAGAAATCAGATGTAACTTTTATGAAAGAAAAATATTAAAGTGAAAATAAAGTGAGGCTTTGCAGTAGCTTAATTGATTTAATTGATTGAATCTTAATATGAATTCCACTACACTACTCCCTCTACAGTGTGGAGTTGAACGATAAATATCAAATAATGTCATCAAAGTATTACAAGTAACGAACTGGCAATTGAACTTCACAACCTCTCCTCATCAGTTGCACTGGAACTATACTTTTAAATTTTACTTTCTTGTATGGAAAAATCTTTGGCAAAAAATGTTGGTTTGAAGATTCCAATTTTCTATTTTGAACTGATTTGTTTTGTGCAGTTACCTGGAAATTTTCGTTTGTGCATTTATATCTTCTAACATATTGTCTGTAAAGCATGGCTGACATCTATCGATTGATATATTTGTATCTTCTGTTGATAAAAGTTTATTTGGTTTTGAAGAAGGAATGACAGAAATGCCAGCACCAGTATCAATAAAATAATGGCAATTACTGGTTTTATCAAAAAGGAAGAGGCAACAGTTTATTTGGCCATTGTTGTTGGCCTCTGCAATCGACTGGCCTGCTAGTTTTCTGAAGAAATGCTAGATTTTATAAATTCACAGGGCTCAACACATTTATTTGCATATTCTCCAAAGTTAAAGTGATACCAATACAAAATTTGTAACGTTTTGATCTAGATCTGGATCTACTTTGTTTTTTAAAATACCTTGGTTTCTTTAGTGATCTACTACATAATGAAAATTTGTCAAGTTTCTTAGTTATTGAAGCAATACTTGCTTCTAAAACATCTATTCCACTGCTTTCAGATATTGTTAATTTATTAGTATAAGTTATTCTTTTATTAATAAAGCATAGTTCTCCTGCATTATTGATTGAAATAATTTTGTATGTCATTTCTTCAATAATATCTAACGGATCCTTACTAATTGATAAAACTGCTTGCATTTAAGGTGGCAGTCCTTGGAGCCAAAACGATTTAATTACCTCTTTGAATATAGAACTACCAATGAGACTTTTCATTTGTTGCAATAAATCAGATGGGTATTTATAATCAAGGTCTAGATCTGTTAGTAACTTTCTAGGCGAGATTCCTCAGTATCAGTCAATCTATTGAGTAATGCATTTTTTAAAGCTTCATGTTTTCCCTCGTGTGGAGAATTTGAAAGAACATCGACAATAAATTTCAAAATATTCTAATCTAATGCTGAAACAACAGTGTTATATTTAGTTAAATCTTGACTTATTCCACAGTTTACAAAATGCTCTTCAAATTGGAAAATTCACAATTTAGGTTTTTGTCGCCAAAATATTTGTAGCTTTATTGCAGTGTAATTCAACAGCTTCGTTTTGAGATTGCATATCGTTCGCATTATTTTCATTCATATTGCTAGGTAAAATATAATTGTTCTAATAAATTATAATTTAATACCATATACATTTTATTAATGGAATTGAGAAATATTTTTCACGAAAATAAATTCTGTCATGTCGGGGTCACCAGTGTTATTTGTTCGATGTTGTGTATCTTGAGGATATTAATAATACCTGGATTTCAGAACAAATAACAAAACATTTATTTTCGATAGTATAATTATTAGATGAGAAATTATATAAAAAAAATTTTATAAACGTTGATGTAAACATTTCAGTATAGAAATGCTGGTAAGCATAAACTGTCAGAACAATGTGAAAATAAAATTCTATGAGACTGATTAATAATTTAAATGTAATTTTCATGAAGGAAAAATATTAAAGTCAAAATAAAGTAAGGCTTTGCACTAACTCAATTGATTTAATTGATTGAATCTTGATATTAATTCCACTACAAGTTATATAAATGATTCATTTAATCATCAACATGGTTTTTATAATAACTAAAATGAATGCTTTACAAATTTGTAATTTTATATAATATTTGAATGTCATAATGTTATGTTATTTTTGTTAATAAATTAATCCTTATGGGGAAAGTTAGAAGAAAATAAATTGTTTACTAATGACTAAGAAATGACTTAGTTATTTACTTGTGTTATTTTATAACAAAATATATTTAAATTATCTTCTATATTACACACATCAAAATTATAATTTCGTTTCTCATGGAATTGTTGCATTTATCATTTTTCTAAATTTAAGTTTGAATTGTTTACTTTTTTAGGCACTATTATTGAGCAGTTATGTGATGTTCAACCTAATGAATGTGGCCAATTAAGATCTTATGCTGATAAAAACAACATGGTTAGAGCTGCAAGAACGTTATTGTCATCTGTCACACGAGTTCTGTTATTAGCTGATACTGTTGTTGTGAAACAACTTATTTCTTCCAAAGATAGAGTTAGTTTCTATTTCTTTATATTTAGATAAATTTAACAACCTATGTTATATTGAGGTATGCAGATTTAATTAAATAATAAAATTATTTTTAAATTGTCATTCATGTTAAGGAATCACATTTTTATCTTTCTTATTTTTAAAGGATTTTGATATTTACTGATCTGCATTACATGTACTATTTTTTATGAAATTGATTTTTTCTTTGTATATACCAGGAAAATATTTAAATTATTAATTAAAAAGTAAATTTTAAAGTATGTGTCATTTCCAATATCTTAAAAGTGTACCTAATAGTACTACTAATAGTCAAATACCTAATCGCGAAGTATTTTCTTTATTTAATCGTAATTAATCAATCACCCAAAAGATAAACATCAAGTTAGTTATGTGGTTGGTT
The DNA here is from genome assembly GCA_026290005.1 of Latrodectus geometricus. Classification (NCBI taxonomy): domain Eukaryota; kingdom Metazoa; phylum Arthropoda; class Arachnida; order Araneae; family Theridiidae; genus Latrodectus; species Latrodectus geometricus. The sequence goes on along the minus strand of JAPDSC010063931.1, from coordinate 1,122,405 downwards.
TTATACACTATTTATAGGAATAAACACTTGATGAGAAAGCTTAACAATAATTGCATAATGTGTGATAATAAATCCTCTCCTATTAGTCAGATTGAGGAAAATTGATTTTGATCTTAAAAAATAAAGCATGTGTATAGAATGTTGCTTAAAGTACTGGGGAAAATAGTTTCATAATCAACTTGTTTTAAATTATATATGACAATATTGTTTTGCATTTGTAAGTTTTGTAAATAGTAATTTTCTTAGGCTAGTATATATTTTTCATGTGCTACCAAAATTCCCTGTTATAAAGTGATGATATGAGATCAAAGTTGAGTGAGATATATATTTCAGAAATGTATTTACGATTGGAACATTTTTAATGTACTTCTAAATATCAACAATGGGAAATATTAATGGAAACTTAAATGATTTGCTTTCCAAAATTTGCTAAAAAGCTACTGTGCATTTTTAGGTTTGCATTTATTGTGAGGTGCGATTTTAGTTTTGTGCATTTCAAAAACTTGAGGGGATCTGTTAGAAATATAATCTGTCTTTTATTGAATTTTTCCAAAGTTCCTTTCCTTTTTTTCCATTGATTAAAATTTCATTTCCTTTTTCTCATTCGTTGAAGCTTTGAATTTTAGTGTTTTGGTAGAACATGTAAATGAAATGTAAAATGAGAGATCCATTTTAGAAGAGCTGAACACTATTCAATAGTCAAATCTCAAACAAATGTTTCTGAAGTTTACTATTCTTATTAAAGGTACTCTGGAACTTCACACTCTAGAAATTAAAAAAGGAATCAAATTTATTTTAATTTACTTTAATGCATGTATTTTAAATTAAAAACAATAATCATATTAATTTAAGAATTTATGTATTTCAGAGCATGAAGAATTCCACATCCAGCTAAAAAGTCCTGTTTTTTATAGGTTGGAATTACCAGTTTAAATCAGCAAAAGATTTAAAAAGGATTGGGTTATTAAGCATTAGAAGACCTTCTTTTGTCAGGCCTTCTTTTTGAAAAATTGATAGCCTTTTATTTTTATGTATTTAATTTCAAGAAGTAGATAAATTATAAAAAAGTAAATTGATACCTATTATGCTTTTATATAACATGATGTTTATAAATGTTTTTTATGTATTAAATAGGAATGTATAATACAACAAAAATTTTTTACAAAAGTGAGGCGAGTTCAGTATAATTTACAGATATCATTACTTCAGAATTTGTTTACAGAACACAAAATGAATTTAGCCCCTTATTGTGTATTGAATATGTTAAATAATTCTTTCTTTGGGAATCAATCTAAAAAAGTACTTTTCTGCCAAATAATGAATCTGGAGTACATATCAAATCTAAAATGATATTCTCACATTAAAATAAATATCCAAAAACTCTTTGACTAAGATATACAATTTTGTCAATGATACGTATTTTATCTGTGTCTTTTGTTTATCTTGCACTCTTAAAAAATTTCGAGAATGCTCTTTCTGATCAAGCATCAAATTTGTTTTTTCTCTACCTTTACATTTAATTCCTTACATGTTTCTACTGGCAACAAATTATATAAAAGAAATTCTCACTGAACAATGTTATTACATGATTAAAATTTTTAACAAAGAAAGTGAGATGGTAATGTGAATGAACAATTTCTAATATATTTAAATTACAAAACTAAACACACTTAAAAATGTCACAAATATATAAATGAATCATTGCCTTATTTATACACAGTTCTATTGTTTAAAAAACAACAAAGTTCTTTCTGCTTAAGAATAAGGGTCAAATATATTCACTTACAGTTTTTATATTTTAACTAATTTCATAGATTAAATATATATATATATATATATATATATATATATATATATATATATATATATATATATTGTTAAATTTTACACAATTTAAGAAAATTTTTTATTTAATCTTAGAAAATGTATTGAAATTAAGGCAAACAAAGAAGCATATTTTTTTAAGAATATCCTCATAGTTGTTTCTATATTTGGATAAAACTATTCTGTTAAGCATCTAATTAGTAGATAGTTTAGGTAAAAAATATATAACTCTTTTATTTAGAAATTTATATTTCAATAAATCAAAATACAAGCTAACAGGAATATTTAAAAATAATTTCTGCTACTTGAAATTTAAAAGAAATAAGTTAATTGGTTCTTGGAATTCAGTGCCTAATGACCATTGCTGGAATGTGCTGCACCAATCACTTTATTTTTGTATATTTAAAAGGAGAAGTTTACTAGATTTTTTTACCAATGCCTCTATCATGCTTGATATCAAATATTTTTTTCTCATCAATGAAAAAAATTTTGTGAATTGTAAGTAAGGCTTTTATTAAAGCTTTACTTCCCTTCTAAAAGCTTTATGCTAATATAAAAATATCAAAATATATTTTTTCAAAAGTGTAGATACCAGTTAGTGAGAAGTGTCCTCTCTTGTCACACACACAAATGCGAAAAATAAATGTAGATGCTTAAGAACTATCTGCAGATTTATAATAAAAATAATTTAATTATATGAATTATTGTTATACATTTCACATGTTTTTATCTTATCACATTTTTTGCTATATTTGATAGTTTTTGATAAAATGTATTTATGTCTGTAAAAAAAATTTTAAAAATAAAATTTTTTTATGTGAGTCTGACAAGGAACTTTAAAATCTTATTTTTACCTTAAAATTAATATTTCCTTTTTAAAATATATTTAATATGATTTTAAATTTTAATGGATTTTTCTGTACATTAAAACAAAATAATAATAATGCATTACGTCTTCCTGAGCTCTTCAATGAAATAAAGTCATTTAGAAACGAAGATGATTAAAAGTATTGTCAAATAACTTATTTTATAAAATGATATTCTAATAAAAAATATTTAATGTAATTTAAATTTTCATCATTTGTATAAAAATATTGCTTAATCATGAAATAATAAAATTAATATGTTAAATAAAAATTAATTTTGAAATCATATAAACAATAAACAATTTCAGTTTAAAGTAAGTTTTTTTTATAAAAAAAAAAGTTTGATTTTAAAACTCAAAAAATATAGTATTAAGTGAAATGTTTTTTAATCACATTAAATTTATATTTGTTAAGCTACCCACTAATTTATATTTTGTTTTCCAAAGTTACCCTCATTGAAGATTATTAAATTGTTTGGTCAAAAAGAAACTTATGTGCTATTTCTGCCTTAAAAATGCAGCTTATTTAAATGAATGCTAAGCACCTGTCTATATTAAAAAATTTATTTAAAAGAAATGTTACTGTTATCAATGTTAGTTCAAAAAATGCATTTTACAAACTTTAGCAAAATGCACTCTCTCCACACACACATGTATGTATCGATCCTAATGCTCAATTCAACATGCAATAAACAAAGGTTTTCTTTTCATTATCTATAAAAAAAATTCCTTTTTCCCATTTATTTTTATTTTAAATATTACATTCAATTCATGTCAAAAATTATGTTATTTTCATACATTGACAAATAATATGTTGAACTTTGTACTACTAATGAAAATTGTGTTAGGTGGTTATGGAAAATCATTCAAATGTTAATTGCATACCTTTTCCAAATAAGTTATCTTATTCTAATGGGAAATACAATATGAAATATTAGATACTCCATAACTTTGATGTAGCATGATTAAGTGCACTATCATGCATTGTCTAAGGTGATATTTGTAATTCTTGTCCTGCTAGGGTAGGCTGAAACTCATCCCTCCCTGTGGGATGTGTTACAATAAGAAAACAAGTTTGTTATATTTGATTGAAATAGAGTTGAAAGTTATGTGCATATTTACAACTGTTGCAATCGTTTGGCCTTTTAGGATAATCTGAAATGCTAATATCCTAATTTTTCAGAGCAATTGCCTTATTTTGGACTTAATTCCATTAAACCCAACCAAACTAATTCTGCAGAATTTATGACCAGCAAGTATAACGTTAGTAGAATATGAATAGTGAATTCTAATTTTTTATATCTTGAAAATTTAATTATAGTTTAAAGCATTTTAATAAAAGAAGAAAATTAAATAGGAAAACTAAATAAAATAAAGCTGCATACATTCCAATAGTAATCAAAGTAATTGAACATGTATCAAAACTACAAAAAATTTTATAAATAGGCTATCTTGGTCTAAATTATAGTCTATATCCGATATGCCTGCAATAAATTCAAATATATATATAATGAAATTTTAGCATCCCATGCAATACTTGTGTTAGTTATTAAAAAAATGGCCATTCATTCATAATAGGTTACCCCCTAGAAATTTTCTTGCTGGAGGGAAAAAAATCCTATTTTCATTTCATTTCTGTGGACATATCAGAGTGGTAGAAAAAAATTTTGATGAAGAAATACGAAAAGAAATCATAAAATAATCCTGTTTTCAAAGCTATGGTATATCCTTTAGGGAATGTTAAAAATTTCATTTTTATCATTATTCTATTTAATGTTTTAAGTTTGCACTTTTGTTTTCAATTATCATATGCATTGCATTGTTTATTAAACATATGAACTTGTGAAATTATATTTAAATTTAGATTTAGAATGGTTTTATTCTTATATAATACAATTGCATTTATAAACATTTAATTTTTTATTTAATGTAATTATATAAAATTTTCCTATGAACTCAATTGCTATATTATGATTTTTGCAATTTTATAGATGCTTACAGTATTCATATAAAGTAAAATATTTAATTTAATGAAGCTCAAAAAAAAGTTTTAAAAATGTGAAGAGGAATGAAAATACAGTTGATGTACAATTTTAAAGTAACATGTAATGGCTTATTTCAAATAGCATAAACTTTTGAAATTCCTTAATGTTTTTTATATTTTTAGCAAAGTCTTGTTTTCATAGAATTTCATTAATATTTGTATGCTTGTAAAGTTACTTTAAAAGATTATTATCTACTGATAAAAGTAACATTACTCGTTTATTAATCAAGTTGAAGTTATTTTTATAAAAAGTATAAAGTGAAATTACTTTTATAAGCATTTAAGAATTCCTCTGTTTGGAAAAATATTGTAGCTGCATTATAAATTATGAAACCATTACTGTGTTAAATATTACATGGGAATATATTATAAGAAACCCAGAGAATATATTTAAATATTTTAGATTAACATATTAAAATCAAAATAACTAAAATGCAAATGAAATATTTCCACACACAATGTAATTATGAACATTAGGGGAAATTATTTCAGTTCTCTCATGAATGCAAAGAATTCTTTCAAAATGTAAGATATTTAAAAGTTATTTACTACTATGTAAATTTTGTTTAAATACAATGTCTCTAGATTTGCTAAAAAAAGAAAAAAAAATTCATTATCCAACTATGGTGAGGTTCACCCCTACACTATAGATAACTGTTTTTTAAGTAAAATGTTGTCTTTAAGTGAAATTATCTTTCTCCCCTATTTCTTGCCTCTCAGCTGCAGATTGCTTTTATACTGTTGTAAATCAATGGATTCAAATTAAGTATAATGCATACATTTCATAATGTATTGCACAGATAATTATAAAAGAATAATGTGTTGAAGATATGAAGCAATAATTTCATTGTAAATTTTTGTCTAATAGCTTTCTTCATATTAACAATATATAAATAAATACAACTAACTTTTTTTACTGAAGCATGGAATTACACTAATTCATAGGTTCTAACCTTATTTATTTAACTTAAATCCTATTACCTCTTTAATTGATTTCTTAAAAAGAAAAAGAAAAATTTGGACTTTATTAAAGTACGTTTGGACTTTATTAAAGTACATACAGTTATTAGAAAACATTTGGCAATATTTTTGCAGTAATCAATATTTTATCCTTTAAATTATAAATATCTACCTTATCTCCATATACTTAAGTTTCTCATTATAATATTCTGTTTTATTTCAACTGGATCAGTTTTATAAAGTAGTGTAGAATTTTGAAAGATATTTTGTATTCAGTTGACTAGTTTATTAGAAAAGTCATAAATTTATTAATATTTCGTGGTTGAATAATAAGATGTAAAAAAGAAGCCATTAATGAACTGATAAGTTGACTACACATTTAAAGAATTTATTAGAGTTTGGCCATATTTCTTTTTTCACTCTATTTTTTTAATTAGAGATTACTCAAATTGAGGCATCAATACAGTATAAAAATTTATTCTTAAAAATCTTAACTTTTATTTTGATATTGGAAGTTTTATTTGATTCCTTAAAGAAATTTTATTTATAATTATTTTTCTTGTACTCTTTTTTATTATTATTTAACTCTTTATTATTAAATTTCATTATGTAAATTAAATATTGTTACTTCCAAAATGATGATTTGTTTATTTGTCTCTCAATGGTCATTTTCTGCATACAAGGTTAATTAGACCTGTTCTAAAAGGATGAATCAATAATTCCACTTTTAACAAATTTAAATAAACAGATATCTTGAAGAGAACTGAAAAACTTCAGCTTTTTATATCTGCCAAGTCTTTATTTTTAGGATGATGCCAAATTTTAGAATTTTTTTTATGTTTTCTAAATTTTAAAGCATTGGAGTTTTTGAAAATGTCAGTTAAAACCTTTTTTAATAAAATGAAAATCACTTGTTACAGAAATAAATTACTTTCACTTTCTGGGGTATAAAAAATAGTGTCAAAGTGAAGCATAATGCTTTTTAAATATGCTTTTGTTAGGCTTTCAATGAGAATTTTTTTTAGTGACAGAGTGCACATTTTCTTAAAATTAATGTCAAAAATTAAAATCTGTTTCATTATTATATTTTTGCTTCGTTTAATATTACTGTGTTGCTAAGTATTTATACTGAAATCAATATTTGGAAAATTATTCAAATGGTTATACAAATGAAATCTTAATTTGATTTTAAAAAAGTTTTCTCTTCATTAAAAATTTGGTAAAATGTACACAAGAATAATGTTATAAACTTTTTTAATTTTTTCTTTTTATTGAATGTAGAAAAATAAAAGAAACACTGTAAAAAAATAATGAACTGAAGTCAAATGCTGTGCTTTTTAAGCATTATTTAACTTTAGTATTGTTTCACTAATTTCAAGAACAATTTTTTACTATTTAGAGTTAAAACCTGGAGTAGGTAGGATTTCTTGGTAAATGAATTTTCAAATAATTCCTTAAATTTTATTTAACAGAAAGAGCTTGAAAATTCTTGAATTGAAAAATATTTTAAATTTAATAAAAAATAATTGTTTATTTAATCTTAATTTGACATGGAAGAACCTTATTCAGAATACTTTACCTGACAACACATGTGTGATTGTGTGTGTGTTTGTTTTTTATTTGAAGGGACTGAGAAATAAATTATATCTCTTAACAAACTTGTAAATATATTATTTTTCCTAATTGTACACACACATTTTCCAATTCTTATAAACAGGTTTTTATTATTTTATGTGTATTTATGTGAGAAATTATCTATATAAAGGTATTCTTTTATGCAGGTTTCTATCAGTTTAAACCGTTTGGAACATGCAATAAATTTCACAGAATTTGTCAAAGCGTTTAGTCAGTTCGGAAGTGAAATGGTGGAGCTAGCACATTTGACTGGAGATAGACAAAATGTAAGTTCAGTTATTGAATTCATATCATAATATGGCAACTAAAAATTTTTATCATTCGTTAATCTGGAGTATTTATTTCAAAATTCTTAAATTTTCCAATAATTTAAATGCAAGTAACATTGAATTTTCTTGTTACTTTCTTCTTCTCTATATATGAAAATGTTTTGAACTAATGTGTTTTTCTGAAATTGGCATGCTCATATCTGACTACTTTTACCAATCTTTTGGTATCTTCTATTCTCTTAAAGGGATCTATATTCCACATTTTTATAAACAATAAAAACATTTTTGAAATAGTTAAATAAATTTTTATTTAATTATCAGCACAATTCACAGTAAAGCATGTTAATTTTATCACTTAAAATTTTCAATTTAAATTTAAGGTCAATTTTCAATTTAAATTAAATTGAGTTGCTTAAGTAGTTACTCATAAGTTCTAATGAGTTTTATATTATGATTTAAATGAAAAAACATTCCAATAATGTATTATTAAATTTAACCTGAGTTTCATTTATGATTATTGACTAGGTACAATTTTCATAAAATATTATAAAATTGCACACATAAAACTATAAACTCAACTGTGAACTGTAGCTAACTGTATTTTAAAAAGCATAAGAAAATGTGCATTATTTTAATGAAATGAAATTTCATTTATAATCTCAAATTTTACTTATAAAAACACGTGAAAATTACGGAACAAAAAATAAATTAATCTGAAATTTGAAGATTTCTCTCATTTTATGGAATTAGATTCATTGAAAAAGTGATTCATTGAAATAGATTCAACAAAAATTTATTTTAAATAATTGTTTTATTTCTATGCCATGCAATATTTTATTATTTAAAAAATACTGCAACAACTGTAAAATTTCAATGGATACCATCGCATGTGGACATAGATGGTAATGAAAAAGCGGACCATTTGGCCAAGAAAGGCACTAAAACACATATTGAAACTAATACTATTTCATTGGATTCCCTAAAAAGATATATAAGAGAGAGGATCATGCTGAATTACAATAAGGACCTGTCTAATAAATCCAGAGATAAACTATGGATAAATATTAAAAATGATTAGAAAAAATTTGGTTACAGACCATGTAAAGAGGCCGTGGCCAATTTTAGATTGAGCACTAGTCATGACTGCCTAGCTGAACACCTTAAGAAAATTAGCATCTTGACCAGTAGTCTTTGCCCTATCTATAAGGTAGACAATATGAATAGGGAACATCTACTCCTCTGCTCGGGCCTGGACCCTACTCTTCAACAAAGTGGTGATGTTTGCAAGTTATATTGGATGGCGAAAGATTGCATGTCCTGACCACTTATATGCTCCCCCTCTAGCATTTTAAACTTTGAAATTTTAGACTTTTTTAATCTTTTGAAATTTTAGAATTTTAATTGTTTTATGTTGGTTTTTACCTTCTTCTTTTTCTCTTTTATTGTAATTTAAATGTGTTTGCTAGTGGCCAGATGTTGATGGACTGAGTTCTTTTTAGCCATATGTAACAACAACAAAAATATTGCAACAAATGCTGTTGTAAAATAATTGTTCACTATAATCAAAATATTTGTACATTAGTAAATATAAAATTTGAATTATTATGTAAAACACGTTTGATGATAAACAGTAAATTATATAGGATATTTTTCTGGTCAGTTTTGAACCCCAAAATGGCAAATTAATGTTGATGAAGTTTTAAACTGTGCTTAATTCATAAATTGATTTTAAAGAATTATTTTCTTGATCAATAATACACAAAATAGCAGTTGAATTTCCAGTCAAAAAAAAATATTAAGAGTTCATAAATTTCTACAATCATGTAAATGTACATTGTACATAAATAAAAATAATTGTATTAAAATATTAATAAATATTGCTATTTATATATAAAGAAGTTCACCAAAGTCTTTTAAATGTAAAAATGTATTGTAAAAAAAATAATTTATGAATCTTGATTTCTTTTAATATATATATATATGTAGTCTCATTAACTTTAGTAAAAGTATCATAATTGAATTATTATAATTAAAACAGTTAAAAACTAGAATAAAATACATAATTTCATATTCACATATATTACTTGTATCATATCAATTCTAAGGCTACTTGTGTAATCCATTATAAATATCTAGTTATTTATAATGGAGTATTAGTTTATTAAAGTATCTAGTTATTTAAGTAATTTTTTATTAATATTTTTAATGATTCTTCATTTATGTATTATAATGATTATTTGATTATTGGCAGTTGAAGTATAAACTTCACATCTGAACATTAAATTTAAGCATTTTTTCTCTACTCTCATTTTTTTTTTTTTAAAGAATGAATAAGAGAAACTTTATATTATTAAAATTGACATCCTTTTTATATTTTATTTTATATTCTTGGAATATAAATAATTTCTTTTATAATGTTAATATATCTTAATAAAAATATTTTAATATTTATAAATTATAATGAAAAATACTTCTATTATAATTTAAATTTTAATTTAAACACTTTTTGTTTTAAACACTTCTGTTCTCATCGGAAAAACCACAATTTCTTGAAAGTTGAGTATAAAAACAAAATAGAATACCAAAAGTGTAAATATTGGTGACTTTATTTGAATTATTTTTTTGAAAATGTGTATTCTGTCTAATTTATGACTTGTTTCAAAGAAGTCATGAATGGTTTCAATAATATTCCATGAATTTAAGAAAATTTGATGTAAAAAAAAATTTGCAGGTAACCAGAAGAAACTTATCACTTAAGTTTTTTAAAATACCATCTTAATTAAAAAATTGTTTGAATTTGCTTGAAATTCTTTCTTTTTTTTTTTTTTTTATCATCTTTAAATGTTGAAATATAATGTAATTTATATTTTTAGATGTTTTAAAGCCATTGAATTTGCAAATCACCGTTAATTCCAGTTTAAACACAAAATGAAATCTTTTACTATTTTCCTTTTTAATCGAAATTTAAATTTTGAGAAATGAGCCAGCCAGTGGCTGAGTGGTTAGCATTCCTGACTCTTAGGCTGTTGATCCTGGATTCCAATCCCCGAATATGGACATATTTCCTTCCTCTCTCTGGGTTTCCCTGTCCTTTCTTCTAAGATAGTGGATGAATGTGGCGCATCTTATTAACGGGTTTGTGGTAGTGTTATGTCCGTAATGCTACTTGCCTCTGTGACTTGGTTCACAGGTACCCACCCGGTAACGATAAACGAGTAGCAGTTTCCGGCCTTGTTGTGGTAAAGATTTAATTATGCTCTGCCCAAGCAAACAAAAAAAACTGAGAAATGATTTTATTTCAGAATCTCCTACTAAGTTTAAAAATTTATCATTATTTATTATTTTTAAAAATGCCTTCTAAGCGTCTGTATTTTAAAGTGTATTCATATGTGTAATTTTTAATATTAGTAAAACTTAAATGTTAATATTTTAAAGCAAACTGAATTAAATATCTAAGTATTTTAGGTATTGATATGTTTAATAGTTATTTTGAAAATTATTTAAATAGTTCATTATTCCTTCAAGACATTATATCCTGCTCTTTTAAATTTTAAATTGTAAACAAATATTTTTCATGTAGTTCAAAGAAATATATTTTGAACCAAACTCATTTAATGCATTATTAATCTATAATTGAATGGAAATGAGATTTTCTCTTATATTAATCTTATTAACTCATTTACTAAACCGTTAAATATTGCATGTGTAAACAATAAATTAAAGTTAAAAATGATAGAACAATTTATTATTTCCTATTAATTTTTATTTAATATTTCACATATTTTATTTGTTGAGTATCTCATTTTAATTAAGAAATGAATTAAAATAGTTCTATAGTACACAATTGTGATTTATTAAGTATGTAAAATATAAAGCTTTTGTGCCCTGTTGTTTTAAATTAAAGTGAACAGTGTAATTTGCACTGTACTTGCATGAGTAAATAATTTTTTTAAAAATCTTTCATTAAATCAATGCAGTTGCACAAAAGTATTTAATAAATTTCACATTCAAGTATTCTGCAGAAATTTGCAAATTAAATAATTAAAATGTGCTTTTTTTTAATCTTCTTTAGATATTTTTTAAATATTAATTTGTAATAAGCTGTTATGAATATTTATATAAATTTGAAACATTTTTTATCATTTTTTCTTTCCAGCTTATTATGTATCACAAATTTATCAAATATGATTGTATATTTTTCATATTCTAACTCTAATAATAACTCTTTGTAAATTATTACATATCAATACCATTTAATTATTGTTTAAAAAAAGTAATTGTTTTTCCCTGATTCATTCAATATTTATTGCGATAAAGTATATGTAGTAAATAATTTTCTGGGGCATTACAATTAAATATTCAGCATTATTAAAGAATATTAAAAATTATCACATGTGTATTACCAGGAATTACTGTGCATGTGTTTTTATAGTTCAAAATCTAAATTTGAAAATAAACTTTGAGAAAGTTACATGCTTGTTTATTGATATTAAAATTTGCTATGCATTTTATGTTATTGGTTAAGTACTAGTTCCTGCTTCAGTAGTACCAGCTTTACTTTGTTGGATGCTGCTGATTCGAATAATATGATTGAATGTATTCAAATTTGAAGCGTCTTTGTATTCTCTTGATTGAAAAATGTTTAAAGTGAGGAAAATAAAATTACTATTTTAATATTTTTATGTAAAAGTTAAACGTATTTTGTCTAATTTTTAACATTTCTATAAAGCTTGTTTTTTATTCATGTACAAAGTATTCACTGTGCCACCGTTTGAATAAAAAAATTTTGAAATGCACATTTTAATGAGATTTTCCTTAAAAAATTTCTATATACTTTTACTTTTGTATTATATGTCTAGTGTTAATATGTACTGAATAACATGTTTGCTATTTTATTGCCGCTTATCACCAGTCTATTTACTAAAGTAGGATTTTAGTCAGACTTTTTTATGTAAAAATTTAATAAATATGTTATACTTGATAAAAAAAATTAACTGCTTTTTTTACTGGAGTTCTATTTTTTAAATTTTATTTAAATACTTCTTTTATAGCTCTAATAAAATTTTTAGCAATTTTATTAAGTGAAACATTTTTAGATTAATAAAAAAAATCGATTATTTAATGAAGTTAAATCCATTTTAGAAAACTTTGCTGAATTCCATAATATGATTGTTCATTTAAGATATTTTTTTAATTTATTCAATAAGTTTATTAGAATATGCTAAAATTCAATCCGAAATTAAATTTCCTTTCTTAATTGATGTGTTATTTTCAAAGCTGTATTAATAAACCTTAATAGGATTTGAAAGATGAACGTCGACGTTCACAAATGGCTGTAGCCAGACAGATCCTTGAAAGATCAACAATGATGCTACTTACCTCATCAAAGGTAATAAATATGAATTTTTCCGAGTAAATACTAAGATGCTTCTGCTTAAAACCTTAGGCATTTTAATTTCATTTACTTCTAAACAACTCTTATTCTATGTGAAATTAATTAAAATATAATTTTTTTTACTTAGTTCTTTGTCCAATTTTTTAATTATATAGTTGTAATATGGTAAAATGCAATAAAATTAAAGTTGCACATTTTTCTCATTAGTTTAGAGAGCATTTCACTTGAAAAAATTTTTAATTATGTTGAATCTTTTTATATTAATCTTATAATCATGTTAATAAACTATAGAAAAGCCATCTTATTTATTCAATTTATTAAATAGATAGAAATTCAAAAGTAGTTTTGTCACCTATTTGATTTCCATATTTTAAAAATTAATATACTATATAAAATGTAGAATATTGTGAAATTTCTTAGTAATAGAAATTATAGTTCTCTACTAAAAAATCAATGAATGCTCTGTTTTAAATCTTAAATTGCTTAATTTAAAATTTATGTTTTTTTAAAAAGCATATTTTATCCTAATAGTTTTTATTTCATCTCAATAAAGAAATACCTTGCGTATGAAACTCAAAATTCAGAGATATATGAACATACAAATGATAAGCTTGTAAAAATTTTATTTCCACATTTCTACAAGTTGGTATATTTTTTCACATTGTAATTTCAAATTTTTGAAAAATTAATATTGATCACAGGAAAAAAATATATTAAAAGACATGCTGAGAAAGTGTGTATTCCTTGGTTTTAGTCATAAAAATAAAACCAGTGTTTAAATATATTTACTTTTATCCAAATCATGATAAACTTATCTTAATACGTCTCAAATAAATACGTATCAAATGTTTCAGAATATTTAGCAGTGGAGTATCAAACCTTGTGTATTTAAAATTATTTTTGTCTACAAGAATTTTAGAAGTTGTGTGGTCAACTTATTATTTATTAATATCTTTATGCATCTATATGCTACTATATTGTGAAATTAGTTTAATAATATTTCTTAAATAGTAATTTTTATCAGTAGGCTTCTATAATTTTTGGAAAACTTGTCTAACTGAAAAAACACTTGTAGTCTGTACAATATTATGTAGTCAATTATGTGTATATTGTAAGAATTCTTTTCATATATTTTGTGTTGAAATATTTATTCTTATGATACTTAGGTTTGCTTTCGTCATCCTGAATGTTCCTTTAGTAGAGAAAATAGGGATGCAGTATTCCTTCAAATGCGTCAAGCTGTTGAAATAATATATTTTGTTGCTAAGGATGGAATGATCAGTGAACATCCTAATGATATTCAAGGTTCCCAAAGTAGTAGATCTCATAACACAATTTCCATTTTACTGTGCACTGAGGAGCTTGAACAATGTACATCACTTTATAATGCTATTAAACATTTTGAAGTAAGTTTATATTTCTTTCTTATTTTTATTTTTAAAAATTATCTTTCATCAAATAAATTTATCGGCTTTTTTCACTTAATATTTTTTATTTGTTTTTAATATTCGCTTTATCAATATTTAGTTATGCAGAAATATTGTTTCAAGCAATTGCACAAATTTAACAACTTCTGCAATAACAATTAGGTTAAGAAAACAAATCTGAAATAATTTGAAAAAATAGAACAATTCTATAGTTTTGTTTATTATTAAAACTTAAATACTTAAAATACAGTTCTAGGAATTTGAAAACAAAAGAATTCTGTAGTTTTATTTATTATTGAAAATTTAAGTATTTAAAATACAAATCTAGAAATTGTATGCCTGCAGAAAATAATTAGAATAAAATTCTTACCTTCACTTTTATGTTACAATTATCTTGTTAATCATTACTGTTGAATATAAAAGACATGTTTTATATTCCAGCACTAGTTTATACAAAAATACATCAAACGCAAAATAAAATTCTTAACTTCATTTTTCTGTTTTAGTATTTTGTTTATTATAATAAAATATAATTAAAAATAAGTTTTATATTCTGGAGATATTACATACAATACAGAATCCAAAATGAAACTGACAAAAATTCGAATTGTGTGCATGCTGTTAGCTCATATGCACCAGAAAGACATTTCATGGCTACATTTGGTGACACATTTGGCAATTAATTGCTTTTGGTGAATCAATTTTGCGAGAAACCACCAAATTTTATCACATTTAGTGACTTTTTGAACTTGGTGAGCTGTGATCATAATGTGCATTTTAGCCCAAATATGTTTTTGCAGTTTGTTTTATTTTAAAATGGTCCCAAAAAATTGCTCTTATTTATCTGCTCAACACTAATGAATAAATGTTTTCTAAAATGATGCTACAAAATACTATTTAAAAATATATTGATGGATGTTGAGCTAAAACTTCAAAATATAAAAAATTAATTAAAATTCTTAAGTCTTATCAGTACTTATACTTCTGGTTTTTAAACATTACTGTATTATTAACACAAAATTAAAAGGTGCAGGAAGAAAATTAGCTTTAATCTATAATATTTTTTATCTTTGTGCATAAATTTAAATTGCTATAAATTAAAGAATTTTATTTTATTACAAAAAATGTTTTTTTTTATAGAATAAAATATGTTATATATTATAATCTATAATCAGTTGCATTAATATAAATTCTCAAAACTATTTCTAAGAATAGAAAATCACAAATATTTCTTTGCAAGATCATTTTACTTTGAAAAATGCTATTGTATATAAATAGAAGATAATATTCTATTACACTTTAAACTAAAATTTCATTAAGTCCCTTATTTCTTCATATTTTTCTTAAAATTATTTCATAGAAAATTCATGTTTTTTTCAAAAAAAAATTTCAGGACATTGTGGAAATAACTCGAATGACGCTTGTAGGTCCTGCATATAGAGAAAGGCTTACAAGTGCCTTAGATACCATAATGGAAAGAACACAGGATTTTACTGATTCTGCTTATACATCTCATGCACATAGAGAAAAAATTTTGCTATTGTGTGATCGTTCCAGACTTGAACTAAATCAACTTCTTAGAATAGGAGTAGCACTGGTAAGTTTATTGCATGTGTAAAATTTTAAATATTAAAAATATTTGAAATTTAAATTTCAAAATGCTCAATCAAAAATTTACAATAATCCATAATTTTATTTAATCATACATTTTAGTAATCACATAATAGTGCAAATCAGAAAACAGCTCAATCAGAAAAATGGATACTGCATATTTGTTGTCAAATGTATGTTTATTTATTTTACAAATTCCCAAAGCATTTTGTAACAACACATCCTTGTTTCAAATGGTCACTATGCAGGTTCAAATATTATTTTTGTTTGAAAATTACTCATATCAAGAAAGCATATTAAAATCATAAATGTAGATTGCATAAATCTTTTTTACTTTTTTAGTGGGTGCTGTTTAGTAAGTTTTTACATTACATTACCCTAAGCTTTTTAACATTTTAGCAATAAATGCATTAAGTTTACTAATTGATTTTCCCTCTTTTAAATCCTTACTCAAATATTCAATGTCCAATGATAAATTTTGTATTATGTATTTAAATATGCCAAATGGGAAAATTTTGAATTTATTAATTCTTTGACTTTTAAATCGTTTTGATAACTTTTTTAAATTATTAAGATGAATCAATAAAATGTTGCTTTATCTTGAAACTCTTAAAACAAAAAAAGTTTCAATATTTCAACTTTGACAATCTTATAGCATTATAAAAAAAAATCTTATAGGTCAGTGTTAAAGAAAAAACCACCTCATAACTCTAAATTGGATTTATTACTTTCAAAAATCATAGTTTTTATATAACCCCTTCAATGTCTGATGCTCCAAAAAATATTGTTTATTCTTGCTTCATGATGATACCATAAGTTTGTAGTTTCACTGCAAAGTGAATACCTTCCCTTTTAGCATCTTTCATCGATGTCATAATTAATATTTATTTAAGTTTCTGTTTTTAAAAATTAAAATTTCAACTATTAGTTGCAATATTTAAAATTTGATAGGTCTAGCAAGAGAATTTTATTAAATGAAATTAATAACAATTAATACCACCCACCCTGTCTAGTGGTCAGCGTGCCTGACTGCAGATAGAGAGCTCCTGGGTTCCAATTCTGGTTCAGGTGTGGATGTACTTTCTGTCTTTGTCCTTTCCTTGTATGAATGGTTGCCTACCCTATAAATGTTTATGTGTGTACTGAGGAAGTCGGACTCCACACCAAATTATAGTTCAGTTGGAAAAGTTGAGTATCACACCCCATATTGCCAGCCTGGCTGGCACTCAATGAAAAAGATACCCATTAATTTAACTTTATAATACTAATTTCAGACATAACCCTAAATTTCTGAAATTAGTTAACGTACAATTATCATTACATTGAGAGAAAACTTTAGAACTGAAACAGTTTATTAATATCAGATCTTATATAAATCTCTCACAATGCAACATTGATTTCTTTCCCTTATCTTTAGCTGTTTGTTCTTTTGTTCAGTTCTCCCTTTGAGTGTAGGGATTTGTTGCAGTTACGAATACTTATTGAGAGATAGGTTTCGATCTAATTGGAACTCATGTAAAAAACGTGACCATTCAGTGACAAACAAATCAATTCCACTTCCTAAAATAAAATTCCGTTGCTCATAAAGCTCCGGTCAAATTTTAAATCACACACATTTGATATTGTAATTTTATAGAAAGTTTAAATTAAAATTTTAACTATATTAACCCTGTACTTCCTTAAATAATGATCAAAACAATGATTTTTTAAATATCAAAACTTGTTTATAAAAAAGTTTAAAAACCATCACTTCAAAATGATTATTATTTATCACAGCTTAATTTTTATGATTCATTTTTTCTAAACATTTAGAAGTATAAAAATTTGGCAAAAAGTTATTTAAAATTTTAACTTGTCATTCTTTTTTTAAAAAAATATCTTATTTATATGGCAGTCAATATATTCTATATCTGAATTGTCATTCTTTGATTAGAATTTTATTATAAATCATTTCCAATAAGGTATATTAAAATTTAATTTGCTTACACTCAAAAAGAAAAAATTATATTAAACAAAGAAACTATAGACAAAAAAATTCATAATTCTTATACCAAAGGGATTACAACTTATTTAAGTTAAATCTTGCAATTTTTTGAGGAATTTGGATAGAAAGAAACATGATTGTGAAACACAATCACACACATATGAATTTTAATATGCCTGTTGCCTGTGTTTGCCTAAGTTTTCTTTTTAGCTGTAATAAGTAAAAATCTGTCTTACAAATACATCACTGCATTTTATATATATGGGCTATTCATAATTTACTCTTTCAAATTGTTTAATAAATAACTGGAGAATGTTTCTCTTCTCAGTGACTGTACCATAATTACTTATAACTTGTAAAATTCTTTGAATTTTATAGCAAAATATATAGACTGACCTTACAGATTAAAAAGGGTGAAATAAAAATGTTTTTATTTGAATCTATGAGGAAAAAATGAGAATATTATGTAGGAATTGTATCACGTTGTTGAATTGAAAACAGTAAGTAAATATGCTTTTTTAGCATTTAATATGACTGAAAAATTTCTAGTCTGCTATAAAATGTACAAAATCCTACAAATTCTTATTCAAGCAATGTACATTGATGAAAAAATTTATTCTTAGAATGAATTTCTTTGTTATGTTAATATTATAGGTTGAATTCTTTAATCATAGATTTAAATAATCTTATTAACTTTAGAATTTTAATTATCGAATTCTAATATTAAATAATATTAAAATTAGATATTTAAAACATAAGGTTATTTTTATTATTTGTAATGTTATCATTTTTTCTAGTTAAAAGTGTTTGAAAAATAATAAAGAACATTTTTTTAATTTTTTGTTATTATTTTAATTTCTGTTAGGATCAAGCTGGATGTACTTCTCCTACAGAGGATTTAGCTGCGGCTATACTTCAAGTTCTTCGAGCTACTAAAGATTTAAAACAAGAGGTTATTTCCTTTCAGCATTTGTTTCATTTATATTTTTTATTAAAAAAAAATTACTGAATCACTTACAAATATACATAGATAGCATTCAACTTTGTATGCAAAAGTTTCATTATGAAACTGATTATTAAATATTATAAAAATAGTAACCTTAATTAAAATGTTTATTTCAATGTGTAAAGAAAACAATTTCATGGATAAACCTAGTGTTTGAATTCAGTTTATTTGAATATCAATAGTTTATAAATATATTAACGAGAAATAATTTTCTAGGGCATAATATGCCAAAATCAAACAATTTGTTTTTGAAGTAAAAATAAGTCAGATTTCATTTCTTAATTCCCAATTTTGTATTTCTTAAAAAATACTTAATATTTCTTAAAAACTTAAAAAAATTCTTTTAATTTTCAATTACAAATTACAATCACATAAATACTTTTAAGACTTCTGTAGAATATTTTTGAATATTTGAAATCTTATAAAAACATTCTCTTAAACTTTGTAGCATTTTCTACAAAGCATAACTTCATATATATAAACTTTCATATTTCCTTTAACCCTTCATATCATTTTTGTTTTTTTTTTTTTTTTGATATTTTTATTATTTATACTTTTTTGTACAAATTATTATCCAATATGATTCAGACATGAATCTCAATTATAAATAATGCTGAAATATACCCTGGAAGTGATGACAAAATATGAGCTTAAAATTTACTTTTTAGTACTCTTAAATTTTTCATTCAACTTTTATTATTTTTTCATTCTTTGGTGCCTTATAGCTTTCATAAAATATTGTAATTTTATTGAAATTTCACTCATTAATATTCGTTATAGATTAGAAATTTTTTGATAAGATTTAAATTAAATTAATAAAAAGTGTTAGGAATGATAGTTTAATATACTGTAAAATAAAATTAAAAAGCTTAGTATTAAGTGTAGTGAATAAAATACTATGTAATATTATGACTGGCAATTTTCAAAAACGAAATTTGGAAATAATTTTTTTACCTTCTGTGAATGATGTAAGAAAAAATTGAAAATTCAAGAAAGGTGTTGGTGAAAATTTTAAAATAGTTTTTGAAAGTATATTATGTATTTAGATCTAACTTAATTGATGTTAAATTGCATTTAATTATTTGCTATCTTCTTTTTTATTTGTATAACAACTCTCAAAAATCTTGCTCACACAGATATCACTTGCATTTGAAGTGTTTTAAATATTTTTATTTAATATATAATGTATAATTATGTTTGCAAATTCTCTTTACTTGTTTTTAAGGAATTATCTAATTTACATTTTTATTATTTATTGCAAATAGTTTAGGTGTGTCTAATTCTTTTTTGTTGCTTAAATTTCACAATAATATTCAGTATCTATATTTACTCAGGAATTTTAAAAATGTCATAAATATCAGAAAACATAATCTTTTTCAAGTGACATTTGCAGATACTTTGGACAAACAATGATAAAATTTTGACAAAGCTCACAGGTTGTAAATGATAAAGATTGTAATTTTGTGAAGTAATGTTTATAATCTAAAACATCGTTAAATTAAAATTTCAAATTATTTTGATAGAAGGGTAAATAATAAAAAAAAATTTCACTCTGTCTCTCATGGAACATCATGAAGTGAGCTTCATTAATTAATGATATTAATCAAACTAAAAAATTAATATGCTATGTATTTCTCTTCTGAAATATCATTCAAAAGATGTCGCATTCTTTGGTAGTTAAATCAGCTGAAAAAAAGTCCATTTCAAGTTTTATGAAATTTTTTTAAATTGAGGAAAAAATACTTCTTAGGTCAAGTTCTTCAAATACTGAAGAAAAATAAATTCAGTGGGGAAAATAAGTATAACATTTTCATCATATTGAACAGGGGAAAAAGAAATCCATTATTTTTGGCAATAGATGATTATTGTGATCAATATCTCATAAAATATCGATCATACAATTTCAAATTTATGCTTGTTGGAAAGGTAACATTTCGCAATAAAAATCTCCTTTACTGTTTTCTTATTTTGTGCAAACATTTGTGTGGTACATGGAGTTAAAACTGGAAGTTGACAAAGAGAAAATTTGATATGTTTTACACTTTTCCTTTGATAAAGGTGAAAATGCAAGTCAGGAGGATGAAATTTCGGTTGCTGTTTATGTTTCTGATGTTGTAACAGTCAATTGCATGAATTTTTGGTTTAATATATTTGTTCAAGTATATTTCATGTTGAAAATGCTTCTCATACAGGTAGGTTTATCGTCAAAAATGTCAATAAAATCACTGAAATGAACAATGTTGAAAAATGCCTATTATCAGTCACAGCATGATATGGGAGTTAAAACAGTTTTAAACTGCTAGAGGTGAAAGAAATATCCCTGAAAAGATTTAGGGTTACTGCTGATAAGTTTCGACAATTATTCTTAAAAGTTAAAAGTTATTATTAAAAGTTCTGATACAACATGCCGAGATTTTCTCTTTGAATTATCTTCTTATTTTAAAGGTTGGGCAAAAGAAATGAATGTTACAACAGATTCTATTACAGGAGACTTCACATTCTATTGCAGGAGAGAAGTTATATAACTTTTTACGAGGTAATGGAGTTACTTTTGATAATAAGAAAATTTTGCTTACTCTAGCTGATGGAAAAATTCAGTCCATGGTTGCTCTTTAAACTATTGTCATTCTGTGTATAGAAGGTAAAAGTGTGTCAACAGAACTTCTCGTTCTACCTGAAGCCAAGGGCAACAGCACACTCTTTGGAAGAGATTTTCTCCACACAGCCAGTATTGTTCTTCATGTTCAAAATGAAACCTGGCATTTTTGTGAAAACCTACAAAGACAGTATTTATTCTACATAAAATATTCTAATACAAGGGAAGCATCAAACTCTTTTAAAACGTCGATAGTGCCTGAAACTACGACAGTGATTCACTTGAGAAGTGACCAAGGGAAACATGGCTTCTGAGCATAAAGTCTCTCTCAGGATGCTTAGCAAGATAGGCTCTAAAAATCCTATCATTTAATTTGAGAATAGAATATACTACTGGGAAAGCTAATGTTGTCCTCGATATGTTGTCGAGACTAACCTACTTCAATAATGACACAAACTATGAAATGCATGCTATTTATTTCGATATACCAACCAGAAAATCCAGTGATATTGGTAAAGAACAGTTAGCAAATCCAGATCTAAAAATAATAATCGATTGCCTTGAAAGCAATGATAAGAATGAAAACTTTGCTAATTATATCAGTCGAGGATATGAACAAAGGTATTTTGTTTGGTTATTCACCTGAAACAGAATCAGAAGATTTCCAATTAGTTGTTCCCATCCAAGAAAGACAAAATTTTGGGAGAACACCATGATGCCCCTACAGCTGGTCATTATGGCGTGGAAGGTACCTTCTACAAGATAGCTTCTAGATATTATTTCCCAGACATCAGAAAGTAAATCTCTGATTATGTCAAAATGTGTGCCTAATGTAATCGGTATAAACTAATAAATCAGAAACCCATTGGACTGTTTAAAAATCCTGTTTATGAGCAAAGATTCAAAATTTTATGCTATTGATATCTTAGATCCGTTTCCAGAAACCCCATCAGGAAAGAAATGGATATTGTGGAAGACCAATGGATTGAATTATTTGCTCTTAATGAAGCCACAGCGTCAAAATGTGCCAAAACACTACTTGAGGAAGTTTATCTACATTATGGACTTCCTGGAAGATTAATCAGTGACAACAGATCTCAATTTGTGAGTGCATCTTGCAGCAGACTTGTCATCTGTTAAATATCAAACAAGACCTCATCCCTGTTTATCAACTGCAAGCGAATCCATCTGAACATAAGAACAGAGATTTAAAACCTAGACAAGCCATTTTAGTAGGTGATGCACATAATACCTGGGAAGAACATCTTCCTATGATTTGTTTTGCAATGACACAGCCAGATGTGACACCACTGTTCACGCTGCCATTTATCTGCAATTCCACAGAGAACTTAGGACGACGGATGATGTTCATCACAGCATGAGATCAATTACTAATCATGACAACTTTGTTCCTGAAATGCAACTTTACTTGAAAAAGTTTGCTCGACTGACTCCTCAAATCAGGGAGCGAGTAGAACAAAAACAAGACAGAAGAAAAGTATATTTTGTTAAACAACATAGGCAGGATTATTATAAACAAGGTGATAAAGTGTGGATTACTTTGCATCAAATAAGTAATTCCAAGAACAAAAAAGTAAAAATTCATGCCAAGACGTGAAGGCCCGTACCTCATACTTACAAATGGGTCTCCTATGACTTATGATATTGCAAATCCTGCTGCACCTAATCAAATATTAAGAACATGTCATACGAATATGATAAAGCCATACCAACTACCTTCAGAGTCAAAAGACTGAGATCCAGTTGTTCCCTTAAGAAAACAGGGAGAACCACCAAAATTCAAATAATTCTGGCTCATCATCGAGAGGATTTCAGAACCAGAGCAGTCTATAACAGAACAACCTCCTCTAATTGTCAAAAACGAACTGACACATTATTAGATAAGCTCTAACCCTAACTGCTGCTTGAAGAAGCCTCCAAAAATTGTTTTGTTCTAATGTTTATATATATATATATATATATATATATATATATATATATATATATATATATATATATGGTAGTGTAGGTGTTATTTTCATCTGGGGAATATAGATGTTGTTAAATAATAAAAAAGATATTAAAAAAACTAGCCGATGTATATTATTCTTCATATCTATGCTTCAATGATACTCTAAAATAGTTAAATATAGATAAAGACTTTAAAAATTGATTGTACTTTTGTGAAATATTCTAAATTAGTTCTAATCTATTTGGAAATTCACTCCAAAAGATTCTGAATACCTTATAAGGAAATAACAATGCAAACTAAATTTACTTATGAAGTAAACTAAATTCATTCCGGGAAATTTTAAAATAAAAAGAATTTTTTATGTAACAGTAATTATGTGTGTGTCTTAATAAAATATTTATTTTAAATACTATTTTTTTCCAGAATTATTCATAAATTTTGCCTTCAAATTTTCATTTAATAAATTGCTAATGAAACAGAAATAATTTTCATTTAATCATTTCGGTCTCATTAGCAATGTGGTAAGCAAAAATTATTTAAGTGGTCATTTTGATCTTTGCATAATCAAAAGTTGTTGCTTCAAAGAGTTTTAAAACACAAATATATTTTGATTGTTGATATTGATGTTATTTTTCTTTTTATAATTTTCTTCGCATTTGATGTACATTATAATAAAATTAAAAGTATAGAAGATACAATGCTAGGCTACTTAAAATCATGCTGTTTACACTTGTTTTATATCTATGAATAATTATGTGAATTATTAGATAAAGATTAATTTTTATGTATATTATCTTGTAAAAATATTTGCTTTAAAAAAAAGAAATTTAAGCCCTTTTGAAATTATATTCTTGGAGTAAATTTTCAAATATTTATTTCAGCTTCAAGATACTGCCCTGGATCAGGCACAAGAATTACTAAAGCTCTTTGAAGAAGCCGATATTTTAAATTTTTTGAAAGGGCCAGCATTAGCTGGTGATCAACAAAGATTAGAAGAATACTCTGAAAAATTTGTAGAGTATGCTACTCATGTACAAGATGTAAGATAATTTCAATTATCAGATTTATATTTTATTTTTTCAATTATTGTTTTGAAATTATTTGTTGTTTAAAAAATATAATCTTAATGAATAATGTGAAATTGGACTAAAATAGATATTCATAAATATAAAATTATAAAAGTATTTTACTGTGAAATGAATAATTAAGAGACATTAATTTTTACATGTTTCCCAAACAGACAAAACAAACATTTGCTCAAAAATCAAATCTTGGAAATGCTTTAAACTGTGCCTCAGTTGAATTTAGGATAGTTTATGATTCCCATTTTTCTAGCTTTTGCATTTAACATATTTTTTTTTTTTTTTTTTTTTTTTTTTTTTTTTAGAATTATTTTGAATGTTGACATTTGAAGTATATTTTAAACAGTTGAAACCAGCCTTAATACATTTCAAAATTTGCTATAAACTTTTAAACAGTTGTATATGTTCAAGTTTTAAATTTTTCATATTTAACTTTATATTCTTATTCATAACTATTCCTTTTCTAATCATATTTTCACCTTTTATTCACAACATCAAAAAATCATGACTATTAATCATTAGAGAGAATTAAATTTGTCATTATATATAAAAACTACTATTGTATTTACTTAATTGCATTAGAATTAAATTTTATAGTATCTCCTTTTTTTCTTTTTGAGAGTATTAAAATATCAAAGTAAATTTAGAAAACTTTTGTGTAAGAGAAAGTAATAATATAGAAATAAAAAATTTTAGCATAAAGTTCTTTAATTAAAGCAAAAATTATTTATACCAAGAGCCACAATTATAACACTGAATTGCAATATGTATTGTTTGTTGCAACTTAATATTTAAAGTATAATTTTCTCTGATTATTTATGTTTAAAATAGCAGTTAATTTTGTATTCTGTCACTATATATCTTTCTTTTAAAAGCCATAATATGACTTGTGTAATTTATATCAGAATTGTTAAATTGCTTATTTTAATTTAATTTCATTTCTGTTATTTTAAAATTTTCTATCATTGTTTATACAAACAAGCCATTTTTTTCTTAAAATCATTTTTCATGATTTTGTAACATAACATTCAACATATAACTTGTTTCTTATTAGACATGCAAGCTTCTTCAGCATATTGCAAGCACAGATTCTTTGCAAGTGTCTTCTAAAAATGCGGAATCAAGTTTAAAAATTTTTGCTTCCCAGGTTAGTTAAATATAATTTTTTTTAATTATCAACAATTTTCATTCATAGATATAAAGTATAATGTTGTATACTAGCTTTATTGCAGTAAAAACCAATTGTGCTTTACATAAAAGTATGTGAGGTGTTATATTTCTGAAACCAATAACTTTTTTCTAAAAATCACTAACTTAAAGAAAATTGTTATAAAATAAGCATTGTTTTGCAAAGATATATAAGCACAGCAAGCATAAAGTATTTCAAATTTTCATAGTTTAATAGTAAAAAAAACAAAACTTCAGAATTTTTAAATTCTATTTATTTTAGTCTTTAATTTATTTACTCCTATCAATCATTGTTTGAAACTATCATTTTTAAAAGTTATAAGCAACAAGTCTTTACTCATCTTTCCCCATCAAAAATCTCTAAAGTTGTTAAAACGTTTGCAGCACATTTAAATTTGTATGAAAAGTTATATGTATCTCAACTTAACTAATTTTGCTCTGGCTACAGAACTATTAAATAATTAAATATTGTAAATAGTTTAATGTTATTACAAAGAGAAATATGCTCATTTGCAAAGTATAGATTTCAAGTTATTGATGTATTATTTATCTGAAAGCATAAACCAAATTTTTGACAAACTAGACTTGGGCATCAACTCCTTACAAGTTTGGAGCCTTAAAGACAATAACTTATTATTCATTAAGTTAATCAAGAATCTTTTACATTTTAAGGCCCCTAAGATTCTAGAAACTAAGTCCAATTCTGTATTAACATTTTATGGAAAAACTATCTTCTACTCGCATTTTTATTGTATAATGAATATATAAAAGCAACATTTTAGGTAAAACATAATTTTGTGTATATATAAATAATCAGGTCTGAAAACTTATTTTGTGTAAAAAAAAAAAAAAAAAAAGTTTCTTCAGCATAATTCCATTGTGAGACCATCCAAAAAATTAGTATGCTATATTTTCATTGGTCAGTTCAAATAAGTAAAATATATTTTTTGTAGGAGTACCCCTCAGTTTTAGTTAAGTAAGAAAAATTCTTGAAATAAATCCCTCTATCATGGATCATCATGTTAGTATTTTAGAAATAGTTTCTTTAGGTATTATCAAAATACATAAATTTAAATTTTGCACACTAAGAGTTGCAAATTCTGAATATCTTTCTTTATTTTTCAGTTACCTTTTGTGTTTTATTACAAACATGCTATAAAAATACTGTAAAATAATTATATTTCTTCCTGTTTTGAATTTTCTTGTTTTGAAATGTCTTGAAGACTGAATGTAATAGAATTCTTTAGTACAGATACCATTTTAAATGCATGTTTTAAAATTCCCACATGTTTAATTGATATGAAATGTATTATCTTATTTAATATTTTATATGGAAAACATACCTTTGAAGTTACCTTGGAAAATTTCTCAAGAGTCTTCTTTACTTTTATTTTTTTAATTCCTAAAGTAATGAAATGCAAATGTAAGCTAACTAATTACTTATAAATAGTGTCAAGATAACACTTATTCTACCAAAATTTTTCAACATTTAGCATCATTAAAATTAATTTTTAATACTATGAACAACTTAAATAAATTTACTTTAGTAGATGCTTAAAATATCAAATTACTTAAAAATTATTTATAAGACCTTGTTTTGTATGTTTTTAATTTGATGCCATGTTTCAGAACAAGAAAAATGATCTATAAAGTTAAATATCAGGACATTTAATATGTTGGAACACTTTAATACATATTTGAATTTGTATTGCTACATTAAATTACATTGGATTTTTAAAAAAAAAATTAAAAAGCCTAGAAGTAATTTAATAATTTTAACCGTAATTAAAATAAGTCAATGCTAAAATAAGCTATGCTTTTATAGGTATTGAATGCCTGTCGAACTGTTGCCATTCATCCTTTATGTGAGATATCAAAAGAGAACTTAGAGGTATTTTTAGAAATGTGGAACTTATTATGTCAAGATGTTGTTTCAATGTACAAAGAAATAAGTGAGCTCTGCCGTCGAGATATCCAATATAAAACAGTTTATATGTCTTTACCTAGACCAGGCGTAAGTGTTATTTATTCATAATTCATTTCAGATGTATTATTTATTAATAAAAAAATAAAAGATCCTTCATTAATGGATTTCATCTTACATTTCTTTTTTATTGAACTATATTCTTTGTAAATACTTATTAAATTGTCAGCTCCCATAGTCATTGTAGTTAAATACACTACTGGCCACCATAAATGCAACACCCTGAAGGAAGCATTCAAATAACATGAAATTTACAACATGTATTAGGGGAGGTAAAATATGCAAATGAATAGAATTTCAATGCAGATGCACATTACCTTCCCCTGTGGCCCCACTTCAAAGCTCTACATAAGGCTTGGAGATTTCGACAATTGTGGTCTTTTTTCAAAAAAAAAAAAAAAAAAAAAAAAAAAAAAAAAAAAGATCAATTATGCCTCATAGAAAATAGCAATCATTTTTTGATCAAGTATCCGAGTTCGACCGAGGAAGAATAGCGTCCTACCGAGATTGTGGATTACCTTTCAGAGAAATCGGTAGTCATGTTGGACGAAACCAAACAACTGAAATATGGATATGTGATCATTGGATGCAGGAGGGTAAGACAGACTGACGTGCTTAATCTCATCCACTTAAGTGCTCCACTTCATGTGATGACAGGCAAATTGTGCACATGGCAGTGACGAATCGCTCTGCTACATCACGAACCATAGCACAACGCATTCACTTTGTAACACATCATGCAGTGTCTGTGCATACCGTTCAATGCCATTTACAGCAGAGTGTCATTCTGCAGGACGTCCATTGCTTCATCTATACTTGACACAGAACCACTGCTTTTTTCGCCACCAATTGTGTTATAAAAGAAGGATGTGGATGACAGAATGGAATGAAATTATCTTTACTGGCGAGTGACGCTTCTATCTGCAACACCACAATGAGTCTGAAGACACCATGGAGAGGATGCTGAACAGCTGCGTTATGCTCCACCACACTAGTCCTGCGCTGGGTATTATGGGTATGGGGCGGTATTGGATATCACTCTCACATTCCTCTAGTACGCATTGCCGTTACATTAAACAACCAGAGCTACATTTCCAAGATGTTGGAGCCTGTTGTCTTTCCTTACCTTTAGGGCTTGCCACAGCCATATATCAACAGGATAATTCGCAACCACACATGGCACGCATTGCCCAAGTGTTCTTCGTCAATTGCCAGATTGAATTTCTTCCCAGGTCCGCTCACTCTCTGGTTCTTTCGCTATTAGAAAACATGTGGTCCATGGTTGCTCAACTATTGACTCAGATTATATCCCCAGCTGCCACATTAGATAAACAGTGGCAACGTGTGGAAGCTGTTTAATCTGATTTTGGCAAGAACCACTCTTCACAGAAGTCTATAAACTTAATCTTTTGATACTTGGTCAACATGTTATCTACAAACTAAATTTTATTGTGATATCTCTTGTCTTTCTTGGTGTTACAATTTGGTTGGCCAGCAATGTAGTTTCTAAATGAAATTACCATTTAGTTTTTCATTAAATTTAAGTCTAAATTTGTCATTTATCACTACAGAAAATGCTTGTAAGCAATTAAGGCTCTTAGCGGACAGTTTCTTTTGTTTTTCATGATTTTTAACAGTATTTTTCCTTATTTCTGTGGATTAGATATGGCTAAAAGAACTTAGATTTTTCTTTCCATTATTCTTTGGGAGGCTCTCATTAATGAAAAATGATTCGTTTTCATATACTAAACTGATGATAGTATAAATATTTTCAATATTGCTATTTATACAATTTAAATTTTTATGTCGATTTAATGTTAATTTTGTTATTTGCATTGGAAATATAACTTTACTTTTATTTTACATTGTATAGTAAGCAATTGGTTCTTTCAACTAAATGTATCCTTTTGATGGTTCATATGTAAAAAAACAACATTGCTCCCAGAATAGTTTTGATTAAAGATTCCAAGAAATCCAGATTTATTTCCTTTCATATTTGGTGCTCCATCGGTCGTAATATTACATATATTTGTTATAGGCACTTTCAAAGTTAAAAGCCCTTCCTGAAATTCCCAAAAACTATCATATCCCATTGTAGTTCCCTTTAAAGAACGCGTGCATGCCAGTTCCTTAATAATTTCAAAGTTCTCATCAACACCTCTTATAAATAATACTAATTGAGCAGTATCATTTATATCAGTGCTTTCATCCATAGCTATGGAACAAAATTTAAACTGGCCAATATTTGACTCTAATTGTGATGCCAAATTTTTATCGGTGGCTTCCATTCCAGAAGTCACCGTTTTTCGAGATAAGATTACAGTATCAAAATTATTTTTCTTGTCTGGACATAAAACATCACAAACTTGGAGCGTGCATTGTTTAATGAACTCCCCATCACTGACAACTTTATTATTTTTAGTAATATTGTATGCTACAATGTAACTTGCATGTGTAGCTGCTTCTTGAATACTGTTTACCTTCTTGAAAAATTTTGCCGGCCTGATAATTTTTTACAAAGACTTTCTGCATTTTTTTTCCCATATTCGGACATTGCTTCATAATTGGAATTCTTATGCTTAGATGTGAAATGACGGGAAATGTTATATTTTTTTAATACAGCTACAGCTTCATTGCAGATAAGACACACTGGTTTATCTTTTACAACTGAAAAAAAATATTTCCATGTCCATTCATCAATAAAAGCACGGCACTCTGAATCAACTTTACGTTTTTAGTAGTTATTTTTGGGTTAAAATATTTTACGAATAACCCAAAGAAGCACAAGCAACGCTGTACTTTCAATAATTTCACCACTATATACATTCACAATGATGCTATATGTCCACAATGTTTCAACACGCAATCAATAATATTAGAACTTGCGCCAAAAGAAAAAGTCACTAGATGGAGCTAAAAATGCGCAGTCTGCCTCATATGAGATCTAATTCACCTATATTGAATTCCAATATGTCTGCTCCACAAGAAAAAGATAACGCTTGTTGGCACCAATCTACATCTATAACTAACAAATAACTTCCGCTTGTAACTCTACCGATTGAAAACTGCCTGTGTTTGCTATTTCCTTCGATTTATGTTTTGTAGAACAAAAATAGAGAATGTAAACAGATTACCAGCTCTCTCTCAGAAAAAAGGAAGAAAAAATATAATATTTAAACAAAGTAGAAATGGAGATGAATATATAATATATGAATATTTCTTTTAATTTGCCTCTGATTAATTAAAATTTAAATTCTATTCGCGGGCTGGATAGAACCTTCTGGTGGGCTGTAGTTTGCCCATCCCTGCTTTAGAAAAATCAAAAGAATCTGTTGTAACTTATGTTCAAATGATTTTTTTTTTATGATTAGTCAAGAGTACTGGTAATATTCAAAAGTATTAAAATCGCCTTTTTATTCCATATTTAAATTGTCTTGATTTAGATCAGATACTCAGTGTTGCTTTTAAATGATGATTCTTAAAGAACTATTTTATCAAATAATGTTGCTAAATCTCTGAATTTTCTTTTGTTTTAGAATTACCAATTATTCTGATTTCCTAATTGTACTTTGGTTATTCAATGTATTTGGATCCCTTTTTAATGTGTATTAGAATTTTATTATTCTTTTCTTAAAACTCTTGGGAATTCTTTATGGTATATAAGTAATCCCTAAGACAATGAAGTAACAAAATCTCTGATTTTTATCACCACTCACACATCAAATTGCTAATTCTTGGAATAACATTTAATTTCTTATGTCCACTTTTTTTTTTTTTTTTTTTTTTTTTTTTTTTTTTTTTGTCCATCTCATTGTTAGTCCATCACCACCACATCTACAAATTATCCATCCTGCTTACAATAAAGACTGGAAAAAAGAAACTTACTCAAGTATATCCTCTTTTTATACCTTAAGTCATTAAATCTAACTTAGTACATTTTTCTCTATTATTGCTGAACACTTAGTGCAATTATTATTTTAATGTATTTTGAATTAAATTGAAAAATATAACTTACTAGCAAAAGAAACAGATGTCTCAAATGTTCCTCTTTGAAATTTTACTTCTCAGGTGATAGTGATGTATTCTTGAGTGCATTAATGATTTTGTTTGTTAATTATGTGCACAAAATTTTATAATTAAGATTTTTTGAAACTAAGATTTTTAAAATATAATACTTTCAGTTCTTTTATATTAGTGAACCAAGGCAAAAAATATTGCTAACTTGAATTAAAGTGACCAAACACAATTCATTTGTTATGATGCTGATTAAATGTTTAGGGAGTAAAATAAAAAAAAAATTGCTTTTGAAGTGGATGGATTATGTAACACTAATTCTGTCAGAAGTCTTCTGGAATTTTAAATTTAATTTGTTGTTTTTTATAAGAATCTTGGTTTATTTGTTGAAATTGTTATAAAAAATTCTTTTGAAACATTGAGTTTACAATGTAATTAGTTCTATATTAGATATTCCTTTTTATTCTTTAGCTGATGAAAACTTTAAAAATTTCTATATTTTAAATAATTTTATCTAAAATTAATTAAAATGAAAATATTTGCAATTTATGAAAACAAAAAGAAGAAAAATTGAATATGGGTATGTTTTTTAAGTAAATGATTATTCAGAAATATATCCATATGCTTACAAGATAAACTTGGTGAAGTTAACTTTTTGTTTTGCTGTTACTTTTTTAAGAATATGCAGTCTTTTAGAAAATTATTCAAAATAATTGTCTTTCTATATGATTTTTTTTAATGTTTTTTTTTTTTTTTTTAATTTCTAAAAAATGTTCTATGAAATGATAGCAACCTCATTGGAGTTGCATTAAGAATTAAAGAAATAAGAATTATAATATGATAATTTGGCAAAATAATATTATATTTTCCCAATTAAAATCGCAAAAATACTTCTTGTTGTGAGACTTCACATGGGACAAAAATTCAAGAATAAAATGGAACAAATATTGATTTTGTGGCATGTTGGTTGATTACACAACCCATTGTACACATATTTTATAATAATAAATACAAGATAGAATAAGAAATAAAGTAAGCAATTTTTAAAAAATGTGTTACAGTATTGTTATAAAACAATCTGAATTGATCTATATTTCACTGCAACTCTTTCTTAAAAACTGAAAACTTTAAATTTTTAAATGTATGTCATTTTAAACAAAAACAAAGTGAAACTGATATTATAAAAAATATTAATTTTAGATACTATCATACTGAAATATTCCTAAAATTGCTTTAGAAAATAAATGAAAATTTTTTTCTAACCTAAAATTACAGATTTAACTTTTCTAGCTTTTCATTTTATTGTTTTGTAATATATGTGTAACAGCAACTAGGAGAGATAATAAAAGTGTTTGAAAATCAAGATTTTATTGGGTTTTTCAAGTATATGAATATATAATGAAATAAAATATATGTTTTAAATGAGAGGTATATGTATATAGAAGAGTAAAATCTATATATTTCTGAGGAAATTTTGATAATTTTTGTTGATTTTTGGGAATTATTTCTTCACTTATGTTTCTTTTCAAAATATTTGCATTTCTCATTCTAATAGTACAGTTAAGGAATTAATTAACATATTGTATTTTCTTACATAATTTGTTCTAACTGTGTGATTACACATCACATACTGAATAATTTCTTTTCAGCACAATTAAAATTGTAATGTTAATACAAGTAGTGTTCTCAGTTATTGGAAGACATGCATTGTCCCTCTCATTAAAATAAATGTTTGTCAAAAAATATTTATTTAAAATAAGAAATATTTTAATGAAAATTTTTTAAACATCAGTATCTTCATATTTATAATGCTTTCTTTTTACCAAAATAGTTGCTTAAAATGTTTTTCACTTTTTCCAAAATTATAGAACATTGTCATATATCAATAACTTATCAAACTATTAAATTTTCAAAATTAACAGACTACCTTCTTACAGTGGGAATTTTCATAAAATGGTAGTATACATTCTGAATAGATGAAAAATATGAAATACTATTTGAAGAATATATCTTGATAAAATTTTGTTAGGAAAATACAAATGAAATTTTCAAATAGATAATAAAAAAGGAAACAGCAATAAACATTTAAGAAACTATTCCACTGTTAAGTTTGACTAGAATAACTGTATTTCTGAGACAAATATATGTATTCTTAAAAAGGCTAACAAAATATTTAGTAAAAATTTTCCTATTTTAAAATGCCAAGTTATTATGGCAAATGTTTTAGGAATGATATTTTTTATTTATAATGTATTCTCTTATACTATGCATTTAAAATTTTAATTCTTGGTTTGGTTTATTGGTCACAATCCTGAGGTACCCCAGTAATCTTTCTCCTCTTTTTCTTTTCTCCTCCTATGCTTCTTTGCTTTTCTTTCTTTTCTCCCTCATTGTGGTTGCCTTGTAAATAGTCGAGGGCTCCCCTTGAATTGCTATCGCCATCCTGTGGCTATTAACTTCTCCTAGGGACTAAATCACCCATGTGTTTGTCGTGCATTGTGACCTGTCTCCCTGGAAACAAGGATCCTGGTAATTGAGGCTCCCAAAGACTAACACATTACTTTGGCCTCTGCTTCAGGTAAATGGGAGGTGTGTTGTGCTCCTCAACTCATCAATCGGCTTAAATGGACCAAACGATCAATATATCTGCTGAGTGATATCGATAAGGGTGGAGGCTACTTCAGAGGTGTATTAAAAGGGTATAAGGCCTGGCTAAGCACTGGTGTAGCTATCCTGCATCCCCTTGTTGGGCTCCATGGTGGGTGATGCGGTTGGCCCTGAATTGATCTAACTTTTTTATGGAATGTACTTCTAATTCTTTACTCCCTATAGAGCAACAAATGATATGTGACCAGAAATATTTTGTCATAATAAGAAGGGAGGGCAATTTTGATATTGTTTCTCCTTTCTTAATTAATAAGAGTCTTATTGCTACCGTTAGAAAATGCAAAAACGTTCGCAAGATGAAATCTGATGATCTCTTGATCAAAGTTTTATCAGTTAAACAGGCTGAAATTATTCTAAAGTGAAATGTCTTGGTAATATTGATGTTATAGTATCTGTCCCTAGTAGTATAAATTCTTAGTGAGTTGTGATTTATGCTGACGATTTGTTCAATGTTTCAGAAGATGAAACTCTGAATAATTTTGTTGACCAAAAAGTATGCCATGTACAACATATTACAGTTAGGAGAGAGACACAATTATAAAAACTAAACATTTCATACTCACATTTGCAACTCCTACGTGACTTTAATGGGCATAACACCTTATGGGGTAGTGATAATGCAAATTTTCATGGTCGCATAATTGAGCAGCTCATTTTTAATAACAGTATTTGACTCTTAAATTTTAGGGAAATAACTTATTTCTGCTTTAAAATTCTAAATTCTAAACTTTCTAGAACTTTCCAGTCATTAGATTGGGCTATTTGTTCACCATCACTTCTACCTTTATTAAATTTTAGAGTTGAAAATGATTTATATAACAGTAATCATTTTCCTTTAATTATAACTCAAATTGGTATAAGTAGACCACAAGTCTCTTCCATTTTTCTTATTTTTATTATGATGCAGATTGGCCACACTTCACCCAATTAGCTGTGATTACTGAAAACATGTTTCAAAGTGATTACATTGATGATGCTTTGCAAAAGTTACCAATGCACTTCTAGATGCAGCCAAAATATAGAAATATTGTGTGTGTCTATTTTTTTTTTTGATATAGAAAAAGTCTATAATAGGACATGTAATAATGGAGGTCTTCGCACTTTATATAATTTTAACTTCAGAGAAAATTTAAAAGTTTTTATTCAGAATTTTTTAAATTCACATGTTTTTATGTCTGTATAGAATCTGTTTCATCCAATCTCAAGGGGCTCCTCAGGGAAGTGTCTTAAGTGTTAGGAAAGTATCTTAATAATTTTAATATTAGGTTGGGGGAAAAGTAATCCATTATTTTTTCGGTAGACGTCTGTAGTGATTGATATCTCGTGAGGTATCTATCAAACAATTTCAGATTTATGCTCGTTGGAAAGGTGACATTTGACACTAAAATATTCTCTTGTGGTTCTTTGTTTGATTAATTCAGTTACGAGTACAAGGTTTTAAAAATGGAAGACAACAAACAGAAAATTCGATACATTTTCGTTTTTCTCTTGTAACAGCGAAAAAGATAGCCGGGTGGCTAAAATTGTGAAAGGTGTTTATCGTCCTATATAAGAATGTAACAACCAGTTACGTACAATTTTTGTTTCGTCGATCCCGTTCGGGTATTGTTGATGTTAGAGATGCACCTCGCATGTGGATACAGCATCGTCGAAAATGTCTATAAAATATCAAAAATGATCGAAGTTAACCGCATGTCAGTAGACGTAATGCGCAAGACCTAAAAATCTACATGAAAGCTGTTTTAAACCTTTTTACAAAGTGAATCCAAAAGAAGTTACATAAAGTTCACGTAAAAATAATGGATTTCTTTTTCCCCAACCTAATATTTGCATCAGCGAAACGCTTCTTGTATTGCAACCATCAACCCATGAAATATTATATGCCAAATCTCTTCCCAAGGGTCAATATATGCAACTTATTGAATAGGAATTTCAAACTTCAGTCAGTATTCTTGTTGCTTGATGTAATGATAACGGACACACTTTATCACTTTCCAAAAGTAATTGTACCCATTTTTGCCAAAAATTTGAGCCTCATCCTGATCCAGAAATTAAGATATCAAACACAATTATTCCTGTAGTTAATCAGGTATCATTTTATTAGTTTTTAAGTATTCACTGAATGTAGTATATGCAATTTGGACTTGAGATACTTCTTTTATGTGCATGATATATAGAGTTAAAAATATACTTGTTTCCAGTTACTAATATTTATACTGAAGTAGAGTGATCTGTTTCTTAATTACTCATTATTTTTCATCAACATAATTTACAACCATCTTCAAAACAATTTCTAATATTGTCCAACAAAAAGTTTGTTATTTACTTTTAGTTGTCTAAAAAAATTAAGGTTATTAGATACCTCAAAAATTTGATTGAACTTAAACATTTTCCAAAGAATATTCTGCTTAAAGATTAATAACTATGTCAACAACACCATCTGCAATCTATATCCGCACCAGCTGTGCTAATTTTAATACCAAGGCTGTGTGTAAATCTACAAATTAAAAAAAAAACTGTTTAATAAAATAATATGTTAAACTTGTGAGGAGTATCAAGATCTGTCATGCTGTTAGGAAAAAAAAACATTGAATGTAAGATACATTGACTATTAAGTTCACAAAAATTTGACTTAAATTTCAGTTTATATGATTATATTTTAATGCTTTTAAATTCCCTCAGAGTATGTAAAATAGAAATGCAAAAACAAATATGTTTTTGGTAATCAGATGAAAATCTCCTTAATCCACTTGCTATACACGTTCCTATACTCTCTATATAGTATTGAATTTGTTCTATGTTACTTCATATATAGAATCATTTTAATTTGTCATTAGACATTACTTGGAAGTGTAAAATTTAATTTTTTGTTATAATTTTTCAAATTTTATTGTTTTTAAGAAATAAGGAAATTAATATTTTTAACTTTTCTTATGTTGTACTTATTCAGTGCAACATCAATATTTTGTAAGCATTGAAGTTAATAATCATCACTAATGCATTTTTTTCTCACAAAAACTGACATTTTGATATTTATGTATTTTTTTTATCTGTTTAATTTCTTGGATAACTCATTATTTTCAAATTATTGGCCATAAAATAAGGAAAATTGTAAAAATTCTAATGACTATATTATGCAAAAAGTAGATTTTTCTTAAATATTTTGCCTACGCTCTGTGATATTTCATTAAAATACACTACTAAAAGTACAGAAAATGTAAGTATTTTCATATAAATTTATTTTTTTAAACTTATTAAATTTGAATTTCCTCACAACAAAGATTTCCTAACAAATTTCATTGAATCACAAACTTATTGAATAAATTCTTAAAGTAATCTATTTACCCTACTATATCTGTATTTTCAGTTAATAATACAATAATACTTCATTACTTATTTAGCATTTTTGTAGTGTGTGCTAAACAGACTTTATTATTGAGCATATTCCAATGCTGTTATGCCATAAATATCTAACTAAACTAAATTAATTTTCAAAATTTTGGTCTTTAAAATTTAAAGGAAACTTAAATTAAACATTTTCAATTTAAAATAACTTTGTTAGAGATATAGTGCCTTTATATTTAAATAGTAAATTAATCTTTTTGTATTTTAAGAAAAATAATATTGATTTTTCTTAATGTCAAATGTAAAATATTTTCAATTTTATCTACATCAACCTTAATTTTCAATAAGAATATATTTTTAATGGATTTAAAATTTTTTAATAATGATTAAAATGAGGCCATTCTAAATATAATCAACCATTATTTCATTAAAAGAAAGAATTAGTACTAACTTATTTAAAATCGTTTTCTTTTTTATGTTAATTACAAGTTGCCAAATACTTAAAAAATGCATAGTAGTCATTTAAATGAAATTATCTTAAATATTTTTTATGCTTTTTCAGAAAAAAAAGTTTTTTGAAATTCATATGTTTTTTATTATTTATCCTAAGTAGTCACATTGAATGATGTACATAATATTGAATTTTGTGTCATTTGTATGTGAAAGACAATTTGCATACATTGGCAAAAAATCAATATTTGCAGTTTGTTATATTAACTCAAGAATCTTGCTTCCCATTAAAATTTATAAAAAGATAGTAATTTTTTATATTATAAAAGAAATGTTGAATACTTTAACTTTTAATAAAGTTGAAAGAAGGTACTTAATATTAATTGAATATATATATATATATATATGATTGAAAGTGTTACAAAAATATATGGGGAATAACCACTAAAAGAATATTCCATCCTAAGCTATATTTTTTAATAGTGTCAGCTTCTTTGAATTTTTTCTGAACTTTGTCTTGTGATTTATACACAAAATAACAATCTATGTGTCCATTAGAATTTATATTATAATGGTGTGTCCACATTGAAAAATTCCTGCTTTCATTTTATTTTTAATTACTTTAAATATTTCTTATCGTATTAATTTATGATTGTTTTTCTAGAAACATGGAACTACTAGTAAACAGCTAAAACCTGTAAAACTTGATGTTGAGGTAATCGCTTTTTGCTACTTTTTTATGTCTACTCTATAGTTTCATTCATCTTTTAGTATTTTACATTTGCTTAGTTTTCACACTTTTGATACTATTTTAAAACTCTTATGTGTGTACAGATCTGAATTTGTTAATGAAGCACAATATTTATATAAAGTTTATTCTTTAAACAATCACTATTGGTAGTTAAAATGCATGAATGGGATTTGAGACTAAGAATTTTAAAATTTAATGAATCTTATTATTCAGTGTGTTAAAACTTATTTTGTTTGAAAATTAAGTTTGTTCATATATGGTTTTTATTTAATTTTTCATTTCTTTGCTTTTTTATT
This sequence comes from Latrodectus geometricus, assembly GCA_026290005.1. Lineage (NCBI taxonomy): Eukaryota > Metazoa > Arthropoda > Arachnida > Araneae > Theridiidae > Latrodectus > Latrodectus geometricus. The sequence continues at coordinate 1,083,040 of JAPDSC010063931.1, read as the reverse complement.
GAATATTTATGTATTGTTTTATCCATTGTATAAAAATTAATTTATTGTCAGTTATATTAGTGATTTATTGGCAGTTATAATTTAGTGTAATTTATTTCCTTCTGTATGTCTGTATTAAATATCTTGTATTGAACATTGATAAATAATTGTTATGTCTCAAAAATGTTCCCTGTGTGTTAAAATCATATTTATCACTAATATAAAAGATATTTTTAACATTTTGCTACTTTTACTTTACTAAATTTTCCAGAACATTTAGTATGTTCTTGAATTTTAATGTTGTCAAATTAAGAAATATATTAATTTCTTTTATCAATAAAATAGAAACACAAAATATTATACTTGTTATTTTTGATGTTTCTACTCATTTTATGAAAATGGATATTAAATTAATTATAATATTATTATAGTATAATAATACAATAATAATATTATGTCATGTATATTAATATTCTAATAACATTTATCTGTAGGATTTATTTTTAAACTTTTACATTACAAATTCTCGAATTTTATAATAGAGCAATTTTAATACCTTTGCACTTTATACTAGGATTATCTTTGTCTGTTATTTTCAAAAATGTTTTAAATAAAAAATATTCTTTCAAAAGTATTTTCTCATACTTAAAGTTTTATTTTATTTATTTACTCGTAAAAGTATTTTCTCACTTACTTAACTTCAATAATAAAAGTATATTCTAGAAGTTATGTTTACACATTTAAATTCCAGGCTTTACAAAATTACTTAAGGTTATCAAGCAGTTTTCTTTCTGTTTTAAGTAAAATAACTTTGATTATACTACAATAAAAATTCTTCTGGGAAATAACCCTGCAAATATGTAAAATTTTATAGATTTCAGAAATTTATAATATACATCAAGAGATTTTCATGCTTACAGAATGTGGTTTATTAAAATTAAGATGTAGCTTAATTCCAAAAAATTAAATTTTAAAAGTTTTAAAGTATCAATGTGTTTTCCATATTTGATTATAAAGATCTTGATATATCTGATTATCATCATTTTCTGTTCTTGGTTCTCCTTCTGTGCAAATCACAGTCCAACTATATGAAGGTTGTTTGATGTAAATGTTTTGATTCTTTTGTTTTTGGAATTACATGAATGATGTGATTATGATTTGAACTCATAAAAGAGGGAAAATACCAAAACTACATTTTAATTAATTTCCTTAAATAATATGTGCTTGTTGAATCATTGCTGTGCACTTTATTGGTCAAAATATAAACCATTTGAAATTAACTTCGTAAAAAAAAAAAAAAAAAAATCATTTGGCAGTTTTATGAATTTTACTCATAGTTCTTTTTATGTTAGTACTCTTGGGTATCTAAGTGTGTAGAATGCTAAGTCAAATTCATTAAAAACAGAAAGAAAATTTAAAGATTTTTCTGTTATTTTCGTCATTAACTATTTTGATGACTAGAACTTCTCTAAATCTAAAATATTAGAAGAAGTAATATAATTGTTTCATTAAATTTTTGTTTTAATATTATATTTTAGTGCAAACTTTCTCTAATAATTTCATTTTAAGTTCACCCTCTAAATAACTAAAAAAATTTAATTTTCCGTAAACAACATTAGAAACAAACATCCTCACAAATAATATAATAATAAAATTTTCCTTCACAAATAAATATTTTTATCTTTAAATTTTAATTTGTTATTAAATTTTAAATTTGTGACATTTTATAGGTATATGAAAACAATTTCAGCAATATAGCTGTAAGCTATTTGATTTTATATACATTCATGACACTGTCCATTATTATTTCATAAAACATATACAATTACATTATAATGCAAATTAGTTATAATTTGTTGTACACATAACAAGTAATTTTTATAATTTATCGGAAAAATTTATCTCGAACATAAGGTTGTAAAGGAAGTAACTACTATAAAAATAATTAATAAATAAATAATTTCATTTAGGTTAGAAAATTAGTTTTTAAAAGTAAACTAATTTCAGAAATTAAAGAAATGTAATATGGTAGCTCAGCTGCTTCATAATTAAGCTATTATTATTCATTTATTAATTCTAGGAGTAACGTTTAGTTCTTTAGAAATAAAAAAATTAAAACAGAATGCTAAATTATTAATTAACTGGTATATATTAATTTAATGTATTTTTAAGTGTTTTTCTTCAACTGCACTCAAATAACTTGTCTTATTGATACATTTGTGTATATTTTTAAAAATTTCATCTGAAATTAAAATATCTATGTTTGATGTCAGTGTTTAATTAATCAATTGAACTGGACCTTGACTGTTAATATTCAAGCATTCTGTTTAGCTATATCTTTTTTTGATTATCTCCTCAGTAGTGAATATTTGTTCAAAATCCATATTAAATCACATTTTATGGCTGAATTAGCTCATCTATACTATAAGTGATTAAGCATCTCCTTATGCATATAGTTTTTTAATAATTATAGATTTTATGTTTAAAAAAAAAATTTAAAAAGGAATTTTTAAGATTAAATTCATATATTCTTTTTTTTTTTTTTTTTTTTTTTTTTAGTGCTAGCCAAAGAGGCAATATGGGGTGTGCTATACTCCACTTTTCCACTCAACTATAATTTGATGTGGTGTCCTTGAACTATTTAAATGAACTTTTTTTTTCAAATAAAGCACTGTATGTTTTTCATTTGCACTTATTTTTAAAAAATATAACAGTATATCTTTAAAGACTATTTCAGCCTACAACTTAAAATTCCAGTTAAGTCCATACTAAGAAACTCGGGTCATTTTTAACCACAAATCCATAATTTTGTTTTCACACCTCATCATAACACATTGCTAACTTTAATTCTGCTGATTTATTTTTTCAAACATTAAATTTGGGAAATCTACCTTAGTGTTTTAGTGTAACTTTAATCAAATTTGTGTTTTCTGAAAACAAAAATTACTTTAAAATCATTGAAAGGATATTTCCATTTTCTAAGATATTTGCTATGTTGGTTCCTAGTCTCCTTTACTGTTAATTCTTTTGATATTTTCTGTGGTAATAGTTATTTTTAAATTATTTTTTATATCATTCTAAAATTATTTTCTTTCTTATATTTCAAGTTTAAATTTCATCAAAGTTCTAAAAAGTTAAGCTTCTCTTGTTATGAATACCTAAGAATAACTTATTTTTTCCTCTTGTTCTGTGGTTTCAATTTTCAATTATTTCACTGTTTTAGTTATATAAAAAACTTTTCAGATATAAAACTTATATCAATGCGAAATTATTTAGAATAAAACTACACAAAAGTATTTTTAATTAATAATAAATAAAAGAAATATTCATTTTCAATGAATTGAATTTTTCATATTGATTCTAAAAAATATTTTGCTTAAACTCCATAATATTAATCATGGATTTGATTCCCACTTTGTAAATAGATTTTGCTGTGGTTTAGAATATACTTAAAACTAGATTTATGTTGAATTAACCCTCATGTGCAAAATGTGATCACAATGTGACAACCAACTAAACTTTCAAAGTCATGTTTATACAAGACTGAATTCATAATACATGATCATTTTATATGGGAAGTAATGATATTTATTCAACAGTCAAACACATACAATTGCATCTTATAAAATTAAAAAGCCTTTTAATAAACTGAAATTCCTTTTGAATGTGTATAAATTCTGTTTTATTACTATTTCAAACTATTGCAAAAGTTTATATTTTTAAATTTTAATATGATTTAAATTTTAATTCCAGGAACAAGCAAAAATTGCCAAATTAGGTTTGGAAATGAAGCTTTTAACATCTGAAATTGATGCAGAGACAGAAAGGTGGTCTTCTTCTGAAAATGATCTGTGTAAAAAAGCTAGAAGCATGTCCCAAATGGCTTTTTCTATGTATCAGTTTACTAGAGGCGAGGGTGATCTTAAAACAACTCAAGTAATACTTAAGAACAATTTTTTTTATTTTTTTATTTTGTGTTTAGATTTATAAAAAAAAATACTAATTGTGTGTGATGCCTTAAGTGTAAAATATACAAATGTAGCAATTTACATTCTCCTTCTTTGTATAATCCAATCTTTCTTGCTATCAAATAAGGTTATATTTGTATGCTGTACAATTGGTATGCACCATGGAAAATTTAAGAAAAAACTACTATCTTGTTTTTAATTTAAACCAAAAATCATACCAAATTATTGTGCAGAACTTACTTATTTTATTCAAATTAAAACAGTCAATTACATTCATTCCTGATAAAACACTTACAATAATTAATTATCAAGAAACTTGTGAAAAAACAGATTATTCACTTAAATCTATGATTATTTTCTAAAAGCAGTGCCTTAACCTTGTAACCCTTAAACAAGCTTGAAAAAAATGTAGACTTAAAGCAAGGTGAGTACATTTTAATTCTTTTAATAATGAATGAGCTTATCTTTTAAAGAAATTGAAAACAGTAGACTTGATAAAAATTGGCAAGTTTGAAAGAAAAGGCTCTTATTTAAAACTATGTAAAAAAAAAATACCTGCAGCACAGCAGCTGCTTTTTAAAATTGTTTGCAAAATGTGTAGATTTAAGGTAACTGGAATTTTTAAAATTCTTTCTGGAGAAGATAAATGAGTGGACATTTTTTGCCTTGTCATACACATGCAACTACTGCTGTTGTGTTGTTTCTAATCTCCCATCTGGTCTGACTCCATCAGACCAAATCAATAAAATTATTGACCTTAATGAAGTCTGATACAAGATTTTGACATTATGAATCCAGTCGAAGATGTGCTGAGGTGATGCCTGTCTTGGCCAAATTTATGCCAAAAAGGAAACCTTTGCTACCCCTAGACATGTGTTGGTTAGCCTGGCACAAGAGAAAGATAAGGAAAAGTCCTGGTCATTGCAACTACTGTAAAATATGCAAGTCTAAGTTTCCCATATATTGTAAAATAAATCAATATTTCTGTTCAAAATATATGAAAAGTGATGTTTACGTTTTTATGCTTCTATCCATGTTAGATTTGTAAGATACAATAACACTGTTACAAGATAACACATGAACTAGATCACATTCATATTTCAATTTCTAATTACATAATAATTTTTAAGTATTATTTCTTAATTACAAAATAATAAGGGGGTTGATAAAGTTTATTTTTGTTAAATCTTTAAGGGATTATACACAATATTAGCAAATAGAGAAAAGAGAATTATGTTTATAGTTTTATTTTTTATCAACTAAAATAGTGATAGTTTAGTTCAGTTTCACACCTTTTGTGAAAGTGTTATACATTTTTGAATAACCATCACTCAACATCTTTTGTATTATCCACAAAAATTTACTTTTTATATGTGGGAGCAGTTACATCAGTGGATTATCATTATTTTAGAATTCCAGGTTTAACTGTAGTGGTTTCTTTAAATTACCATTTTTATCCCAGACAGCGACCTTTTCATTTCTTACACAGTTCATCCTTGTTTAAATTCCCATTTCACACACAAGACTAAACCTTATTTTTAAACAATTGACTATAATTATTTTATAAACTTAGATCATGTAATTTTAGTTCTTTGTTTTTCTTCCCACTAATTAAAAATTTTAATACAAGTATTTAAAAAGTGCAAAGTTGATTTTTTTAGTTTTGATAGTTAATTGAAATTGTATCACATGAATTCATTTTAAATTTTTTGTCATTGATAGGGCTATAGATTAAGGGTGTACAATCTTTGTAAATGGAGATACTCATCAAAATGGCTGGGCTCTTCAAATTCAGCATGAAAAGTTGAATCTACAAAATAAATGTCAATATTTGTGTAGTTACAATATAATACTTTTAAAAATAAATGTTAATATTTGTATACTTTGCGGTATAGTATTTTGAAAAGAGTTAAGATTAGTTGTAACACATGTACCATTATATAATGATCAAAAATCTTTCGAATTGGAATGTTCTTGAGTCTAAAACTTTCTGAATTTACAAATTTTACTTTTAACAAAGGGTTTGGATAAACTTTGAAAAGCTAATTTTTGGATGTGCGAAAAAAAACATGCTAACCTGGTGTATAGATCTGTCTTGTAACAAAATTTTTTCCATCATTTTGGGGAGCATATAATATATATTACATAGTAATGACATTTTATTCCCTAAAAATTGATTTTAGACCTTTTGAATAGACAAAATCTTTAAAAAAACTTAATATTTTGCTATATAAAGAACTTTTTCTTTATCAAATGCCGTTATGGAATATATAAATACATTATTACATTTTTAAAAGTTTAAACAGTTTAATATTTGTGATAATGTTCTTATTTGACAAAAAAAGTTTTTAAGACTATCAAAAAGAGTTTAAATAATTTCACATAATAAATAAAATGTATATTCTCCTTTTAACTTTATAATTGCTTCTGTGCAATCACCTCAGTGAGTTCAATCACCGCTGAAACGATGTTAATCTAATAATGAATTATTTTAGGTTTCTGAAGAATTGTCATAAGAATTCCCTTTGTATTTTTTGAAGAACAACTGAGGATCTCTTATTGAATTTAGTGCTCATTAATATTTTGTAAGGGACTGAAATGGCTAACAAACTATTCCTTTGTAATATGCAAATCATTTCGACTCTTGTGCAAAGTATTTAAGTATCTTTCTGCTCCATTATTCAAAACTTTCTAAAAACTTTTTCTACACCAATATACTATATGACATATGCAGTATGATAAACCCTGAAATTTTACATATAATAAATATTTTAGTGTACCTTTATTTTTCTTTCCAAACTAAAAATAACATATTGGGACACATAGAATTAGTGGCTTCAAATTGTTAAATGTTATCATATTGATAATTTTTCTGTTTAATGAAAAATACATGTAGTACTACTGTATTCTTAGTAATTCTTTCTTATAAAATTAAATGTTAACACTCCAGTTAAGCAGTGTACCATTATTGACCTTTTTGAAATATGCAGTATATTTTCAATTAGTTTTAAAGTGTGCACTTTATATATATATATATATATATATATATATATATATATATATATATATCAATTAACTTAAGTAACTTCATAATTGGTTATAAAAGATTTTTTTTCAAATAATATAAACTTCAAATATTAGATTTTTAGCGGCATTACTCATAACTGTAACCATTTAATACATAAAATCTTAATTTTATTTTTGTGCAAAATTGTGGTTAGTTATATTTATATACCAAGAAATTAAAATATATCTATTTTTTTAGCTTTATATATAATAAGCTATTAAAATATCATTTAAAAAATTATCTGAAATTTCTTTATTTTATTAAGTATGATTAATATCCATATCAAAATTTAAATTTTACTCTAAATGTGTCACTGTTATTATATTTTTCATTTTAATCATATTTATATTAGAAATATGTAAATTTTAAAAAGTACTTATATTTGTTTTTAATGTTTCTGATAAAATTAAATTTTCATTATTACTTATGCTTGTGTGAATTATGATAGTAAATACATAAGCTTTTATAGAAATTCTTAGAATCCTTTTACAGCCCACATATTAAAATATGTACTAAAATTATTTTTTATATTTTACATTTTCTTTTTCTTAATATTTCTCTTTTCAATAGGATTTGTTTACACAAGCAGAATTTTTTGCAGAAGAAGCTAATAAGTTATATAAATTAGTACGTCAGTTTTCTTATCAGGTAAGGTTATCTTCTATTTTCTGTAAAACCTTATTTAAAAAATGAAAGTATGTAGTAATTTTTGAAATGCATAATAAAAATGTTTTGATTTTTTTATATTTTATCAAAAATTTGCAATTATCTCATTTAAATTACTTAAATTTTGTATAAGTTGATAACATCCAAAGTTACTTGATCTTGAATTTCGATAAATAATTTTTATCTGTTAATAACATAATTGCATTTCAATGTAAATTAAATTAATGAGTATCGCAAATAAGTGATTGTAACCTCCATTTAGTTTTAAAAATTAATCTGAGAAATACAAAAATATAATATTATATTAAAAATTATTCATATTATACAAAAATATAAATTATATTTATTGCTCTTTATAAATTTCATTTAAGTGTTTTCAATCATTATAAATCCATTTGTTGATTTTATTTCTAAAATCAAAAAATGGAAAACAGTTTTACTTCAGATAATCATAGTTTTTTTAGAAATGGATGTAATAAACTCTCAATCTGAATTTTGTCTGAAGTAAGAGTTTCTCAAACTAGGTTTTGATCAGTGAAACTATCTATTTATGAAGGAAAGTGCTCTGAGATTACTCTCACGTAGTGTTAACTTCTTTTTACATAAAAATTACTTTTTGAATCAAAACTAATATTAATGACGGTATGAATATTGTTATGCCAAGCTGGTAACTAAACAATCAAGTTTTAGTCATCATTTCATATATTCATAATCGTTAGTAAATAAAGATTTTGTATATGTTGTATGTGGAACAGTTTTTCACTTAAAAATTACACCTGTATTACATTCTTGCCTCATATTGTAACTTTGTATTTTCTCTTTTACCTGCTAATGTAAAAAGAGATAAAAAAAATGAGTGAGTCAATTAAGACTTTTATGTTAATGTGTCCTTTTAAATAAGAGGGTAACTAGCACTATTAAAAATTCTTCCTCTTCCCTGTCTGACCTCAAAAATATGCTATAACTTTCTATAATTTGGCTTGTAAAATTTAAATGATTAAAATTTATATGCTAGTGGTTAAGAGCTTTAAAAATTTTCTTCACATGTGTTGATTATTTGGTATATTATATGTTTATTATAGAATGTTGCATTTCATAATATTTAAATAAAGTACTATTTTTAAAACAATTTTGATGATTTAATTTATAAATATGAAATAGAAATTAAGAACAAATAATATTGATTGATTGTTGAATTTCATTATTGGGGGAAAATTAGGAAAATGTTTTGATTTTCTCAACATAGAAATTATTTATTTGGTAATTCACAGAAATTCACTAGTTCAATTATTCTAATTATGAAATTGTTACAAGTTTTAATTTATACTAAGTTAAACAAATATATCTCTATATGTTTTAAATATTTCATCTTTTTTATTTGAGGAGAAAATTCTTAATTTCTTGTTAATTATATTTATAATGGTCTCAGTCAAATGTCAATAGTATCTATTTGATTCTGTTGTTACTTTGGAATGTGTGTCATTAGACATTCTTACTACAAGATTGTCTGTTTTAGCAAGCAATAAGTGCAAAAATTTTAAATACATTTAAATTAAGTGATATTTACTAGACCACACACATTGGTAATTTAGTTGAAAATATTAAATAATGATAAACAGTCCTGCATTACTTATCAACTTTTGAAACATTTACCCAATAACTCTCTATATCTATTTTTACATATTATACAAAGGACATGCATGATTTGTTTTTAGATTATTACCAATATTTATTTCTTTGTTTATTAGGTACCTAGTGGCCAACATAAAAATGAATTGCTTGAATTTCTGGATAAAGTTCCTACTTTTGTTCAGCAGTTACAGTTTACAGTGAAGAATCCAACAGTTGGAAAAGCTGCAACATTTACTAAAGTAAGAAAGTCAGAAATAATTGCAAAATTTAGCAAGTTCTAATATCATTTTAATATTACATTATGCAGATTGTTTTTTCTGGAAGACTTAGAGAATAAGTATTAAATTTTTTTATTATAAATAGATTTTGTGTTTATACTTTTTATTGTTATATTACTATGAGCATGTTGGTAAAATTATATTCATTCTTGTAAAATAAAATTTTGTTAATTTTTTTGAGATATTGATTAGTTACTTATTTCAATCAAAATCTATTTTATTAATAAAGTAATAATTAAAAAAATGTGTATAGTTTTAATCTTTAGATGTTATTAGCATTTTCATCTTAGCCTTGGATGGTTTAGATTAATTAATATAATCAATCTCTTTGCTGGATACAATAAATAAGCCACCATCTCTTATTTTGCAATGGATTTTCTCATACATTCATTATCAGTTTTCCTCCTACATTCCTGTATATGCTGATGGCTCAAAATTATGTGGTCATGTTGGTTTTGATATTGTTATTGGAAATACATTTTACAATTATAAACGTCATACATTGTGTTCTGTTTACACAGCTGAAGCTGTTTCAATTTTACGTGCTCTAGAACTAATACAATCCAACTCTTGTCAAAAATATTGTATCTATACAGATTGCATGAGTGTGATCATGCAGTTAGATTATTTTAAAGACAAATGTCATCCAGTTATTGTGGAAATATTAGATATTTTAAATATATTTGAAGAGTAAAGGATTGGATATTGTGTTTTGTTGGGTTCCTAGTCATGTTGGCAATGCTGGGAATGAGCTTTCAGATACCACTTCTAAAAATGCCACTGACCTTTTACATAAAGCATTAACATTTTTTGACTTTAAACAAATTGTGAGACTTTATTTCCACCCACTGGCAGAAAACTTGGGATTTGCAGACAAACAACAAATTATATAATGTATCTCCTTGCATTCTTCCATTTCCAGTTGTTCTTATGTGAAGAGTTGGTGTAAAACATACACGCCTTCACATTGGGCATACTCGATTTACACACAAGCATTTATTCTTGTCTCAGAGTGCCCCGATTTGTGACATGTGTCATGTATCATGTACAATACATCACATTTCAATTGTTTCTCTTACCTTCAATGATTCACACTTCATATTTCTTAACAGAACAAATTTAATTTTATCAGATATAATTGAGCTTAAACCACATAGAAATTTGTTTGCATTTTTACGTGCAATGGTTTTTTAAATTCTATTTAGATTTTTATCCATTTTAATCTTTTACATAAACTTTTATTAAATTTCTAATACCCTCCATATTATACATTTGACTAGCCTTTTATTACTGAGTTTATAGTTTTAAACATTGTACCATGCATAAATGTCCTGTATTAGACCTTGCACCAGTAAACCACCCAAAAAAAAGAACAAAAACAAGCTTTTAAATTTTTGTGAAAGTATTCAAAAATATTTCCCATAAATAGAAAAGTTAATTATTAGTGTTCAAACAATATGTCCATTAAATAATTGTGTATTTCCCCATGCTTACTGAAACTAAAAGTAGCATGTTGAGAAACAATATAAATTTTAATTAAAATTTTTCATTTTTATGATACAATTTTGGATCTTGTGTGAATGTGTGTGTATGAATGTATTCTCAAATTCTGTTTGATTATTTTTATATTGTTCAGAAAATCTGTGGACTTTTGAACACAAAGTAGATATTACTGGTGCAGATACTTAGAACAACTATATATATAATTTATAAATGACATCTTTTTTAATGTTTCATTAAGATATTTACTTTCTTTTTATTTATGTTACAAGAAAAATTATTTATAATTGAAAAGTAGTATACTTATTAGAAAAAAATTAATACAAACATTTTTTCTGAGTAAAATATTGTCAGTAGTTTGTTGGTTTTGTTTACACAAAATTTGAATAATATGCACTAATGAGTTTTAAAATTGATAAATTTTTATTAACAGTTTCTAATATAATATTGAGCAGAATGATGTTAAATAAAGAAACCAAATATTGTTGACACTTTATTTCTCAATACTTCAACTATGATCAATTCGTGTATGTTTCCTTTATACTTTTCCCCCTTCTCAATCTTACCCCCCTATGAGATTCTAATTTAAACATGAGCTCATACAATATTTACTTCATTGTTTTCTGAATAAAAAGAGGTGCTACATAAAAACTAAATGAGCATAAGGGATGTATGAAATGTTTATTTATACTATTTTCTTTGTATTCCAAACAAAATTAATAGGTGCATTTATAAAAATTTGCTACACTTATTAAAATTTATAACAATCTCAAATTAGGTGTATGCTATACTTTTAAGGTAACATACAATTTTTATTTCATTTTTAGGTTGATAATGTCATACAAGAGACTAAAAATTTGATGAATATAATCTCTAAAGTTGTTTCTACTTGTTTATTCTGTGCTACTAAGGTAATTTTATCCATATTATGCAAGAAATATCTATTTTGCATCATTATCTTGCTTTGTATCAATACTTGGTTTTATTTCTGTATATCTTGTATATTTGTTATTAAACCATGATAAAAATCCATAAAATGAGTTAATATATAAATCAAGGCCCTCAATTAGAAATATTTAAATTTATTTATTAATTTTTATATTTACTAAAAATTTATACAGCTCTAGGAAACTCATGAAAATTCTTTGAATTTATTAGGTTTCTCCATGCCTAAATAACTCATGAAAATTTTCTTTTTATTTTATTTGGAAAATTATTTGAAATTTTTATTATTTAAGATTTTTAATGAAAATGTAACAAAAAGAAATTTATTACTTTTTGATGTCCCTATTATAATAATAATATCAATTATAATAATATAAGCAAAGCTAGCCTAGTATAAGGAATATTGAATGAGAAATAGAATTTTTTAAATTGCAAATCATCTTTAACCCTCTGACTGAGCCTCCCCCCGATTTCCCCTATTTGCAGGATGAGCAAATATAGCAAAATTTGCTCATTCTGCGCTTTTCGCGAGCATGTGTTTTTCTTTCTTTATTGAAGAGCGTATCTTGCGTTTTCACCTTTTTTTCCAGTCTTCAAAATTTTATACATTCTTATATTATGTAATAAATAGAAATAAACTGTTATTCAGTTGAAATTTATTAAAAAAATTTTGTGATAATATCTGTTTTTTTTTTTTTTTTTTTTTTTTTGACAGCTTAGATTTTCATGATGAAAATCTATATAAAAAATATTTTCTGGGATGAAAATATGCATATTTCAATCTTCCAATATATGTATTCAAAATATGTATAAAAAAAATTGAAGCCATTTTGGTTTACAAATCAAGTAGTCAGAGTTAATATCAATAAAAAAAGGTAAAAGAAAGATTCACATTTTAATATATTCTATGAAGCAAGTAATTTAAGTTAATTGTGGAAACTCTATTTGTCATTTTAAAGCATCTAAAATTAACATATCGATGTGTGATTTGATTTGAAAAATATTCATAGTTTCAGGGAAGAATTTTAATCAGAATCATCTGTACAATTTTGAAACCATTGTAGGCTATTTTTGATAATATTATAAGTAAAGTAGATTCATTTTTATTTTAATTCCCTATGTAGTAAACAAAAGTGTCGTCATCAAAGAAAAGTGGTAGGTTTGTTTTTACTTCTCTCTCACCGTCAAGCTTTTGTTGAATACAAGTTTTTTGTGGATTACAATTTAGTTGCAAATTTAAAAAATCAATCATTTGTTGCTATTTGTATCATTGGTATCAAACTCAAAATATCAGAAAATTGTATAATTAGGAAAGACCTATTTAGTTTGTCGTCTGGTATCATGAAAAAGTATCATTTATATTTATATGAACATAAACAGAAAGTAAAACAGTCTATAATAGTGTAAAAGTATGATTTACTTAATCAAACAGATAAACATAAAATCAAAAGAAACAATTTTTGAAAATGAAAATAGTTGTCTCCAAAAGTAAAACAAATATTGATATCTATCATTGCTGATTGATGATAAAAAAAAATTCATGTTTGGAAATTATGATTTGTTGTTTGAAATTTCCTTTATTTTAAAATTGAATGTATATTCAACTTGAAATAACTAACTAGGAGAATTTATATTATCAGTGTATTCTATTAATCAATTTAATAAAATTTTCCATAAATATATGTTGAAAAATTTTCAAATTTATATCTACCTGGAAACATTTGAGATTTACTAAGCTATGTAAAACAAGATTAAAGTTTATATTATGTTGAAAAGTAATCTTTAAAGGTAGTGAAATGATCTTATTCACATTATCATTACTGCTTAAAAAATTTTAAAAGTTCCAGTTTGGTTTCAAGTTTTGTGCAGAGTACATTTTTATTGTATATAATTACCATTTGCTGTATGCATGTTTATAGTAACACCCATTTGTGTTTACTCAAATCACATGAAAAAATCAATGAATGGCCTTAGGACATTGATGACTAAGAAAAACTTATGCAAAATTCTGACGAAAAAGAACTATGATAAGTGTCAATAAAATTATTTATCAACATTAAACTCTTTACGTGGCTTAACTTTGACTTCATTTGATGCCTTCACATGAATTACTTTTCAGAATATGTTGATTAATAGGGCTGAATTTACCATGTCAGGAGAAATCTAGAAAAACTGAAATATCTGTCTATCTTAACTGAAAATATTTTATAAATCTTATTTGTATTCCATAGATTTACATGTTCTTGAGGCCAAAAAACATTGAAGTGAAATTTTAAAACAATATCAAACAGTATTCAAAATAGCAAAAAAATTCTGTCACTAAAACACTTTTCTAATAATTACACACATTTACCTTCTCTTACATTGAAATAAAACCTGAACATTATGTTGATAATAAAGTATTAGAATTTCCAAATTTAAAAGTTCATGTTACCTATTAAATCATATGTAGACACACTACAGTATAATAACATTTTAAAGAGAATTTCCTATTTGCTAAATGATATTATTCTTTATTTACTTGCAATATCCTGACACTTTAAAACTGATAAGCAGGTATGTTACAGTAATGATATGATACCTTACAGTAATAAGCAAGTATGTTTACACTGTTATTCTATTGAGATGACTAAAAAATCTTCATCAAATTTCCCTCTGGCGAACAAAATTACTACGCCATTCGCATCAAGATATCCTGCTATAATAATCTTCATTTAATTGAGTAATATTGTCGACCAGAATTAATTTTTGTCATTAGAAGCTGTTTGCATCTCTTGTATTCACCAAGGAACATATCACATTATTTTTGGTCCTCTTCATTATTTCCATAGACTTTCAAACTTTTCTGAAACATTGACTCTTTCTTTGTATTAGCATCTTTCTGTCAATATTTTATTCAGGTATAGCTATCAAATGAGAAATTTGTGACTAACAAATCAGGAATTACAGAGTTCTTAGGTAAATCTAGAAAAATCGAAAGTATAAACTGACATTGATTGCATGTTTAGTCTGGATAATTATTGACATAATTTATCATTAGACCCTTGGAAATTTGATTGATAAGAAAAACAGTTAATTATTCCCTTACATATAAATTTTCATTCGTAATAATTTGGAGCGTGATAACTGAAATTTTCCTTCTTATTTTCACAAAATAAGTTGTAATAAATTTAAGTACACTAATGTTTCGACTTTTTCATAAAGGAAATACTAGCATTTTTCTAATATATTAATGTCCTGAAATGAACCTTTTTAAAACTGAGTTTTGAAATTTCAAAATCATAGGATCGCATTCAGTGATTTAGAATTCTCAGCTTGAGATGAGCATTTATTGTATATTCCTCCATTTTAAAGAATGCAGTAAACAAGTTAATTTTGAAATATCAAATGAATTTTTTAAAAACCTATTAATTTTATTTTATTTTATTTGTTTTTTTATTTATTTTTTTTTTATTTTTTTTTTTTTTAGAAAACTTATTTTTTTGTAAAGTTAATTTTATTTAAAGACAGAATTATATGTGTAAGACGTATTTTCGATGTTATTTTAGCATCATTTTTTTCAAGAGAAAATAATTTTACTAAATTAATAAAAGATTTTTCAGAAATGCAATATAAAAAGTGTATTTTACCTCAATTTTCTTGGCCTTTGTGTGTTTATCTTCCTTTAGTGTTTGAGGATAAAATTTATTTTCTTGAATGATGTGTAAATTAAATGTATTGAGTTACATCATATTATTTTAGTAACCTATTTAATATGTAAGATTGTAGAAACATGAGTCACTTGAATTGCAGTATCACTAGTATTACATGTATTCCTCTATAATGTTTTTATATTACGTATAAAACGAATTCTATTAATTTTTTTTCTTACTTTTAGTACAATATTGACTTCCATAGTTTAACAAATCGAGCTCAAACCATATCACCTTACCAAACTGATATGGATGATTATATGTTTGAAAGATCTCTTTCAAGAGACATTTCATCCAAGGACTCTGGTCAATCGTCATCCAAACCTAATATTTGACGGTTTGGTCTCGGTCCCCAAAAATTTCAGAGGGACCCACATCGTACAAGAGTATCGTTTTTGCTTTACTAATTTTGTAGTAAATGCATATAATCTTTCAAATGGTAATCTAAATGTGATTAAATTATTATTCTGATACATGTATTTATGCCAGTATTTGAATGCATGTATATTATGTATTTTTGTGACTTATGTGTATGAATGTTTGTATTTCAGTTTTGTGAGCGTAATTAACGGACCAGTATTGTCCTCAAATATATTTCCAACATTGAAATCGGAAACATACATAAAATACTCATTTGTATATTATCATTTTTGTCATTCAAGTGACATTTTTATTTATATGAAATGTATGGAAGTACTGGAAATCTTATTGTTAGATTTATTTATTTTTAATTGTTACACTTTTAATGAATTGCTGATTGTAAAAATCAGATACATTTTTGCTTATATTTTTTTAATTATATATTTTTTTTCTTGAATGGCTCGTCCAAAATATATTCAAATGTTTTGTAAATTAATGGTATTTAAATTTATTAGCATGTTATATTAACTATAAACATTTTACAAATTGCTTTACATTTTAAATAATTTATTTCTAATTATTTAACTTGTTGTGTCCTATGAGTTATGTGTAAATTTAATACAAAAACCATTAAAATTTGATGGGATAATGTTAGTCTTAGGTATATGTTTTTATTATTTTTGCAAATTCTTTTTAAATTTGAGGCTTAAATATATATATATATATATATATATATATATATATATATATATATATAATTTGCATTTTATCAAAATGGCTTTATCAATAAATTTTATTAATCTTAATCTGATTATAACTGATTAGTTTTAATCTAGAATCAATGATATAATTTGTATTTGAGTGTAAAAAAACATTCATTCCACTCTCTGTTTCGGCTTAGTGTAAGTTATAATGCATTTATAGAAAAATTATTTCTATATAAGCATTATTGCATCAAAATCACTTGAAGTTTGTATTTTTAAATATTTGAGATTTATTTAATTTTGTTTAAATATTAAAAATATTCTTATTTGTATTTCATTTCAGAATTTATATTGTATTATATCTCACTGGTAGTTTGAATTTTGAATGAATTCGCTTTAAATATAATTCCAGTTGAAAATCATTTTTAAATAATTACTTTTAGTAGCATGAAAGCGTCTTTTATAAAATTATTGTTTTGAATATATATTTTTACGAAACTTTCTGTGAATAGTAAATAAATGCTAATATCAAAAGCAGTGATTATGGGAGTTTTTACTAAAATAATCATAACAACAATGTTTATTACAAATGTTAAAAATGAAGTTTTTAATTCTTAGCAGTTGAGAATTAAAAACTTCATTTTTACATTTTTAATTAAGAATTATTGACTTCAATTTTATATTATATTATATTATATTCTTTTCTAAAGTATCCTATTCATTTCATAATATTAGAAAAGAAACTTTATATTCTCTTATGATATTATGGAATGTCTTATTAGTATGTATGAATGTGAATGTTATTCCATCCTGTAGTAATTTCTTGGAAAAAGAAATTTACTGTTGTAAATTATTGAATTATTTTTACATAAAGGTTTTTAATAGTCAGTGTCTGATATTGTATTAAAGAAATCTAAAAACTTATTCTTGAAGATTTTTTCAGTCAGTACTTCATTTTGATAATTTGCCTTATCAAATATTTGATGTTCGACATTTATAAATAAACGTTTTAAGATGGAATTGAAAACAGCATATCATTTAATTGAAATTTTGGTTATACTCTAACTTGAAAAAAGTAATATTTATACTTGCAATTAACTTAAAATGTTATAATTCTCTATTTGTAATTAAACTAAAATATTACTTTAACTATATCTATAAATTTGCTTATAAAATTATGTTGAACTTTTTTCATCTTATTGCAAAATAACAAACTTCCAATGATATTAGAGTGTAATTTCAAATATATTTACTTTAATAGAAAAGATATTTTTAAAAACATTTAAAGTAGAAGCATTTAAAAGCAGTAATTTGGTTAAAATTTATTAAATCATTGAATCATCCTTTGAAAATTCAAACATATCATTCCTCTGCGGACATTTTTGTAAATTTATAGTATTACATGTATTTAAATACACCATAATATTTTATGATACAAATATCATACACACTGTAAATATACCAGATATTTTTTATAAATTTTAATTGAATTTAATCGTTTTCCACTATATTGTAATGTTTCCTATAAATAAAAGAATTAGTTTTTCTATCAAAATTGTCTCATAAATAAAAAAATGTTTGAGGAATTTCATTATTTAAGAACTAATAATTGGAAAATGCACAAAAAAATGTTAAACCCAAAAGTCTGGACTTAAGTGTATCATATCTGGAGATTGTTTCAAAATTTGGAATTTTATATTATAAACGCATTAACTTTCAGATTTATTTTTTCGATAAATCAACAAGTAGACTTGAAAATATAAATCATCTTAGAAATATTTTTTCAAAACATAATAAACACTTAATATTTAACTAGTGAGATGAAATCTACTTTAGTTTATCATCTACTGACCTAAGTTTTCCATGTCTATTTTTCATCAAGTCATTTAATTTTACCATATTTCTATTAAAAATAAAATAAAAAAAATTACAATTAAGTTACAATTGTTTCAGTTTCTATTTTTCTTTCTATTAAAGTAAATGTTATTTGTAAAAATTTATTTTATATTGTATTATAAAATGGGTCTGAAGTAAGCTTCAAACAAAGGAAAAGAGATATTGTATTACATTTCTCTAATTCCAGTTTCACTTTTCTAAAATGAATGTTAAATACTAGTTTTTAGTCCAATGTATCTGTGTATAATAGTGTCAAAAAAGTGTTGCAATTTGTTTAAATAGATTCATGTATATTGTTATTGTAGAAAGATCTATTATTCTATTATTTTTATTTTGTATTTTGTGCCAAAATTTTTTATTTTGTGTGGATGAATAAAAAATTGTCTAAGCTTTTGACTAGTCATAAAGTTTATATTTTAGAGTAGACTTCTTTAGTAGAAATGTGTCTGTACAAAGTATGTCTAAATGTAAAATTAAGTTTGTTTGATAAAAAAAAAAAAGTCACCAATACTTTATAAAGTGTTTACTTAAAGTATTAAATCTGAGTAAATATTGGTTTAAAAAGTTTGCATTATTATAATGAATATGTATTATTTTTAAATATTTCTTCTCTCTGCTCATTAAAATTTTGTAGTAGAATTTTATATTTGTTAGAAATAATGTTTCATGAGTTAGCCATGATATGTTCTGGCAATACTTGTATCAAGAGTCATGCAGTGAGAAATTATAAATTGAAAGAATAATTTGCTATCACTAACATAAGTATTTAATTGCTAAATTAATTTCATTTCTTACTCACACTGTTATAATTTTGTCATTGCGTTGAAGAATAAGAAATAATTATTGGTAAATAAATATATAATTTTTGTGAAAGCATTGTAACAGAATTCTTAATACAAAAGTTCATTTTAAACACTTTACTTTTTTAAAAGATTGCCTTATCATTCCTGCTGTATCAATATTTGATAAATTTTCAGCCGATTTCTTTTATTTTCTATTTAATGCAAAATGTAAAGGAAAATTGTCACTAATTTACCAATTATAATCCACAAAAGATTTCATTGCGTTGTAGTCTCAAATAATTTGAAATGACTGTACAAATTAATGAGTTCATGATATCAATAGTATATATAGAATAGAGCTTGCATACTTTGAGTATGAGGATTTTGTTATTATACCTTCAAACATTAGTTTCTGAAGTGAGTTATTAAACTGTTATAGATTATTAATATTATTTTGTAAAAGTTTAATTAAGAAAATTACTTCTAATATGTGCTATATTATTTCAAATTATAAAAATAAGGTAAATGCACAAATTATAAAATATTTATTTAAAATAGTTGAGAATTTTTCATTTAAAGGCCTATAAATTTTTCTTAGCTGTTTAGTAAATGTTACTTGACAAGTTTTAGTTTTTGATTTTAAATTTTATGCCTATTAATGTTAGTCAACATTTGCCTTATGATAGTAAATACATAATATTTTTTATATATCTCATTAAGTTTTTACTTTAAAATATTTCCATTATTTTTATTGGTTATCATATTTCAAAATTTTAAAAGTATTATTTCTAATATTAAATATCTAGACTCATAAACTGGTTAGTTGTAATGGTTTGAATATTTTCCGTGTCATTATATTCCAACCAATAAGTGATCATCAGTTTTTACATTTTTTGTCATTTTGGCGATCGTTTTATTTGCTTATGTAAATAATTTATTATTCATTTCAGTGATCACTTATATGCAGCTTATCTTGTGATTTAAATTTATTAAAATCATTTCCTAAAGTCATTTTCAAATTAAATAATGATTTAAATAGCAGATTTTTTTTTACCCTGGCATAAATTAATTTCCTTTTTACTTTCTAATATTTTTATTTATATTTTATCTAAAAACACTATTTATATTTATTCTGAATTATCTATAATAAAATTTTATATGTATAAATATAAGGAAAAAACATTAATTTACTCTTCATTTGTATATTTGTTCTATTTTAACCCTGTTATAAATAATTGTTTTAGAAGTAGTTATAGTCATGTACAGATATGATTAATTGTATTCAGAATTATGACACTTCTGTTTAAGGTACACACTCATAAATTTTAATTAAAAATGTATTTTTTTTTTTTAATGAAATTCAATTTTTTTCCATTTTAAAGTTTTAAAAATAACTCTCTTGTTTGATTTCATTTAAATTAATGTGCCAAAACGCATACATATTGATTTTGTTCAGATCATACAGATTATATGATTTTAATAATTAAACGTTAAGCTTGGAAAAATTTGTTTTAATTATTTATTTTTAATAGAACATTTCACTTATTTCAGTTAACACAATGAAATAGAAGAGTATAAACTTTGCAAGTATCGATAATATACTCAAGTTTCTGCCAATAATTATATGTCATTGCTTTTAATGTGAAGTATATATTAGTTTAAATTTTTATTTATCATTTAAAATGTTTTAATTTTAACATTTTCAAGATGCTGAATGAATGAATGAATGATGGCTGGTAATATCTAAGATCTTAATATCATTGATTGTATTTCTAATGCAAAAACTATTTTTATCATGTATATATTTTTAGAAAAAATACTAATAGTTTCTTAAGAAATAAATCGGTAACTTAAAATGTACATTTGCCCAAATGTACTTGAAATATTTTAATAATTTTAGTATTTACTTTGCTTTTTCTTATCAATATCACTATTTGTATTTAGTGCTTAGAGTAAATTTCAAATTAATGCTATAATATATTAAGCTTATCAACACTGATGTATACATATGTTTATATTATTTATTTGTAATTATATTATATTTGCTGATTTCTATCTTCTAAGAAGAAAAAAGAATACTTAATTTATTTTGAACTTCCTAATACTTTATAATTTGTATTTCACTTAAAATGTTGTTTCAAAAATAATTAAAAGGGGAAATTAAATTGAGCTGTTACTATGTATTACTTAATGTGATAATTTTCTAACAACAAAAAGTAGTCTAATTTTCATTCATGTGTTTCTAATTTTTGTAAATTAATTTATGCTTCAGAAGCATAACCAATAGATTTTGTAATATATCATTTAAAATTTAGCAAATTATTTTACTACCTAAAGATTCCAAGAAAAATCAACTGCTTTTTAAAATTGTCAAATAAATGCTTTGTAAAAATTTATATGAAGTTAGTGAAATGTATGAATGTTTTATCAATGACAAAATAAAAATTTGCTATTTTCAATATTTTTAACTTTGCTTTGACATCTAAGTATAAAAAGCATTCTCAATTATAAGAATTAACTGTAAGAAACTATAGTTCTTCTGCAATATCAAAAATTAATGAGACTTATATAAAAATAAATGAAATACATTCCTAAAAGATAATAATAAAAAAGATATTTAATATCATGTATTTAATGCATACAAGATATAATAGATAATAAAATAAAAAATTTGTGCTGCTGCTGCAAAAATATATTTTATAAAAATGAAAGCAAAAAAGTAAGTTAAGCATAATCCTTTTTTAAAAATAAGTTTACTTTTTTTCACCTTGTATCTTTTCCCAGGTATTTTACAAGCTATAGGTAGCATGAAAAGAAATATTTTTAATTATGCATTTGATGACTAAACTTTACTGTTGTAAGTGATTTACAATCTTATCTATGTTTAGATTCTTTTTATATATGCTGAAATCGATTGTTTTTTTATTGCCTGCATTAATAAGTTTTGAATGCATGCATATTTCATCCAAAACTTTTTCTTTTATCATGAATGTGATTTTTCACAGAGAGAAATTTAACTACACATAATATAATTACTCTAATCCTGCAAAGTAATGATTATACTCAATGTATGAAAAGATAAAAATCTAACTTGTTTTATAAATGTGCTTTTGCAAATACAATTTTTCTTTTTACTTTATTAATATTGAAACTTTAATCACTAAATAGTTGATGATGGCAATGTCCTATAGTTTTATATGTCTAGAAAAATGTGACACAAAAAACGAAATACTTTAATGTCAAATCTTTAATGATTAATCCATCCTCTTAATAACTTGTAGAAATATAAAGAATTAATTAAATTCCACTATAATTAAAATTTACATTTAGTTTTTTCATTCCAAATGTTTTTTTTTTTTTTTTTTTTTTTTTTTTTTTTTTTTTTTTTTTTTTTTAAATATTAGCGATATTGTTTAAGTTGAATAATATGTATTCACACATATCAAGCGTTTTTTAGTATTCCATGTAAAATATTTTATGGTATCAGTGTGTATTTTCATTATAAGCATAGATGTTCAAATTTGTAACTTTATGAAAGTGGGAATTACACTTTATCTTTTACTATATAATTTTTTATGCATATTAATAAGAAAATTATCATAAATGCTGTTTTTTGTATTAAATATTTTTCTATACTACATAGCCAGGTTTGGAAGTACTATTTAACACATGCAGTATTATTTCAGTATATTATGATATTATAATCTATTTTATAGAAAAATGTTTGTTTTCTAATAGTATTTTGAATATTGGAAAAATTTAGTTTTATGAGATTATATATAATAGTTAACTTGAAAATTTGCATTTCTAGAATATTACAGAACTATAGTATAGCATTGTGACAATAATTCAAACTGTCATTTTATAGCCATATAAGAGGAAATAGAAATTATTCACATTGTTTACTATTTTGCTAAATGGATGAATAAGAATGTATTTTTGTGACGTGTTCTAAAAATATGTATTGATGTTATGATACTCATGCATCATTATTAGTTTGTAAATGAATTTAATGTATTTTTCCCATTGCAAGAAACTTTAATGGATTTTTTTTAATTATACAAAAATTTTCAATGTAGTATGAAATTTGATGTGTAGTTTCATTTTTCTTTTTGTATTTAAAACATCACTCCGTATGCTATGTAATGGACAATTTAACACTTTTTAATAATATCTGATAGTATTTGTATATTTTAGCTCATTTTTGAAGAAAGATTCATTATTACTACATTAATATGAAAATAAATACATTAAAACTTTCATGTGTGGTATGTCTTCAATGTTTTTTTGTGGTTAATTTTTTGTAAATTAATTTTTCAATTGTTAATTTACTTAAAAGAAGTCGTTATAAGTTCATAAATGGTAAAATTCATAAAATGAATGGGTTCATTTAAAAAATTTTTATCTAAAGCTTGTGAGATTGTTTTTATAGATATATACAGTGGCTCTCAAAAGTGTACACTTTAAAATTTTGTAGAAAAAGCTCTGTAGTTCGGAATTGAATTCGATTATAAAGCCAATATTTTTTCATATCTCCTCCATACCATACTGGATAAAACCAAACTCTTTGTTTTTTAATATTGGCTTTAGTTTGTTCTAAAATTGAAAATGCAAGGAATCATAGATAAAACATGCCACAAATGTTATCGTACACCGCAACATTTTTGTAAAATTCTTTAAGTACAATTATCTTCTGGCATTTTATTTTTATTTTTTCATTTTTGTGACGTTTAAAAAATCGTTTGACTTCATTATTTATTGACTTACTCCGTTGTATTTTATATAATATATAAAAATGGCTTGTAGTAGTAAGAAACTACGAACAGCACTCAAAAATTGATAACTTTTCCTCATTAGGGTGGAAAATCCATCCAAGATATCGCTAAATTAGTAAATTTATCCAGTTCTACTGTGAAAATGACGATATGACGAAACGCCTTGAAGAAGAAAATTGGATGGAAAGTAAGGTAAGAAGTGGTTGCCAGGCAAAGTTAACTCAATGTGATCAGAGAGATTTATAATTAGAAAATTGGTGAAAAATCCACTTTTGAATACTGTAAAGCTTACGTTGAAATTTGAATAAATCAGATCAGCTGGATTACATGGGCGCTCTGCTCGAAGAAAATTTTTCTTAAATGCAAAAAATAGAAGGCTTTCTTTCGCAAAATTAATCATAAATAAGCCAGAAGCGTATTGGAATCATGTCTTATTTGCAGATGAAAATAAATTTAATATTTTGGCCCGACGGGCGTATAATTGAATGGAGATGAAAAAATGAGGAACTTAGTCTCAAGACCTTTGTTGGAACACTAAAGCACGGCGGTGGAGGTGTCCTTATGTGAGGGGGTATGTCAATATCAGGATTAGATAATTTGGTATTTATTGAAGGCATAATGAACCTTGATCCTTACTTAAATATTTAGAAGATAATTTTAGATTATCCACCCAAAATTTGAGTATTGGATACAGTTTTATTTTTTTTATCAGGGTAATGACCATAAGGACACAACCCTCAACATTCTCCTTTGATGCCTCTATAGTTATCCACAAGTTCTGAAAACATCACCTCAATCACCAGATTTAAACCCGATAAAATGCATTTCGACAGAACTAGAGGTTACGAAAACCTAACTAAAAACTTTAATGATGGAAGAATGGAGGAATATATTGATGCAGACAAAAAAAAAACTGATAAACTCTATACCTAGATGTTTTGAAGTTGTTGTAAATGCTGCAGGATATCCTACAAAATATTAAGTGCCGGAAATACTACAATATTTATTAATACGTGATTTTTTTTTTTTTTTTTAAATGTACGAAGACTTTTGTGAGATAACGTTTCTGTGTTACTTTTTTATTATTGATTTAAAAAAAAGATTTACCATGATCCTAAAATATTTTATATAGTTTTGTCAAGAGATATCTATAGTTATTATTAGAAAATTCTCACTTTCAATTATTAATTTTCATTAATTAATAAAGCAATATTTCAATGTAACTCTTAAATGTACGAACATTTGGGAACCAATGTATCTGTAAATACAATTTATTTAGAACAATTATTAAACTTTGTTTCAACACTGTCTTGAATAGTTTGAATGAAGTAGATATAGATCTTCATAGAAATCATGGAAAATGTTAATGAAGAATTCATTCACTTGTAAATCATCTTAGTTTGTAAAAATCTTACTTTGTCTAATTCTTTTAGATAGTGAAATCTGTAAATCAGGCTTGATCTTATAAGGAATATCATCTCATTTCTTATATGCAATATTTTGGTAACTAATTACTTCTTCAAAACAGAAGACTTTCATTCAGTGTCATTAAGGCACGAAAGCTTTGAGTTATTAAAAAATATATATAACACACACACACATTTTATCTTCATCTCTTTAAACCTTATTTGTAGCATTTATTATTTTCTAAGTTATGTTAGAAAATATTGTTTGCATTATAGGATTACCTAGTTTTATTAACTATTACTTCCTGTTCATATTTCTGTGTAATTAAAATATCTATTAAAATCCACCAGTCTTATTAAATTTTGGAAGAATATCTTCATACTTCAAAATCTAATCAGATAATATTTTAACATTTATTAGCATTCTTCAGATGCTAATAAATTTTGCTTAAAATATTGCTTATGACATTTCTTTTGCATTCAAATGAATGAAACGGTTTTATAATAGTTGTTATGCCATTTAGAATAAATTTAGGTTTTTTCCTAATCACACTCATTGCTTTAGAAAGATACTGATCAAGTTTTGCAGTCACATTGACCATTATCATATTTATGTGTGCTGCAATTCATTCCCTGTCTCAGTGACTTAAATGTGTCTTCACTCACTCTTGCTTTAGTACATATTATTTTGCCCTATTTTGTTTGTAGTCTGAAATTTTGAATACTGTAGTCTGAGAATCGCTTATTATATTAGTTTTGTAGCTAGTAATTTAACCACACAAATAGCGTTCATACCCCATTTTCATTATGCCGATAACTATTTGTAAATAAATTACTTTTAGTTATTAATGAACTGTTTTTGCACAAATGGTTTCTATATTTAAATTTTTATTAATTTGTTTAACAATCTAGCAATTTATTGCATGCATACATAAAGTTATAATTAAAGCAATCTTTTGTGTCTAAATTTTAAACGTACAAAAGTAAATCTAAACTTTTTATCTTACGAAATGAAGATGCTTAGCTAAATGTTTATAAAATAAAATATATCTAATTGTGATTTTATTGTTGCTTAAAATTTCTTTAGTGTTTTTAAATAAAAAAAAAAGTTTTTTTTTCCCCCTTCAACTGTTCACTGAATGCAAAAATCGTTTGTTTCTTATTAGCATTAAAAATCGAATTTTTTTTTGCAAAGTGGATTATAAAATTGTTATTTTTTAAAGCATTTTCGGATGGAATAGCGAATAATTTTTACTTATATACTCTCTCTCTCTCTCTCTCTCTCTCTATATATATATATATATATATATATATATATATATATATAATTTGCATTTATGAATGATTTTCCGTTGAGGGTAAGCGTCAATTAAATATTCACGTTTTCAAACTATTTTTCTAATCATTTCGCAAAAACTTCATTTTCTTTTCTTGATACTTCTTAGTTTTATGTCTCACAAAACATCTTAGTTCTTGTCATATCATTTGTATTATTGTAGCTCCAATGTGACAGGTTATATAATATATGCCTTAAAATTAAAAACCCTGGTTTTACGAACGAAATAATATAATAAATTCACGTGGTTCTATTAATAGAAATTTAGTATCTGATACCCCTATTTTCCTCCTGCATTCAAATCACAAACATGTATTTAGTACTAGATTCTTTTACCTTTATTTTTAATGCTTTTAATTATTTAATAAATATGCAATGGACTATTTACAAACGTATAGACTACTATTGTTCATAACACAAATTGCATACATCACAATTTAAAAAAAATTTTTATCAAAAAACTGTGTTTGACTTGATATGATAATTCAATTTGCTTGGGATTATTCAGTTGTTACTTAAATCTCAAAACTTATAATTTGTAAGCATTTATAATATAAATAAATTTTCATACATCAATTTCATTGTAAATTATGGTTACAATATTATTCATGTGAGCAGATTCATGTTTATGAAAATTATATATACTTCGTTATTTAATATAAAAAAATTAAGTATTATTATGAAGGTGAAATAAATGTAAGTAAATCATATATAATTTCACTAAACGAAATGACTTAAGATTTATATTTTGTCGATTAGCAAATATGGAATCGGATCTAAATCAATTATTGTGGTGTGTCGGAAAGTAATGTTACTTTTATTTTATGAATTTTAAACATACTATTAAAAATGTTCAGCTCGTATAAAGGTACTTGAAGGGCATTGGATGATTTGTAATGATACTTAGAAAGCCGAGGAGTTGATAATCACTAATTGAAAGCCTTCGATATGTTTAATCATTTGTCATTAATACTTAGTTTCCTATTTTACTACATTTTTCATAAACGTCTTTACAACTTTTTCAACTCCTTTGAATCGTTAAAAATGACAAACATTTACTTTATCAATGTATCGAAAAGCAATTTCAAACTAACTTCTGAGAATATTCTAATCTGACGCATTATGAGAATATAAAGACTACATTTCCTTCATAGACTCCTGAATTCTAATAAGTGGTGTTAACTTAGAAATATTCTATAAAGAAGTACATTTTCATTACCTCTTGATTAAAAATACTGTTGAATAAAACATCATGGTTAAAATGACCATTTTTAACTAAGTGTTTTTGGTTTATGCTCTGCTGGCCACCATAAATACAACACCATGAAGGAAACGAACAAATAACATGAAATTTACAACATGCATTAGCAGAGGTGAGATATGCAAATTATTAGAAATTCAGGGCAAACTCAAATCACCGACGACTGTGGCGACACTTCAAAGAGCTAAATAAGGCTTAGAGATTTCGACGATTTCAAGATCGACAATTGTGGTTTTTTCAAAAAACGATCAATTATGCCTCGTAGAAAAACAGCGATCATTTTTTGATCAAGTATCCGAGTTCGACAAAGGAAGGATAGTTGCCTACTGAAGTTGTGGATTATCTTTCAGGGAAATCGGTAATCATGTTGGACAAAACCAAACAACTGTAATGTGGATATGTGATCGTTGGATGCAGGAAGTAACGACGGACTGACGTGTTTAATTGCATCCATCTTAGTACACCACTTCACGTGATGACAGGCAAATTGTGCGCGTGGCAGTGACAGATAGCTCAGCCACATCAAGAATATTCAGTCTGTAACGCATCATCCAGTGGCTGTGCGTACTATTCGGCTCCGTTTACAGCAGAGTGGTCTGTCCTCAAAACGTCCATTGCTTCGTCTACCCTTGACACCGAACCACAGGCGTTTTCGCCGCCAATGGTGCGATGGAAGAAGAATGTAAACGGAAGAATGGAAGGAAATTGTCTTTACTGGCGAGTGACGCTTTTGTTTGCAACACTACAATGGTCGCATTCGAGTATGGAGACACCGTGGAGAGAGGATGCTGAACATCTGCGATATGCACCACCACACTGGTCCTGCACAAGGTATTTTGGTATGGGGCGGTATTGGATATCACTCTCGCACTCCTCTAGTACGCATTGCCGGTACTTTAAACAGCCAGAACTACATCTGTGAGGTGTTGGAACCTATTGTCCTTCCTTACATTCAAGGCTTGTCCTAAGCCATATCTCAACAGGATAATGCGTGACCACAAATGGCACGTGTTGTCCATCGTCAATCGCCAGATTGGATTGCTTCCCTGGCCGGCTCGCTCTGCGGATCTTTCACCGATAGAAAGGATGTGGTCCACGGTTGCTCAACGATTGACTCAGATTATATCCCCAACTACACACCAGATCAACGTTGGCAACGCGTGGAAGCGACTTGGCCTCCTGTAGCCCAAGAACACATCCAAATTATCTTTGAATCAATGCCGAGAGGCGTATGGCAGCGGTTATCTCCAACAATTGCGGCTACTCTGCCTACTGATTTTGGCCGAAACCACACTTCACAGAAGTCTATGAATTTTATCATTCTATATTTGGTCAACATGTTATCTACAAAATAAATTTTATAGTGATATCTCTTGTCTTTCTTGGGGTTGCAATTTGGATAGCAAGCAGAGTAATATTCGTGTTGCTTGCGAGTATAGCTTTATTTATCCATTGCCTTTGGGTGCGTAGAATCGATTTTCTGACTGGAAATAAATCCAGGAAAATATACTAAGATGAATGCTAACAACTTGTAAAATTAGGATGAATGCTAACAAATTTACACCATAAAAATTTAAATTATCCATTTTCCATGATTGTTTATTTTTTATTCTCAAATTCTGATGAATTTTGTACCTAGCTAAGCGAAATTTTAACTGTAGTTCTGGTACAAATGATTTTTAAAATTTACTATAGTTTTTGATAAAATGACATATCATTAGTATTTTAGTGATTTGTTTCAAAATCAGGTCAGAAATAATTAGGAATTAACTTCTAAAAAGCATGTGAAAATAAAATGAGTTAGTAGTTTAAGCTGTACAAACTAGTGTGCCCATACATAATTCGCCATTTGTTTTAATTACATACTATTTATACTTTGATGTAACTCATATTACCTTAAATTAATCGCAAAAAATGATGGCTTTAGCAATAGTTTAAGATTGACTTGAAATTGATACGTACAAATATAATATAAAACTTTTCTTATTTATTTTGATAAAAAAAAAAAAAAAAAAAAAAATTCCTTGTATTGAGTATAGTATTTAATATCACTATTTCGATTAAATGAAAAAATTACACTTGAATTACTGATTAGATTTCTTTTTGCTGTTACTATTCATCGAAAATTTTATTAGTTATTTAGTAACTTTTTACAATTCTTAAAGATATCTTTATAAATTATACTTTTTTATAGTATCTTAAAAGAAAATAAATTCATATAATTACTTAATGTTGTTACAAAACGAAAGAATAAAAATTCATGAAAGTAATTAAACTTTAAAATTAAAAAAGGTTTTTTTTGGGACCAAGAAATCAAACATTATAGGTAAATTCCTACAATCACTATTTCCACTTTGATATGAAAATATATTTAATAATGATGAATTTTAAAAACTAAAATTGGTTTCCATGATATTTCAATCTATATTTTAATGGACAGAATAATTTTATATTATATAAATATGAAAATCTTAGTGAATAACTCTATTTTTAAAAAATTCAAATGCATTTTAATATTTTTCATAAATTCATTAAGTTTCCTTATGATCATTTAATGAGCTATCATTTGAAAACAATTAAAATATAAAATTCTCAAAGCCTTTTAAATTTATAATTGATGTGTCTTAAAAATCAATACCTTGCAGGATTATTATCTGCGCACTCAAGAGAAATCCATTGCCTTTGGGTGCGTAGAATCGATTTTCTGACTGGAAATAAATCCAGGAAAATATATTTAGAGGGTTATTTTAACAGATAATGTATTTTAAGAGGTTGTAATTATATATATGTAGCTCCAGGCTCCTGAAAGAGCTGTGAACACAAAAGAGGCTATTACTAATGTTTTGCTAAAATTAAAATTTATCAATAAATAATTTTTCATTATAGCACATTAAAATTAGCTTACATCAACAGGAATAAAAATTTATATGAATCATACTTGAAGAGATTATTATGTTATATAAAAATAAACTTCACCAACACAATATTCGTCTTCATCAAACAATTTTATCAATTGCCTTTTCTTTTACTGGTATACAGACATTTTACATTTCCACTTGTATATCCGAGGCAATAGCTAACTCTCTCCTTCTAAAAGGGTTACCAGAATTTCGTTAGCACGATGGCACCAAATTCTGGGATTCACCACACATACTCTTTTTAAACTCGCACTTAGATTGAATCTGGATGGTATTTAATATTGTCCAATCTACAAAATTGCACTTAGGAATGTACGATTTTATAGATAGGACAATATTAAAAACCATACACCAGTATAAGAATCGTCCCAAAGTAAAACATTTTTTTGTGTAATAAATTATTATTTTTAACTGCATCATTTCTTAATTCAATATTTGGGAAATAATTTAAATTTATGATTAAAAAACAGGAATAAAAACTTTAGTGTTGATAAAAGTAAGAAAGTATGTGCTGCCATCTAGTGATGCATAAGATATTTAACAACATAAAGTTTTTTATTTTTATCCAAGATTTTTGATTTATTTATTTAACAACGATTTGTTCAACAAAGATTTGGAATAAAAATATTATAAATCCCGATGAGTATTAATATTTTCATGAAAAAATGTATATTTATGTAATTTAATATCGTAAATTTTCAAAATACTATTATTAAATAAAACGTACAATATGATGCAGCAACATGTATTTATTATTTTAAAAAATAGACACTTAAAATAAAAAATATTTTTTTCTAAGGCAACGAATGTGAAAAAATTATTAATTTTTAGTGAAAAATCTATAACATAGTAAATAATTTTGAAAAAATAAAAGAATGCACCTCTTTTTTGATAAAAATATCTTTTCTTCCCATAAATATGGCGAGCATCTATTAATCATGATAGATCCTGGTTTATAAGTAATAGATCATCCACCTTAAATATTTATGAAATTTATACATTGCAGATAATTCATATTACATAATTGTGTCATTTAATTAGAGATGTATTTGCATTTTATATTTATATTATTTAAGGAATAATGCTGTTTCCTTTTTTTTTTTTTTTTTTTTTTTTTTTCTCTCAAATTTCAAAAAGCGAAATTATTACATTTCAAAGGTAAAAATAAGAAATTTGCTCTTAAGCTGATGTCATGAAATATTTATTTTATATCTCCTTACAATTTTGTTAAATTGGCTTTGAAAAGATATACCGAGAAGAAAAAAAATCACCGTAGAAAGCTTTTTCATATCGATAATGGATATTGCAATAAACAACCCACTCTTTCTAAACTATTCAAATGTGGAATAGTTATCATTTAATTCTGTGATTTATATTATAACTTTATACAGATCATATCAACATAGATTGAGCATATATTTCAAAAATATTTATTCTTCTGGATTAGATATTTGACTAAAACTTATAATTTAGCATGTTATTTTATTTACATTATTTATGTTCTAATTTATTTTAATTTAAATAAAAACATAAATTAAATTTATCTAAAGTTAATGGATGGCACCACGCACTACTTGTGATTATTTTCACATAATTGAAAAATCGCTTTAGATTTAATTTAGAAAATTGTTAAAATAGTAACCATAATTTTAAAGATGTTAAAGACACAAAACGCGTTATAAGAATTTTGTATATTATATTTTATTCATTTAATTAGAAATTTATAAAATAAATTTGTAATTTACAGGAAAATAGAAATTTTTGGAGAATATAAAACGATCAAAATCTATAAAACTGGAAAAACTGCGTAGAAATTTCATGATAAAAAAATTATGTATGATAAAATATGAAAAGAAAAAAGAAATGGAAAAAAAGTAAAAATATTGTTACACTTCTATCATTTAAGAAAATTAGTTTCTAATTGATTCCCAAACATGATTTTTTAATTTATCGATTAATAACAAAGTACATGTCAGTGCACTCTCTTAACAGATACACATGTAATCAACAGACACAATTACAAGGATTTTGCTATATTCGTATAGTATATAAAAATCTTCGAAATCGATTAACTTAATAAATTTTTTTTTTTTTTTTGTAATTAGTCGCTTTCCGAATGAATAGTCAATAATTATGATCATCGAACTTTTTAATGTAAATTCTTCCAGGATTATTCTATTGAATTATCGTCTTTACAAACAAATTGCTCTCTCATATCAACGCAATCCATCTAGAGCTTAGTACCAGTTATTTTGTATTTTTATTAAAAGACGAGGTAAGCATCTGAGATAGCGCACTCATTTTCAAACTCTTATATTACTTCAGTATAGACATATTTGGCTGTTAATTAATTCAAGTGAACTTTACCTGCTTGATGTTTTTTGGCTTTGTGAAGTCCACTATTTTCTAGTTAAGGGAATGATATTTCACTGAGACAGTAGAATAATGGAAATAAATAATAAACTAAAATAAGTTATGTGCATAAAATAAAACTGACTCTAAAGAGTGTTTGTTAATAAAAAAAAATTCTCTTGTTTCGTAATTACTTAAAAGTGCAAATGTTCTTTTTTGCCCTATTTTGGTCCATCTGTGTAAATTTATGAACATTTGAGAATATCTTATATAAATTATTATAAATTATAGGCCTACCGCGCATGTATTAAAAAGTATGAATTTATTTAAAAGTTTGAAAGATATATATATATATATATATATATATATATATATATATATTGTTTCATTAATTAAATATTGTATTTAAATTAAATATGAATTAAATATTAAGCCTTTCAATAATTTTTTTAATATATTATTTAATTTATTTATACTTGGTCTATTCTTTTCCTAATTTTCGAAGCCGTTCAGTGCGAATGGAACAATATCTCAGAGAGCAATGAAATTCGTATCTCCTGCTTGACACATGGTACAAAATAATTAAAAACATAGTTTTACTATAGGAATAATTAATTAGTAAGAATAGAAATGTTTATTAGAAAGAGAAAGTATTAAATTAATTCTTTAATAATTTATCTCTACTTTGAATAATAATCAGTTATTGAGGTACTAAACTGCCAATACAATTTTTGCTTTAATTTCTTATTTTATTTTAAGAAATCGAAATAAATATTTCATCGTTAAAAGTATTATTATAAAATAATTTTATAAAATTTAAAATGATCGGAAAACATGAGAAGAAAATGCTTTTTTTATTTTTAACAGCTATAAATATTATTAAATAGATTGTTTTGATTCAATTAATGTAACAGAAAAGTCCTAATTTGAGGTCAGATTACTCCAATGTCATTTTGACATTGAAATAAAAAGTGAAAAAACAATTTTCAGGTGGGCACAAACCAAGATATTTTACGAAAACAATTTCAACACATAACATCACCTGAGGGCGACCGAGTTTCATGTTCAATCACCTTAAGTCACTTGGGAAAAAAATTCGTGACCTGAAGAATCTGGGTGGTTCTGGGTGGGAACTGGACAAGAAAAAAAAACTGGTACAAAAACATCTTTTTGAACTCCACTGATGTACGATAGTTGTGTTAAGGGCAAAATATTTTCCCCTATCCCCTACTTCTGTCAAGGCTCAAACAATTTATTGAGCAAGAATTGCTCTGAGCGACTCTCTGATGATAAGGCTACGAGGAAGAATGTAGAAGTTCTCAACGATGGCAACAACAACAAATAATAATGATATTAAGCCCTAAAGGTAAAAAAAAATGCCAGACATTAGAAGCATGTCGAAATACTTTTTTCTGCGATGAAAAGATTTTTCGCTTGGAAGATTCTCGTATAAAAAAAAATCAAATAATAATTAGGTATTTTATATAAATAAATAATCGTGCAAGTAATTTCCTTTTCATTATATCGAATATAGTAGTCTTAAACAATGTATTTCTATTATAAATACTCTTTGAATGTATTATTTAAAAAGAATTTCAATTTCAAAGCACATTAAATTCGATTTGCTTTCATTGATTCCATTGAATTGAACTTTTATTTAAAAAAGATTTATGTAAAATTTTAAGATATTTTTCCAACTAGCAATTTATGTTTATGTTAAACGCGTTATTGATTTTTAACAATGAACATGCAAAAGTGAATCTACATAGTAAAATAAACGTTTTCATGGACTTATAATAACTTTAAAAGTGTTTTTGCGTAATATATATATATATATATATATATATATATATATATATATATATACTACTGGCCATTAAAATTACTACACCAAGAAGGCGACATGCTACAAACGTGAAATTTATACGAAAGGAAGAAGGTGCTGTGATATGCAAATGATTAGCTTTTCAGCGCATTCAGATAAAGCAGGCGCCAGTAGCGACACCTACATTGTGTTTAAATGAGGAAATTGTTCAGCCGGTTCCTCATACACAAATTGCATTTGAACGTTGTTGCTTGGTGAAAAGTTGTTGTGATGCCTCGGGTAAAAAGGAGAAATGCGTACCAGCACGTTTCTGACTTTGATAAAGGTCGAATTGTAGCGTACCGGGATTGCGGTTTATCTTATCGCAGTATTGCTGCTCGCGTCGGTCGAGATCCAATGACTGTTAGCAGAATATGGAATCGATGGGTTCAAGACGGTAATACGGAACGCCATGCCGGATCTCAACGGCCACCTATCACCAGCAGCCGAGAAGACAGGCATATTTTCCGCATGGCCGTAATGGATCGTGCAACCACGTCACGAGCTGTGAGTCAAAAAACGGGGTCGTTTGGAAGACAACAAGTGTCTGCACGAACAGTTCGATGACGTTTGCAGCAGCATGGACTCTCAACTCGGAGACCATGACTGCGGCTTCCCTTGACGCTGCGTCATAGACAAGAGCGCCTTCAATGATGTGATCAACGACGAACCTGGGCGCACGAATGGCGAGGCGTCATCTTTTCAGATGAATCCAGGTTCTGTGTACAGCCTCATGATGGTCGCATCCGTGTTTGGCGGCATCGTCGTGAACGCACACTGGCAGCATGCATTCGTCATCGTCATACTGGCCCATCACCTGGTGTGATGGTATGGGGTGCCGTTGGATACACGTCTCGGTCACCTCTTATTCGCATTGACGGTGCTTTGAACAGTGCGCGTTACATTTCTGGTGTGTTACGACCCGTGGCTCTACCCTTTATTCGAGCCCTGCAAAACCCTACGTTTCAGCAGGATAATGCCCGACCGCATGTTGCCGGTATTGTATGGACCTTCCTTGATACGGAACATGTTCGGCTGTTGCCCTGGCCAGCACGTTCTCCAGATCTTTCACCAATAGAAAACGTCTGGTCAATGGTTGCCGAGCGGCTGGCTCGTCACCAAATGCCAGTCACTACGGTTGATGAACTGTGGCATCGTGTTGAAGCTGCATGGGCATCTATACCTGTACTTGCAATCCAATCTCTGTTTGACTCAATGCCCAGGCGTATAACTGCTGTTATTACTGCCAGAGGTGGTTGTTCTGTTTACTGATTTCTCAGGATCTATCCTGCCAAATATTTTGAAAATTTAATCACTTGTTATTTCTAGTATAATATATTTGTCCAATAAATATCATTTTGTTATCTACATTTCTTCCTGGGGCACTAATTTTAATAGCCAGTAGTGTATATATATATATAATACAAAAATAATTTTTTAACGTTCATAAGTGTTTTATTAATTATATATTGAAAAAAATAGTCCATGTTAGAATGCAGGCTCATTTTTTCGAAACTAGAAGTAAAATTCCTACAAAAGGAGTAGTTTTTTATTGGTTTTATTTCAAAAATATTTTACGGGGTAAATTATCAGCTGATTGTTGACTCCGCACATTTGATAATGACTAAAGTGTAAGTTAAAAACAGGGAATCATTAATGTTTCAAATTAGATTAAAAGAGTTGTAATTAATTAAAAAATTTCAACATATTACTACGTTCTCATATAAGCATTATGTTATCAACAAAGATTTATAATTATATGCTTATTATAGAAATGAAACAGTTAAGCAATTGGATATCAAATTTGAACAAAGTATTATATATGTTCAAAAAGCTCTTAAAAAAGATAAAACGTTTTCAACAGAGCCCTCCTTTTACGGAAAAACGAGAATCACAACAATTAAAAGGGCTAAAACAGATAGCATAGTTATTTCAGTATTTACTGTCTCAGTTTTGGTCACTATGTAATCGAACCATATTAAGACAAGAATATTAATAAAGTTATAAATGCCCTAAAAGAAAAAGATGAAATTCAGTTTCCTGAAAAAAGTATTCATTATGATTAAAAATCCCAAGTGAAGCGGTAGTTAATATTTTTCAGGAAGATATAATGAAAATTACTCTGGTTTCCATTAAGCAAATGTTTCCTCTGTAAATCAGAACTAGAAAACGAAATAATTTAAGCAATTTACAATAAAAACGTTATTTAAAGGCTGTAACAGTTACTCAACTACGCAATTGGGCATGATTCTGTACAAATAATACGGACATGAACAGTAGTATAAAAAAAGTTGTAACCAGCAAATATTTTATAGCAATTCGTATGACAAATTCAGCACGAGGAAACAAACCAGCGTCTAATAAAACTCACAATGAACATGCTAAATACATGTTTTCCAACAAAGTTTCTAAGTGCAGACGCTAAAAAATCTAAGCGTAAATTTGAAACATTATTTTGCACAAATGAAAAAAATTATATCCACTTCACGAAAAAAGAATATCTTGTGATAAAGAAGTTAAAGTATGGTGAAGTGTCCAAAGCAGATGGATTGAGAAATATAATCAAAAAGCTATCCGTAAAGCCTTCCGCAGATTTCTTCATAACTTACTTCAATAAAAGCTTGGAATTCGGTTGCTTTATGAGAATCTACGAGAGAGATTAAATAATATTCTTTCTCAAAGACGGCAAAAAACAAAATAATTTAAACTCTTAGAGAATGAGCAGTTTTTTTGTATTAACATATAAACTCTTAGAAATATTCTCAGTGAGGCTCGTCTATTTTTCATCACCGAGAAAGCTGTCACCAATAAACAGATATGGTTTTTGTTCAGATCTTTTCACAGAACACGGGATAAAAATATAATCTAAAAAATAAAAATAATAAGGAAAGTAGAAATTAATTATAACAATCGATTTTCACTTGAATATTGCTTGTAGCTCTTTTATGGTAGCCAAACATTCTCTACAAACTGAAAAAATTATGATTCTTCAAACTTGAATCATCTGTTCCAAAATATTCTACACGACTCTTAATTTGATGCAAGCAATTTCTCCATATAAACTTATTTTTCATATGGTAGCAAACATAAGGGATATTGGAAACTACTATGAACACATTTTAACACCTCTCAGCCTAATACAAAGTATTTCAACAACTGCTGCGTATAATCACCCAAAAATACTTTTCATAGACAATGAGTCGTATTCCCTGGTCGAAAAGGGAAAAGCTCATGAAATTTCCGAGCACCCTCTTCGACAGAGTACATGCAAAAAACAATAGCTCTACTTCCATTTTCCATTGACCAATAGTAGCTGGAATCTAACACAGTATCTTCCATTCCAAAGAGTATAGTACTCTGTGGACACATTCAGCTTATTTTAGAATTTTATTTTAATGTAAATTTATATTTATAATGCCAGTAATTCAAAATGTTAGGGAATAAAACTTTATAACTTTTGTAACAGCTCGTTCTGTACTTTCGTATATCTATCATAAAATTAGAATGTAAAGCTTAAATGCAAGTACAATTAAGCAAAATAAAAATGAAAATAGAAAAAATCAATATTAAATAACTACAGTTTAAAAAAGCAAATTGATATCTTTTACAGAATGTGAATTTATTCTATGCCATATTAATTCATCTTTATCATAATAGAATATCTGTGCCGATCTTCGAATTTTATATATAAGTTTTCTCATGTGTTTACTTCACAGAGAGAATTAAGATGCTTGAATTTAAGATTATTTCTGTAAAAATGAGTTAAATTTGTAAATATATTCTAATTGTACTTACATCTTTTATTTATAAAGAAAAAAGATAAACATCCAATCACAAATTAAAATTCAAAAACAATATAGAATTTAGTTGCTGAACGTAGATAACTATATTATGATATTGATTGTAATTTCTCATGGGGGGGGGACAGTTACTTCTCGGTTTTTTTATGGCTTTCTTAATTGCTCAACAATCAAAGAAATTTTATCTCAAAAGTTGAAGAAATGCAAAGAATATATAAATTCCAAATTACTGAGAGATTATCGGCGGAAGTGTAATTTAGATAAAATTGGCATTTAAATCACTTTTTTTGATATAATTACAACGACTTGACTCTTTATAAGTCAGAACTGACTGAATTAGGACATGTAAGGATATTTCAATGATCATTTGTTTTATCAAAATGTAATGAAGGATGAAATTATTGGAATATAAATATTTAATTAATTAAAAATAAATTGATAGAATATATTAATGTACGTATTATCATCTAAGTGAACTGCAAATAACTTTCTTTCTGTTTTAAAAAAGCTCTCTAGTATTGTGCTAACTTAGTTGTGGTATTTTGGCTCATAGTTTCAATTGTTACCACGTGTGTAGATATTTCGATTGTCCGATAATACGCTTTAAACTGCAGGTCCCAGGTGAATTAGCCTCAAGTGTCAAAAATGACCATAGAGTGACAAATAAACCATCCATGTTCTTCGTGGAGACAAAAAAATTTTTTTTAACGTAAATAAGATAGAGATAAAGTAACTTCAAAAGTGTGCCACTCCAAAAACAGCCCACGGGACATTTGGAATAAAGGATAAATGGAAAATGAAATTTATTTGCAAATGAATTTCAGGTACTACAGAAAATCTCCATAAGTATCAAAGTCACTAATTACTACAGAATAAATTATTCAAAAGAGCAAACAATCAAATACACACTTAAAATGCGCCATAAAAAGTGTCTTAAAATTAATATTTTTAAAAGCATCGTCCCACTTCTCATTCTTTCTCTATATTTTTGTAATTTAATTAAAGCAGCATAGATTAAATAAAAGTGAAAAATGCTCCAGACATATTTTTATTCACTAATAAATCGAGACTCGTAATTTTGAAATCAAACATTTGTTATAAATACTATTTGATAAAAAAAAACGTAAATTATTTTGAAAATAAAGTTGTTTATTGTTCGAAACAATAGTATATTAAGAAAGAATTCCGGCGATCTACAAAATTAAAAAAAGTAAGTTGTAAGTTCTCATTAACACACACCTTAAAGTAAATAAATTGCAAGATGTAATTTAACAGCAGCTAAGATAGCGATAATTTTTCTCGATTTCATTGTTTTGTTTCCTCCATTTCCTTGTCTTGCTCAATTCTACTTTCTTAAAGGTTTTAATTATTTTTCAAACTAAGAAAAGCCGCAGAATAAATATTTCTAAAAAAAAGCTCCTGAAGGATACTTCTCATTGTTTTCCTTCTTTATTTCACAAGAGATGGATACGAATTTAGGATAAAATATATTTTATTTTGCAGCATTTTCCGACAGTTGATCTAAAGAATCCAATGTAATGCTTATAATAGCCAATTGTTGCGTGTCATGAGTAAATGTAATTTATACGTATTTTGAAATATCTTACATAGAATTAATAAAAAGGGGTATTATACGCATTTTTAAGACAAAACATATGTTTTTACTTTTTTTGAAGAATTTCAATGAAAAAAATCTTTGGATGATAATAGTTTCTGTACGTCGCACGTTTCAATTTCCCTCAATTTAATCCTTAAATATACATTTTAATACAGTATATAAAAATAAGAAAAAATTTATTTAAGGAATTTTATAGGAATAAAAGGATTTAATTCGAATAGCAAAC
The DNA here is from genome assembly GCA_026290005.1 of Latrodectus geometricus. Classification (NCBI taxonomy): domain Eukaryota; kingdom Metazoa; phylum Arthropoda; class Arachnida; order Araneae; family Theridiidae; genus Latrodectus; species Latrodectus geometricus. The sequence continues at coordinate 1,042,015 of JAPDSC010063931.1, read as the reverse complement.
TAGAAAGAATTGTAAAATATCAACTGATATTTATTCCAATTATTGTACCAAAAATTTTAGCTTCTGAAACTATTTTAAAGTAAATAAAATACCTGTGTGTGTGAAGAAATTACACTACTAGAATAAAATGTTACAAAAATTTTTTAATTAATTATCGTAAATTATCTTATAAATAACAGTTATGGATGAAAATAATTGTTATAGTTGTCTTTTTATGGTAATTTTTCGATAGAGCTCAAGTTTTTTGAAAAACTATTTCATCGCTTTTTTCGAAGAGTCTCTATGAGTTTTATGCATATTCAGTGATTCGATATTTTGTTACGTTTTTTGAAAGAGTTATTTTTATTGTCATCAATATCAATAATTTCTTGTAACTCTTATTCTGAGGCAATGCAAAATTATTAGACACATTTTCTTTAATAAAATCTTATTTGTATCATTTTAAATTTAATGTGGAAATTTAATAATTAATATAACTATAGAAAACTATATATAACTATAAAATTAATATAACTATAGAAAACTATATATTTAAAACCAATTTTATTAGAATTTTTTTCTAATAAAATTGGTTTTAAATATATAGTTATTCAATCACAAAGAATTATTTCTTGTGATTGCGGAATAAAAATGCTCCTATCAATACAGACTATTTAAGAAGTGTCATGAATCACAACAGCAAAAAATGTCAGTTATGCTGTATAATGTAACAGCCAAGTTATGTTGTAAATAAAAATAAAAAATATATAAAACTTAAGTATTCTCTAAAATTGTTGAAATAAAGTTATTAAATAAAAAATAAACCATGTAAAAATTTTAATAAAAAGTCTTAGAAAAATTATATTATTACAATACGACAATGATACAAATTTAAAAATGGTTCATTAAAATATAATCATTAATATAATTTAAATTAGGAAAAATCCTGCTATTTTATTTGCTACATTTAATAATTATTGACACTAATTGATGGAGTTATATTGTGATGAGTGTTTTTTATTATTGAATAAATCATATTTATCAAAGCTACAAAATATTTCACTCACATCTATTCACTTAAATTTTTATCAAATTCTTATGAAAATGATAAAAGGGGAAATACTTACCAGTAATTGTTAAAGAAATAATAATGAATAAAAAATTTGAGTAACATACATATTTTAAATTTACAAATATTTTTTAAAGAAATTTATGTTCCCATGAATTTCTTCTAATGATTGAAATTATAATACAAATTAGAGTATAAAAATAAATAAGAAATTCAATACAAATATGTTTATTTCCTTGTACATGTAAGGAAGATGTTTATGTTCTGTTAAATGATAAGAAATTGTAAAAAATTTAGAAACATTTTAAACTATTAAATTAAAACACATTAAATATTAAATCAAATTAACTATTTAAAATACATGAAATATTAAAAATAATAATGTATAATGTACCAATATATTGCACATTTTAAAAACCAACAATCCAGGAATTCCCAAAAATACTTATATATTTTTTATTAAAATCCTTCGTTGCCTCAAAATTTCAAAGAATTCAAAAAGAAATTTTTTTTTGAAAACTGCATCGAAGTAGATGATGTTCTTATAGATGTTCATCGTAATTCATGTTCACGTAATAAACCAAAATAAATAACCAGTAGTCTGATCCGGTTAATTTAAAAACTAATCCATCTGATTTAGAATAAATGTTCGATATCTGATCCATCCACTGTGCTGAGTCCAATGTCTCCCTGTTGGTGTGCAGTTAAAGATAACAGATAGGTCCGCATTTTTTTATTTAATTGTAGTTCAAAATTAATGTTGTATTTAGCGGTTTCGATCACCACGATAGAAAACAGACTTTCGAAAACATATTGAATAATCTATATAATATTTTAATGTTCATTCTCAATAATGTAACTATACCAGACATTATATTTAATTTAGTGGGTATATAAATCTTCACTGTACGTTTTGCTGCATATGCAAATCGGAAAATTACATGCCATCTTTTTAAGTTGCTGTAATAATATATTATTTCCCAAATGAGCTTAAGTTTTTGTTTGTTATTATCATTCTAATTTCAAATCAAAGCAAAAAAAATTCAGGGAAAAATTTTTGTTTTTCATATAAAACTCCAAAAGAACACAAAGTAGAGAAGAAAAAAAAACACTGTGTTACTATCATCAATAAGATAATATAAAATATGTCAAATTTTTAAATAATTATTGTTTCTTAGTTTTAGTAAACATAAAATAGTATAAAATGCTTCTTGAGGTCTTTTTTATTAGTACTCTTTTTATTCTCAAACTTTTTTATAAGCAAACACTTTGTCCTAACTCTTTTAATAAGCAAAATTTCATAAATGTGACTCTTTATGACGTTAAAATAAAGAAAAGTTTTAATTAAATTTACTTGCAGTTATAAAGCACAAAATAATTCCATTACTCTTAATAAATCAATTATTTTATAAATGTTAACTAAAGAATAATTAAAGAAGATATATGAATTAGTATGTTTAAACTCTCTAATTTATATTAAAAAATATTGTGAAAAACATACTAATTTTGAAATTAAAAACACTGTGAAAAATGTATACTTACACTTAATTAAACAATTCCTTATAAAGTGACACAATAGTTTGCCGGCAAAGAATGCTAAATTCTCTCTCTTATCATTAGAAATTTAACGTAACTTTTAAATATATGAGTATGTTTATTAATATGTATTTTTGTACAACTACGCAATTTGTTAAATAAATCTGTAAATCATGTATGCAGTAATAAAATTTAATTAATCACACCTAAAATTACATGAAAAAAGAGATATTTGCTTTCAACCTTAATCTGTATTGCCTAATTCAACTTTATCTCAATAACAAATAAATTATGTGAATTTGTTAGTAAAGCTGTTATTTTTTATATATTAATACTTACCAGGAAAAACTATTCTATACTGAAATTTATATTCTCTATATTGTTTCGTATTCCTTAACATTATCAAAAATTTGTGATTTGTGTATTAAAATTGAGCAAACAAACCAATTATTGTCATAAAGTTATACTTTTATCAAAACTATACAAACGCAAGCCTTTTCTAATGAAAAAAATTTCTCGCATCCGTGTGATTATGCTATATGTCGAATGCTTGAATTTATGCTCTACAGAATTTGAAAATTGCAGGCTAGATACAATACGCTGAGTTATGCACAAAGAGACAAGCATTGTAATTTTGTTAAGATGAAGCGAAAAATAAAATGAGAATCTTTTTAATCGGTATTAGTTGTGCTCTATTGGGCAGAGTAATTATTTTGACAATTATTTTTTAGCCAAGAGAGGCATCATTAGTACAAAGAGTGGCAGGACAACGGCAAATGAGACACTTGTAGAGACAGACGAATACACCAAGCTCATATTGTGTGTTTGTGGGTGATCACACTAAGAATAACAATTAGTTCTTGCTCTGAAAAACAGTTTATTAGAATCTACACACTTGTGCGACACTACACATTATCACGCAGTGCGTCGACTGTGGTGATAATGGTTGCGAGAGAGAATTACATTACATTCCAGAGGTAGGGTGTTTCCGAAGTGCTGTTATTCACATTCCCTATATAAAATAATCTTACTTGTTCTGAAATAAAAACAATTTGGAGATCTCTTTTGTTATTGATGCAGAAGAGTGTTGACCTAATTGACAGAATACTAGTGCAGAATACTAAGTGCGAAAATTAAACACCCCTTCTTCTATATACACTCTCATGTATTTCCGAATATTTTTTTCATAATCGGGAGCAATCTTATCCTCTTCAAAAAAGAGGCCTGAATTTAACATTTGCAGTTGAGATTGAAGTGAGCTACACTACTGGACATTAAAATTGCTACACCAGGAAGAAATGCAGATTACAAAATGATATTTATTGGACAAATATATTATACTAGAAATAACAAGTGATTAAATTTTCAAAAAATTTGGCTGGATAGATCCTGAGAAATCAGTACCCAGAACAACCACCTCTGGCAGTAATAACAGCAGTTCATTGGGCCTGGGCATTGAGTCAAACAGAGATTGGATTGCATGTACAGGTACAGATGCCCATGCAGCTTCAACACGATGCCACAGTTCATCAACCGTAGTGACTGGCGTTTGGTGACGAGCCGGTCGCTCGGCAACCATTGACCAGACGTTTTCTATTGGTGAAAGATCTGGAGAACGTGCTGGCCAGGGCAACAGCCGAACATGTTCCGTATCAAGGAAGGTCCGTGCAATACCGGCAACATGCGGTCATCCATCATGCAACATTATCCTGCTGAAACGTAGGGTTTCACAGGGCTCTAATAAAGGGTAGTGCCACGGGTCGTAACACACCAGGAATGTAACGTGCACTATTCAAAGCACCGTCAATGCGAACAAGAGGTGACCGAGACGTGTATCCAATGACATCCCATACCATCACGCCAGGTGATAAGCCAGTATGACGATGACGAATGCACGCTGCCAGTGTGCGTTCACCATGATGCCGCCAAACACGGATGCGACCATCATGATGCTGTACACAGAACCTGGATTCATCTGAAAAGATGACGTCTCGCCATTCGTGCGCCCAGGTTCGTCGTTGATCACACCATTGAAGGCGCTCTTGTCTATGACGCAGCGTCAAGGGAAGCCGCAGCCATGGTCTCCGAGCTGAGAGTCCATGCTGCTGCAAACGTCGTCGAACTGTTCGTGCAGACACTTGTTGTCTTCCAAACGACCCCGTTTCTTGACTCACGGCTCGTGACGTGATTGCACGATGCATTACGGCCATGCGGATAATATGCCTGTCTTCTCAACTGCTAGGGATAGGTGGGCGTTGAGATCCCGCATGGCGTTCCGTATTACCGTCCTGAACCCATCGATTCCATATTCTGCTAACAGTCATTGGATCTCGACCGACGCGAGCAGCAATACTGCGATAAGATAAACCGCAATCCTGGTATGCTACAATTCGATCTTTATCAAAGTCAGAAACATGGTGGTACGCATTTCTCCTTCTTACATGATGCATCACAACAACTTTTTAGCGGGCAACAGCGTTCAAATGCAATTTGTGTATGAGGAACCAACTGAACAATTTCCTCATTTAAATACAATGTAGGTGTCGCTACTGGCGCCTGCTTTGTCTGAATGCGCTGAAAAGCTAATCATTTGCATATCACAGCACCTTCTTCCTTTCGTATAAATTTCACGTCTGTAGCACGTCGCCTTCTTGGTGTAGCAATTTTAATGGCCAGAAGTGTATACAGAGAATTTTTTTCCAAATAAAGTATATGACATAGAGGGATCATATGTAATAGATGGTTGCATCAAGTAAGGCCCAAGCAAGCAATTTTTTCTCCGAAATCAATCCAAATATACAAATTAAAATAAAAATACATGGATTTCACTTCATGGTAGTAGGTTATTTTAATTAATAAATGCAAAAAGAAAAAATAAGTGGAATGGTTTTTATTTCTTAACTACAGTAGTACAAAAATAAATTAATGGATTACAGAAAAATTATTAATTTGCGTAATTTATTTAATCTGTTATATTTCTGTTAGCTAAAATACTGTCTTATAGGTAAAATATGCCTCATTAGTCAACAAAACTGGGGATGTTAAATAGAATTTTGGGCACAAGGTTGAAGTTACTATTGCACAAGATGCACATTTACAGAATAATCTGTAGGAAACAGTGATTGCATCATTTGGCTATGATGTGATAATAAAAATTCAGCTGGAAAAACAGTGTGCATATCACTCAGAGATCCTCTTAGGGAAGTCATGCAACCCGTGCATTGGTATTTAAATCCAACTAACCATATTTTGTATCCAACTCAATATCATCTCAATTCGTATCCAACTCAATTAGAGTTGATTGTAATCTTTTACTTATACATATTTGAACAAATTATGATGCACATTTAAAAAAAAAAAACGGTTATTAGTTCCATTCTCAGAAAAATCGCTCATAATATATTATCCTTGAATTCCTTGTGCAATGAGATCAGCTAATTCCTATATTATGTACATATCTCCAAGCTTCCAGTTCATTTGAGCATTGCATGCTCTCTTTTTCTCTCTCTCTCTATCCATACAATAACTTTCAAACATTGTTTTTTAATTATGTGACGAGGAAAATATTTCATCATCTTTAAACATCTCTTTAAATCAATATCAATAAAATTAATATTCATATAATAATTTCTTGATAGTTTCTTTTAAATTTTTATTTAATTTGATTTATATTTTTATTTTATTTATTATAAATATTATGGTAAAATAATATTATGTAATTCATTAACATTTAATATTAATACTTGAATACCAAAGAAATATTTTTTAAAAAAATGAATTTACGATTAGAAAATATATCATATAATATTAAAATAAAATTAAAATAATTAATCTTCTTTATTCCAGGATTTTGGCAAGTGTAGCTGCATAAATTATCTAGCTCTGGAATAAATCATTTGCATTTCCTCGTTTAATTATTTTCATCGTAAACAAAACTGCTTGATTACCTTAAATCTATAATTCAGTAAAAGAATTCTTTATGTCTGATATTTTTTTATAATTGACTATTGTTGTTGTCGTGTCTATGAGTAAGTGTGAAGTGCAAAAAAAAAAAAAAAAAAGTCTACAGTCCACCAAAAGTCTTGTTGATGAGATCTGCTAGTTCTGGAGCCCGGTGGCTATGGAGGATCTCAATTGGTGGAGCTCCTAGTTCGAAGAGGGAGCGGATAATGGCTTGGCAGTTTAAGACATGATCTGGAGTTAGTTCCGATTGAGGACAGTGCTCACAGTTGGGATAGGATTTAATACCAGTTGGTGATATCTTCATGCCCTTGAAATGTCCAGTACGCAGCCGAGCTATTGTAGAGGAGAGGTTTCTCGGGCAGTCTAGATCAGGGATTGTTGCCTTGTCAAAATGCTGACCATAGATTCTTCGCCTTGCTACGGCATTTGCGTCTGTACTGGTGACTGTTCGAGGTTGCTCTTTATCTCGTGCTTCTTTTGCAAGGGCATCTGCACATAATTGCACTATTCATAGAAGAGGGGTGCCATTGCCTCCGGGTAGGTTGGACTTCTACCTGCTTGGACCGCGGGAGGTATTTCATTTCCCTCCTTCCACCCACAGGACAGCCTGTGGAGAAAAACTCCCCTATCCGCCACCTGGGGACGCGCTCAGTATGGGTTACAGGCTCCCGTACTGAGAATTGACTATTGATGGGGCTTTCTATTTCAATAATAAAGTATCAGGCTCTTATCCAAATAACTCAAGTTTTATTTCCAGTTGAGGCAATACTATTGACACTTGATAACCAACTGCAATTCAGAACATTGACACGGATACAGAAAGAAAAAAACATGTCTAGTGTCTTCCAGAATACAGCGTCATAAAACTCCATGTTGGAACAATTTTGTTGATAACTGATAAGCTACTCAACTTCAGTTTAGAGAAGAGAGATACAGAAAGAAAAAATGGTTCTCCAGCCGAGTCAAATACGATGTTACGAAAAAGGACTTAAATAAGATTAGAAATATTGAAAGTCTTCCTATATTCAATAAGACAATGTTGATGTTTTGATTTATATTAATAACATTCAAGTTGATAAATAATTTAATCACAAAGTAAAAAAAAATATTACAATGATTTCAAAAACAAAGGCAATAAAAGAAACACTAGAAAAATAGTTATGAAAATTAACAATTAAACAGAAACGTCACACTCTAGTTAAATTGCAAATGGTACTGCCATACATTTCAATGTGCTAATAATTTAATCTTTGTAGGAATCTATGGTATTTGTATATATGAAAAATGTGGAAGACATATCTCAAAAATAAGGTGTACATGAGAAGTATTGAAAACATATTCACGTTCATGAAATAACTTAATTAATTATCAAAAGAAGAGAGTATACTTAATTCTCATACTATGTTATACAGAATATTGCAGCACCAAGATAGTGAAATAAATATAAGTAGAAAATATTATATATATTTCTACCTATTTATACACACCTCTAACCCATTTTGCATGCAACAATAGGTTATTTTTAGTTTTTTTTTTTTTAATAGACATAAATGGGACATCGGCAAATATGCCCCATTGCTAAACATTTTAAACACGGTAGTGCAGAAACATTTCTTTTGAAAAGTATGGTATCTTGAAATATTAACTGTAAAAAAGAATAGTTAATTAATTTCATTTTATTTATTTGGTTATTTTTTCATTGGATCTCTAAAATATTTTATTAGCATGTTAATGCTGTAAACTTCCATGTAATTTAAGTTTATTAAATTCGTAAGTTTATATGTTTTAATATTAAAAATAATAGTGAAAAACAGGGAAAGAGAAATAACTGCAACACAAATACTTGTGCTAAAGCAAAGTGTATGAATGGCTTCAGCAAATGTTTCAATTTAACACAGAAAGGAATAAGAAACCCTGCAAAAAAGTTCTATATAAAGAACTTCTTTCTACAAGTAAACAAAAGAATCTTTTAACACAGGAAATTAATCACAGGATATGTCAAAAGACGAATCCTTATATTTTCTTACAAGATTATAAAACAAAAATTGTTTTTATATAAATCACAACATTTGTTAATATTGATATATATATATATATATATATATATATA
>JAPDSC010063931.1:1021032-1032918 GCA_026290005.1 Latrodectus geometricus | reverse complement strand
ATATATATATATATATATATATATATATATATATATATATATATACAAATGATTAGAATTTCAGCCCAGACGCACATTAAGCGCGCCTGCGACGCCCCTTCAAAGCACTATTTAAGGCTTGGAGATTTCGACGATTTCGAGTTCGGCCATTCTATTTTTCCTGTGGTTTTTTTTATTTGTATATTTTTTAAATAATCATTACGCCTCGTAGAAAACAGTAATCATTTCTTGATCAAGTTCCCGAGTTCGACAGAAGAAGGATAAGATAGAGGAAGATTATTGATTATCTTTAAGGGAAATTGGTAGTTGTGTTGGACGAAATCAAACAACTGTAATGTAGATATCTGATCTTTGGATGCAGGAGGGCTCGACGGGCCGACGTGTTCGATCGCATCCACCTCAAGGCACCACTTCAGGTGATGACAGGCAAATTGTGCGCATGGCAGTGACGGTTCTCTCAGCCATATTACGAACTATAGCACAGCACATTCAGTCTGTAACACATAAACCATTTGTCTGCGCGCACCATTCGAAGCCATGTACAGCAGAGTGGTCTGTCCGCAAGACGACGAATTGTTTTGTCTATCCTTGACGCAAAACCACAGGCGTCTTCACCGCCAATGGTGTGATGAAAGAAAGATGTAAACGGCAGAATAGAATGAAATTGTCTTTACTGATGAGCGACTATTCTGCCTGCAACACCACAATGGTCGCATTCGAGTCCGGAGACACTGTGGAGAGAGGATGCTGAACAGCTGCGTTAGGCACCGCCACACTGGTTCTGCACCGGGTATTATGATATGAGACGGTATTGGATACCACTCTCGCACTCCTCTAGTACGCATTGCTGATATTTTAAACAGCCAGCACTACATCTCTGAGGTGTTAGAGCAAGTTGATCATCCGTACTTTCAGGGCTTGCCCACAGCCATATATCAACAGGATAATGCGAGACCACACGTTACACGAATTGTCCAAGGTTTCTTCAACAATCACCAGATTGAAGTGCTGCCCTGGCCGGCTCTTTCTCCGGATTTTTCGCCGATAAAAACATGTGGTCCCTTGTTGCTCAACGATTGACCCAGATTATATCCCCAGATGCCACACCAAATGAACTTTGGTAACGTGTGGAAGCTACTTAGTCTGCTGTACCTTAAGAACACATCCAAACTCTCTTTGAATCAATATCGAGGTGTGTGCCAGCCGTGATCTCCAATAATGACGGCTACTCTGGCTACTGATTTTGGCAGGAAGCACACTTAACAGAAGTCTAGAAATTTTATCATTTGATACTTAATCAATATGTTGTCGACAAAATAAATATTGTTGTGATATCGCTTATCTTTCTTGGTGTTGTATAATTTGGGTGACCTGCAGTTTATATACTTGAATTGGTTATTTTTTTAATCTGTCACACATTTCTGTGATTCCTAAATTATTATTCAAATTATCAAAATGCTTAAAGTACGAAAAATTTCAGAGAAAATCTTGCAAAGTAACGAATGTATAGTACATAAAATAAAACATTGTTTTGCTCTTCTTAAATAAAGTTTTCTTTTGCAATACTGAATTAATAGATTCCAGTTTACATAGCTGAACTTTGAATTCTTTAATATAACAATGGAATATATTATCTCGAACTTGTTTCAAATAAATAAGGCAAAAGCCGTGTTTTTCCGAAAAACAGAGCATTTGTTTTCAGTTCACAAACTTTTGCAATCAGTAATACATGAAACTTTTGACCATACATATATGTTTCAAATTATTTCCTGTTGCTGTTTTAGTTATCTTGATTAAGATATCTTTGAAGTACAAACATTAAGCATTGAAGGGGAAACATTCACGATAGTTATTAATATCAAATCCTTCGTGAATGTTCGAAACGCGAGATTTAAACATTTGTGATATCATGGAACAGGAGTCACCAAACAATTTTGGTTATCGACAAGAAGTTTTGACAATCTTGGCAAAAACAAAAACATGTTTGAAAAATATTTCGCATTATTTTTATGATAATTTTTAAAAAATTAACCATTAGAAGAATTATTTGGTAAAAATAATAAAAATGTCGAATTATAATAATACAATTGAGCTAAAGTTGATTGAAAATATAATCCATTTTCCATTATGTTTTAAGTAATTCAATATCAGATTTTATACACAAGAAAAATCAAAATAAGAATAAAATAAAGATGAAATATGCTATGTGGGTTAACTTAACCGTTTGGTGCTGAAGAGTTTTCTTATATATAAACATAACATAACAAGCGAAGCGTGACAACGCTTCGCCGCACTCAAACGGTTAAAAAGAAAAAATATTAAAAACTTTTTCTGCCTACTTTTTCATTAAGAAGTAAGTTAATTAATTTAGATGAATCACACACACACTCTTCGTATATAATTTTATCTAAGTATAGTAAATATTTACTGTACTTAGATAATTAATTATAGTAAATTTAATATATATAAAAGTAAATAAAATATAAATAACTATATATAGTAAATAATTAGTATTAAATAAAAAAAAGTCTAACATTAAAAGGATTATAAACTTAATGTAATATTATTTTTTAAAAATAAATTTTTTAGTTAAGTTTCAAAATTCTTTTTTCCATTATGGCCCCTGTTTTTTTTTAACTAGATATCATTTTAAAATAAGAGAACATTTCAGTTGTTTTTATAATAATCATCTATTCAGAAAAATGATGAATATTTCAAGAAACTAAAATTCCAATAAATTAAAATCTCTTAAGTTTTCCTCTGTGATTATTTAAATTCTTTTACTGTTTAATGTTATATTTTGTCAGAAAAATAAAATTCCCATAACTTTTCTTCAAATTAGTCGGGATGATACTTCAACTATTGACATTTTTTCAAATTTAGGCAGGAATAAATTTTCATATTGAATTTCAATTTTGGAGGAAGTTTTAATTTTGGACACATTTCGACTGCGAGAACTTCATACTAGATATTTAACAATAAAAAGACAGCTATAATATTATATTGCGGGATTTGATTATCACACTATTGCGAGTTAGCTGTCGAAAACCAAAAGTGCTTTTAGCACTTCACGTTTTCGATCCTTAAATTTGAACACCTTCACTGTTCATCAGTATAGGTACCTAATCACCAGTATGTAGTATCTACCGAACACCAATATAGGGGTTCAATCATGTTTATTCTTAAATTTGAACACACTTATACTGGTGTTTAAATTTAAGGATGCGAAATCAAAAAAGATATTTTAGCAAAATAAGTATTTAAGGTATGAAAATTTACCCTATTAATTTCACTAATATTTTATTCTATAAGACAGAAAATAGTAAAAATAAAATGCGTGGGAGTTTAATGTAGGATAAAGCACAATGATAGCTTAGCACAGCAATACAAGCGCCGCATTTAGCTTTCATAATTCCTAAAACAAACAGACATTTTCAATAACTTATAGAACGACCACGTGATATGATTTACAACTATGTTAAATAAACGTGCAATTCATTATACACAGAAAGCTTGTGGATAAACATGGGCTAATTCTTTTTTCCTATTGACTAATTTTCATCTGCCTGCAACAGTGAAAAAAAATCCCCCCCAAACTTATAAAGAATCCTAGATAACTTTTGAAATATATTTATATGCTAAAAAATATTTTTGTTGGAGTCAATTTACTGAAGTAAATTTCGATATTTAAAATAACGAAAATTCACTGTAATTTTCCTTGGCTCAAAAGAATAATATATAAACATTATAAAGATGTAAGCATCACACTTTATAAAAAAAAAACAATGACAAGACTTAACGATAATTTTAATTAAGTGTTGATCCTTATAATTTAGTTCAAAATATAGGAAAATTTATGCTATGAATTCAGATTTAATTGTATTCAATTTTAAATGCAATGAAATTTGGAATTTAAGATATTTTTGGAGACATGTTGATAGAATTTTTGTGGCACTCGTTACTCATTTGAAGCCTAAGTAACTTTAAATAAGATATATTATAAGATAATAATTGTATGATAATTCGTTAAGGTGGATTATTTCCCAGAAGATATACAGTCCTTAATGGTTTCTGTATATATAGTTCACAATATAATGCTTATTTTATCAATAATTAATTCAATTCCTTTTTTTGGATTCTTTTCAATTTTAAATATATTTCAGGAGCTTTAGGTGTTACGACTTTATGGTGCCTTGTGCTTTATTTCCTTGAAACACTAGTCATTTAGCAACATATATTAATGATGTATCAAAAATATTTTAAAACTTTATAAATTTTATTATATATGAAATATTATAGCTCAATAAATGATATGGTAATAAATTAAAATAGAAGTGAAGAGATTCTTTTCATATATTGGTTAAATAATAAAATTCAAAAAGCATTTAATATAGAAGATGGAATTACTTAATACTCATATTCCATTTTAAATAAAATAATAAAAAATGTTTTTGATTAAAAACTTAATATTAAATAGAATTTTAGGGGAATAAAAAGAGTAAATTATGTAATTGTTATAAAACTTAACAGACATAAAATTTTTGAGACCATGAAAGATTATTTATTTACAAAATACTACAAAAATATGAATTCAAGTGAATATTTTGAAAGCTTAAAAAATATATTATTTTATAAATCATTTTTTATGCTAATTAAAAAATAAATTCTTAGTAATTAATTATTTTATAATAAATAATTTATATCACGATTCATTTTTTAAATTATTTGAAAGTTTTCCATATTTAGAAATAAAAAATACAAAACAGATGAAAAAAAAATAATTGAAAATTATGTTACAACTAGTGAATATTTGTATGTAAAATGAAATTTATCTCAATTATATAATTTTATTATATAATTATATCAATATTCGGAGATATCAAACTGTTAATAATAATTAAGGCATCATAAATTAGCTGCGTGAAACTGGCATTTAGGATTAGCTTGAATTCAAATCTTTGCACAGTTCGTTATTTAAAGGTAGCACTTCTTTTAAATAATTCATTTGCAAATAAAGGAAGAACTTTTAAGGGAGACGTCATTGAAGATAAGCTGTAAGTAAATGAGAGGGATTGAATATAGTGTTCCCGATAAGGAATGTTGTGTATATATTTCGAAAATGTTTCATGAGTAGCTTGATAAGACACTGAAGAATAAACTGTTTAATTTCAACAGTGCGCGAGAATTTGTGGTTCAGAGATGATTTTGTGTTAAGTAATGCTTCCCGCAGTAGCTTTTCTTAGTTATTGGCGTAAATTTTCTTTTTATTGTAAATAATTTTAAAATTATTGAAAGCTCCTGTACATAAAATAATTTATGTTAATGCATGTCTTTAAATGTAAAATTATGTGCTCCACGCGTTTCTCAATGAATAAAGACAAGAACCCTTTGTATTTTCAAGTAAATTCAACGATAGCTCTTTGATTGTTATTTCATAATTCAGATACTCTAAAAATAATTTATAGCATAATGTCATCAACATAATATAATTTAAGGCACGCTAAACTGTGAATATATTTTATAGTTTTAAGTAATGCTGAGCCTGGTCATTGAACTATTGATATAAACTACTAATTAAAATATACTGATGTATTTGCAAACGAGAAAAAGAATTGAAATTGAAAATATACTAAAATATATATTTTTTTCAATTTGTTCAACTCTTTTATTTAATTGAATGAAATATTGCAAAAATTATAGTTATTGCTATTATATTAGAAATAAACTTGTAAATCAATGCTCCACTTCAGAATTCTCTAGTCCTTAAAATAAATGAAAATGTCCTAAAATATAATTAAAGGTATATCACAGATGATCCCCAGTTAAGGTAAAATTTAATTTGAAGCTACATATAAAAGGGAGGATTTCTTTTTTACCTTTATATGAATTTCAAGAAATATCTTTTATTAAATATTCATCGTCTATTTTACTTCCATTTTTGTAACCAAATAAGATTTTTATTCAAACTTCACGAGAAATTTTATTGGATTTTAGTTTAGCTTTTTAAAATCACATTAAAAACAACTGTTAACCTAAAAAAAAGAATAAAGCATACTTTTTTTAAAAATGCATTAAAAATTATCTCATATTTTAATCAATGTAATAATTTAAATGAATTTCAGAAAATGTAATGCCTACGCCAGAAATGTCATGAAGATAAGATGTTTCATGCTAAAATTCAAAGAATCTAAAATATTGGACGTTATTAAAGCTTTTCACGTTCATGACTTTATCTAGTGACATAATTCACAAATATCTTCACCCCTCACTCTATTAATCTTAATTTGAACTATTATTCAATTCTCTATTTAGGGGTGGTTTCTTCTTTATGATGATTAAATTCTTTGCACTACAATGATATCATAAAAATTGCAACATACCAATCAAAGAAGCAACCAATTTAAGTTGAAATTCGTAGAATAATTGTGCTGAAACTTGCGTTTTACAAAATAATGGTTAAAGAAAGTTTTCTCAATACCCAGCTGAAAAATTTCGAAAAAGAGATTTTCGGAATTTTTTTGTTGGAGAATTTAATGAACCCTTTGAACAAATGCTAAAACTCTTCTTCTCATGTATTCAAATAGTTATGAAACTTTTCAATTAGTTTCAAGTTTTCCATTAATATTGCTTACTCATATAATTTATTATTCATGTAATAATGATATGAAATTGTCTAATTTGGTTCATTTACCACTTATTGAATTGAAGTGAATATTAGTGACATAAATAAACTTTCTTAAATTACGCGTAATATGTGTAATTACTATAATTTATACTTGTGTAAAGAAATTGCGATGATTGAAAACGCAAATATATTAAATTATTATATACCAAATAGGAAAATACATATTTTTGTTTAAAGTTTTTAAAAGGTATACACGTGTTTAAGTATTTGTGTTGTCACTTTTTCCTTCAATATGTTAAAATGTTAAACTTATCAATTTCAATTAAGAATTTAATCATATATAATCAATTTCATCGATCAAAATGTTATAATCTAATTTCATAAAATGATTTAACTTTAAAATAATTCCTGCATTTAAGTATTTTTGATCATCCTTTCCTGCTTACGTTCAGCGCAATAAATGAAAAAATCATTCATAATGGTATGTGAAGCACTTTTAAAAACAGAAATAAATTTTCCTCACACTTTTACATTAATATTTTAAATACTTAGAAATATCGTGAAGAATTATTTACTTGTTCTAATATTTATAAAAATAATATTGTTTGAAAATTTCTTCATACTAATATTGTAGATTCTCCCGTGTGGAGATCCTGGGTTCGATTTCTCCTACTGATAAACAACTGAAAGTAGGTGTTGAGTTTTTGCTTTCTGCATGTATATCTGTCGAGGGAGGCGATACAGCGTTTATTCTCTTTAGACCCAGATTACCATAATGCGGGGTAGAGGTTATAGAGTAATTTCTGCTCACTATGAGAGGTCTTCAATAGAACCGAAATTCTTCTATTCAAAAACGCATTTTATCCAGTCTTCATATTGAAAACATCATAAGTTCTTGAACCTCCATTTATATGAGAATTTTTCTGGAATGATTTATCATTTTGCTTTATATATATATATATATATATATATATATATATATATATATATATATATATACTACACTTAAAGAATCTTGCTCTGAAATTTTTCTGTTATCTTCTT
This sequence comes from Latrodectus geometricus, assembly GCA_026290005.1. NCBI lineage: Eukaryota > Metazoa > Arthropoda > Arachnida > Araneae > Theridiidae > Latrodectus > Latrodectus geometricus. The sequence goes on along the minus strand of JAPDSC010063931.1, from coordinate 1,025,249 downwards.
ACGGATTTGATATGAAATATTTTCAGATATATTACTGATAGCCAGTAGTAGGACAATATTCTTCGAAGTCGAAGCTTTGAGTTCAGCTTTCTGCATGCACTTCTGTAATGGTGGTACTTGGGTGTTTCTCGGTTTTCTCCCTTGAGATACATTAATATGGCTCTCTAAATGTAAAAAGTAAGAGGAGGGGCATTTTTTTGCGGATGTTTCGAATACCTTATAACAATCTTAAGCTGTTAGACTATCCTTTTCTCGGTGTTAAATTATGATAGAAATGATTGCATGAATGAGACAAGTCAATTTTCTATTTGAGAATCCACTGAATTTAAATTCTGTACCTGATGTAAACATAATAAAAAACCTCATTTCTCTGTTTAATTAATATTTATTGGAATTCAATTGAAAAATCAGATTTTTTGTAGTTCATAACCTTTTAACACAAATTATCGTGATTTCAGTAAAAAAGATCGTATAAACATAAATTCTGCATCATGTTCAATCAAAAGTGGTATCGTGAACACCACTGTCACAAAATTTATACCCAAAAAATATCTTATACACGATATATAAAATTGAGAGAAATCTTTTAAATGAAACTTTAACATAAAAGTAAAAAATTGTAGGTGAATGTTAACCGTTGGAAATATTCTTATGTTCACAAATGCATTTGTATTTACTCACAGCACTTTTCTAGAGAATGTCTCTATAGCAAGATAATAAGTTGAATGAAAAAAAGTTTGCTGTTTAGTTATTAAAAATATTTACAACAAATATGCATGCAAAGCTTTGAAAATTTTAATCTTTACAATCTAAATTAAAGTTATTTGCCAAATCCTGATCTAAATCAGAATCTCTATTGTCCACGGTTTTTTTTTTTTTTTTTTTTTTTTTTTTTTTTTTTTTTTTTTGCAATACTATCCCTTTATCTAGGGGTATTATACCTGTATCTTTGAATCCTGATAATATAGATGATATTTTCAACGATTTTCTGGTAGTCTTCTTACTTTACATAAACAGAATAATTTAAATGCATTTTCGCAGCATCGATAGAAACACTGTACTGATAAAAATTTAGTATTTAAACGCATGAACTTCGTGGTGTTTTTTTCCAAGAATTAAGTTATTTAGATAATATATATTAGTAGATATATTACTATATATATAGTAGAACTTTTCTTTTATGTTTCTTGAAAATATTTTTAAAAAATATATTAGTTGTTCTTCTAAAAAATAACAAATTACTTAAATTCTTCATATTTTTTTACAAATTTTATTCAGCAATTAGAAATTATTCTCACAGTATTCCAGTGAAATTTAAAAATCTAAGAAATTACTAATGTCAAGAAATTTTTTCATAATTTATTAAAATAACTTTTGAAATATGATAAAATTATTAAATTTTATTTAAGTGTGTTAAAATTATTAAAAACAAATTGAGTTGTTCTTAATGTACAAATATTAAATTATTTGTGTTCTCAGGATCACACAGAAACAGACAAATAAAAAAAATCCTTATTTGTCATATTTCAAAACAATTATAAATAAAATAATCATTAATTCTCAAACAAGTCAATTTTCAGTACCATGAAATATACTTAAACTAAGTTTGAAAAAAGCAGAAGAAAATAAACATTATGTTATACTGATACATAAATTTTTAAAAACATAAAAATTTGCAAAATGTATTGTCAAAGCAAAAAAAACTTTCTTTCTGATAAAGCACTTTTCTTTCTGATAAATTCAAAATTTTATCATTTATTAGTGATTATAATGATAGGGATACAAATAATAACTATTAATTAATTTAGAACAAAATATTTTAATGACCATTTTTTAATTCTTTCTTTCTGTTATTACTTTTCTAATAATTATAAATGTATAAAAATTATGATATCATTTAGACTTATGAAAAGCATGAATTACTCAGTTTGGTACATTTTCTTAGTTTTTTGCGTTAATAAAATAAGATTTCTAGGTACATTATCAGTAATGGGAAAAAAGAAAAAAAAAAAAAAAAAAAACATCTCCTGTGTGGTAGAATTCCAAGATGAAGTAGATTCTTAAGATTATTTTCTCAAAGGATTTCTTTAAGATGACAACTCCCTTAAGGGTATCTTCTAGAAATTTGGAGGTCAGAAAAATGCCTTGAACCCTAATCAAACAAAAATGTGGCAAAACTACTGGGAAAAACATGCCTTGGAGTGAACTTTGTGAGAGACAAAGATTTCTATTAGTTTGCTAACCTTGTTTTGAAGCATCACAAGAACATTAAGATACAGTGATCCGATAAATTATGGAACTCGACAGTATTTAGAAGATATAAATTAAATGTCTCACATAATGTAAAGCCATTTATTTTATTTAAGTCATTGCAAGTTAAAAATGCAATCATTAGGAGTTAAAGAACTTCTGCGTATGGTGTGTGTTAGGAATATTATTAGCAAAATCTTGCTCAATATGTATATATATAAATATACTATAAAGAAATAAATATCAATGAAAGGGAATTTTTAGATTTATTTATTAACGTTGACAATTCAACTACCTTCATTGATATTTACGATAAAAATAATCAATTTAACTTTAGAGTTTTTAAACTAATTTATTGGAAATCAAACATCTCTTTAAAAATTTACAGAAATGTCATACTTAATGAATTAAAACGCATATATCTTATTTGCAATAATCTAAAATTTATCAATAAACAAATTAATCGCTTAATTAATCAACTTAAAAATAATGATTTTCCTATTAATTTTATTTTAAGTTATGCAGGAAGTAGGGAATCGCTTATAAGATTGAAGTAATGCGTAGTTTTCATAACTACAGAAGGGTTACCCAAGCATTGAAGTTCTTATAAGAATCCCGAAAATACCTACTTTCACTTTAAATATACTTAATATTTAATCTACATTAAACATCTTAAACATTTTAAACTACTTTAACTTATTAAATTTACTTATAAAGAAATTTTTCTTATTACTTTTGGCAACCCTGTTCTTCTATATTTGATATATATTCTTCTGTATTTGATATTTTTTCTTATTGTATTACTTTGCCTACTTATTGTATTGCTCATTTTTCAATGTATTACTTTTTCCATTTATTTCAAATGTTGATATAGTAGTATTTTCTTCCTATAGAGACAATCTTTGAGGGAATAACACGAATATTTTTAGACCTTTGTCTTTCGTGTTTGTCAGAAAAGGGTGTCTATTTTGCATAGCTGATCATCTCTCTCCTGATGAAGACGTGGTCCATATGCTCTTTCCTTAATTATATTTTATTGTTTTTCTTGAATTTGTCTTTTTGATTTTAAATTGCATTGTTTCTTTATTGTTTCATCTTTATCCATTTAATGCAACTTTATATATATATAAAATAATTTTTTATTCTGTGGTTTAAGCCCGAATAACATGTTTGCAATGCATAAAGTTAAAAAACAGATTTTTGTTTTTATAAAATTGAAGACTAATCGCTTAAAACTCGAAATTTTGATAAGATAGAAATTAAACCTACCATCTCTCTTAAAGATTTTTCCTAATTGAATGGAAAATGTTTTTGAAAACTCAAGAAAAAAAGTTTCCGATAGATATTAGCTGCGAGATATAAGTAGATTCCTAAATTCTAGCCTTAATAACTTGAAAAGTCAAACTAGGTAAAAAGTAAAAGCAGACTTTAAAATTTCGAATACAGTGTTTCATCTTAATAAGAGGGTATACAATATCATAATATTTAATATATATGTTCAATAGATGAAAATATACGCTACATCTGAAGTAAGTGATTACCATTGTTCTTTTTTAATAGAGATAACCAGCTATTATGAATAAATCAAAATTTTGTGCTCCTAAACAAAAACTAACGCTGCTAGAAAGGTTCACACGCGCAGAGTTACATATTTAAATCCTGAATGACAATTACTTACATTGATAAGTAAAAAGCAATGAATCTAAATAATTAAGATAATTTTCCGGGCCTATAAAAAACTATAAAACAATAACTAATTATTTTCCTTTTGTCAACTGCTAGGTGATTTTCTGAATTTATAGAAAAAGCAACTGGCTAGCTATTTGTGAAATAGAAAAGTGTTAGTTCATCGATAGTAAAATGGACAATAATTTATAGAATGTGATTATGTTAATTACAGCATGTGGGAAAGTAAAGTTCCCAAGACGTTCTATTTTGAATTGGTAATCCAGTAATGAACAATCAAT
>JAPDSC010063931.1:973645-1006032 GCA_026290005.1 Latrodectus geometricus | reverse complement strand
TATGAATCATAAATAAAAAAATTTTTCACTTATAGTTTTTTTAAAGAAATTATTGGTTTTACCTTGAAACCAAACACATATTTCATGTATAAAATCAGTAAAATCTTTGTAAGTACAACAGTTTGTTTTATTGAAAAAAATAGTCGCTTATGTTTTCATAATTAAATTTGAACTAAAATTAGAGAAAGAATAGGGTATAACCAGATGTTAGATCAGATACATGAAAATAAAGTAAGCAAGAAAAGTAAGAATGTGTGTCAATTTAAACATTTCATTGGATTTCCTAATTTTACACATTAGTATATTTTTTTTTTATTTAAAATATTTACTAACCTTTCCTTTCTGACTTTTTCTTTTTCCTGTTCCTGCATAACATTATTTATTATTCTAAAATAAAATTTGCCTCTAGATTTTTTATCTGTGAATTCTGAAAAATAAGAGCAAATTGATTTCTTTCACGAAATGTTTAAAGTATAATTTTTGACACAATATCATTAGTGATATTGATGACTTCTGGTCTGAAAGAATGTTTTGCATTTTAACTACATGAATTAAGTTTTAACTAAAATATACTTTTCACTCCCTCTGAAACATTTTTTCTTAAAGCAAACATATTTTGTAGATTACAATAATTGATCCTTTTTCCTTAAGCATTTTATTAAAATCCACTTGGAAAAAAATAATCTTGAATGCTCTCAATAAAAGAATTATTCTTTTAAACACCCTATATAAGTCTAAAACTGGGGAGTAAAGACATTAATATATGAAGCGAATATTTTTCTAAATACACAATGATGTAGTTGATCCCTTTAAATAATAAATTTAAACAGCACACATCAACTTCCTCTGAAACTTGTCCTTTGATGAAGACTGTAAAAAATACATTAAAAAAGTAAACATCCTCGTTTTGGGATCATAACAATGTACATGTCATAGAACTGTTTTGATTAACTGTTTAATACCTTTTTCTAAACTTTCAGTTATTAATTTTCCAATAATCGCAGATTTTCTATTGCATGTACTATTGTTGTTATAAATGTTGTTGATATTAATAAACATTGTTGTAAATGCTGCAAGGACTCCCAAAAGTGTTCAAACACTTACTAGTTACATTCAAATATTGCTTTATTCATTAATAAAAATTAATGCTTAAAAGTGCGAATTTTCTAATAATATCTATAGAAATCTCTTGGTCAAACTACATAAAATGTTTTATAAACATGGTAAAACTTTTTTTTTTTTTGAAAAATCAATAATCAAAAAGCAACAGAAACGTTATCTCAAAAAAGTTTTCTTATACTACAAAGAAATTTGCACGTGTTAATAAACATTGTGATATTTCTGTCGCTTAGCATTCTGTAGGATATTCTGCAGCATTTACAACAGCTTTCAAACATTTAGGCATAGGATTTATGTGTGTGTGGGTTTTTTTTTTTTTTTTTTTTTTTTTTTTTTTTTTTTTGTAATATTCACATCAATTTTCCTCCTTTCTTCCATCATTATAGTTTTTAGTTCGGTATTTTGTATTAATGCTCTAACCTCTAGTTCTCTCCAAATATATTTTATCGGCTTTAAATCTGGTGACTAAGGGGTGTTTTCAGAACTTACGGAGAGTTATAGAGGCATCAAGGAGAATGTTGAGGGTTGTGTCCTTATGGTCATTATTTTGATAAAAAAAACTGTATCCAATACTCAAATTTTGGGTGGATAATCTTAATTTATCTTCTAAATATTTAAAAAAGGATTAAAGTTCATTATTCCTTCAATAAATACCAAATTACCTAATCCTGATGTTGACATACCCCCTCACATAAGGATACCTCCACCGCCATGTTTTATTTTCCAACCAAGCCTTTGGAATAAGTTCCTCATTTTTTTTTTTTTTTTTTTTTTGTTCTCCATTCAATTATACGCACGTCAGAACCAAAAATGTTAAATTTGCTTTCATCTGCAAATAAGATATGTTTCCAATATGCTTATGGCTTATTTATGATTAGTTTTGCGAAAGAAAGCCTAAGCCTTTGATTTATTTTATTTTATTTTTTTTTTTTTTTTGCATTTACAAAAAATTTTCTTCGAGCAGAGTGCCCATGTAATCCAGCTGATCTGAGTACTCGTTGAATAGTTTCAGGTGAAATTGTAGTAGAAAAGTTTTCAGTAAATTCAGTAGAAACCTTTACAGTATTCAAATGTGGATATTTCACCAATTTTGTAATTATAAATCTCTGATCACGATGAGCTAACTTTGCCGGGCAACCACTTCTTACCTTATTTTTGATCAAATTTTCTACTTTAAGTATAATACTACACTGTAGAACTAGGTAAATTTACTAATTTAGTGATATTCTGGATGGATTTTTCACCCTAATAAGGAAAAATTCTCAATTTTTTTAATGCTGTTCGTAGTTTCTTGCGACTACAAGCCATTTTTAAATAGTATATAAAATTATAAAGGGGTAAGTTAGGACATAATGAAGTCAAACAATTTTTTAAACGTCACAAAAAGGAAAAAATTAAAGAAAATGCTAGAAAATAATTTTACTTAAGGAATTTTACAAAAATATTTCGGTGTATGATAACTTTTGTGGGTGTTTTATGTACGATTCATTGCAATTTTAGGAAAAGAAAATAAGTCAATATTAAAAAACAAAAAGTTTGATTTTATTCAGAATATAGGTTATAATAATATATTCAGTATGGAGGAGATATGGAAAAAATATTAGCTTTATATTTGAATTCAATTCCGAACTACAGCGCTTTTTCTACAAAATTTAAAAATGCACCAACAATTTTGAGAGCCACTGTATTTGAGCGTTGTTGGCATTTTCTTTGCTTACATTTAACGTAAAATTTCTCCGTTATACTTAAAATAATTATCCGTTATAAATAAATTGAATCATAAAATGACTAAGTACAACATTGTGATTTTATATATTTTCCATCCTTTTAAAAATTTAGATTTATTTCAGAAGCCCCCTAAATTATTTTTTAATTATTCTTTTCTTGAAGATTATGAATAAAACATTTAATTAAGAATTTTATTCCAACATTAAAGTTTTCTTATTAAATCTAAAAAAAGTTTCGTCTTTCTATTATATTCTATTTAAAATTTATGCAATCAATAGTTATAAAAAAATTCAGGATTTTCTTGGATATACTGTCGTTTAATTTATGAAATGTATAATGATAATATAAATACAATAATTTTAAAGAGCATACGAAAGTAACACATTCATACTGGGTACTAGATAAGTAACATTCCAAGAAGCATACTCTTACTGGGTATAAGAAGACTGATTTTTCTTAAAACTTCATCCCACAAACATATTATCTTTCTAAATACTTTCAAGTATTACCCTTTCTTATGATTGATTAATAAGAATTGATAAAAATGATTTTTCTTCTGAAATCATTTATGAAATTAATTCCACATTTATTTGAAATAGTGAAAACTAATGTATAATGAATTAAAAGAAAAATATGAATATAAATTTCCTAACAAAATAGTTTTAATGCATATTATTAAAAATTTTTATTAATTAGTATTTTATTTAAAATTTTTAAAATTTTAATCATTTGGTTCAGCAAAATGTCATGCAAAAAGAAAAGAAAATGAGTGTTTTGGGCTATACTGCAGAAGTCAGCGAAAAAGGAAATTTATACATAAAAATTCAAATTTAACAAAAATTAACTATTTCCATGTCGTGTTCATATTAATACCTTTCCTCAAAACTTTTTTGTGAAAGACAATCCTATATCATTTCAACTCTCCCTTAAGTAGTCTGTTGCAAATAGGTGTTTCCAAATTTGACACTCTATTAACACCACGAAATCATTTCTCTTTCTTTTTAGTGTTGCAATTTTAAAGATGAGCAGTACGTATAAGGAAATAACATCAAAACGTTTTTATTTGGAAAGAACAAATTTGTCTTTGTTGACATTAGTGGGTTTTCCTTGCGACCTCAATCAACTCATCCTATTCCAGTGCGACCCAAGGAAGCTAATCGGACACACCTGTTTTTGATAACAATATTTTTGTCACGATTTATAGTTATTATACTTTTTTCTGGTTAATTTTTTTTTCTTGGAAATAATATCATGGTGAAAGGAAACAAAATGTATCAATAACAAAGGGTACAAATTCACCTTAAGCATTTTCGCAAGTATTTTGTTTGTTGTAAGAAGTTTCTTCATGACACAAAATAAGTAATATGCTTCCTCTTTTGAGTTTAATAACAATTCAGATCATTTCCAAGGAAATTTATAATTTTGAATTGATTTTTGATCTTAGTTTTGAAAAACATAACAATCGAAAAATTATTGAATCGGTAAATACCATAAAACTCTTTATCTAAAACACTGATTAAAGATATTTCTTTTACAATATTATATTCAGATCAAATTAATGTTTCATTTATCATCAAAATTTGAAAATGAAACTCATTAGTAATTTTCACAAAAGATTCTAATAAACTCTTTAGAATTATTTTTAAGCATTCATTATGACAACTCAACAGTTTTAAGATAATAATTTTCATTACATACATAATTATTAATATTTTTATCAGTTTTGAAATTTGTAGCTTATATTAAGTTAATAAAATTTTTATTCAGCAAAAGCTGCCTGCAACAGAATAACAGTCATAAAGCATATAAATAATAAGATAAAGGATAAACAGTAACTAGAATAAAAGCAGTTAATTTTTCTTTATAAGGAATAAGCTAAAGATATTTCTTGTTTTAAAGCAGACCGAATAATTCACGAACTGTTCAAAGGAAAAAAGCTTATAAGATTTGTCTGAATTGTTATGTGTTGAAGATTTCATTAATTTTAAATTTCCTTAAAGTGAAAGGGATTATCTAAAAAAAATCATGAATAGTTTCATTAAATAAACACATTTTATCAAGTAAATTAAAAAGCGAACAGAAACTCTTAAAACTTATCCCATTAAGACAATCTTCATGAACTTCATCAAAAATCAGTTTTTGTGAATATCTATTTAAAAATACAATATGTTGATAGAATATCTTTAAAATGAATTGCTTTGTTAGTTTCTTTTTAACGTTTCATTAACAGTTAATTGATAAAAACATGAGTAAAGATTTGTTTCAAAACATACCTTCATTATTAATGAAGTTTCTATTTACTATAACATAACCGTTCTTTAAGTCATTGAAATATGTGCCTGAGTAAATTTAAATTAATGTATGTAAATAAATAAAAAATCAAAAGTAAGTTTTTTTTTCTAATGGCGGACACTCTTGAGCAAGTAAGTACATTAGCCCATTTACCGCAACAAGGCCGGAAATTGCTACTCATTTTATCGTTACCCGGTGGGCACCTGTGAACCAAGTCACGGAGGTATGAGTAGCATCGCCCACACCACAACAAACTCGCTTAAGCACATTCATCCATCATCTGAGGAAAGGACAAGAAACACAGAGAGATAGAAAGAACATCCATGCCCGAGCCGGGATTCCAACCTAGGTCCACCCCCTTCCGTAGTCAGTTACGCTAACCACTAGACAGGTTGGGTGGCAAGTAAAAATTCAAAATAAGAGTAAATAAATAAGAAATTAAAAGTACAGAATTTTTTTGCCTACAAAATATTTTAAATTTACAGTGCCGAAAATTTTTGAAATGAAAAAAAATAAAATAAAATAAATACATATATATTTTCACATTGAGGCGCCACTGAATTTTTTCTGAAATTTAGAAAATAACAAGTCATGAAATAAACTATTTTTTCTTTTCTTTTTATATATTACTTCTAATTATTGTTATTAATATTATTCTCTTCTAACTTATTTTATCTCAACTCAATGCCTATATCAACAGTTGCAAATGAAACAAAGTATATTAGTTGACGTAAATTTGTTATTGATTTTTTATGATACATTGCATTATTAACTTCTGTTTCAGTCTATATTTATGCATAACATTTTTCTATAAAAGAAAATAGCACATGTGAAATTGCTAATATATGTCAAATTTCATAAGTATATCACTTTCCTCTTAATTTTTTGCATGTGGACTAACTGCATCAAAAACCATGGTTTAGAATACTGCAAAAATCTACAATCTCAATGTGGATATTGATCTCTCTAAATTGTCAATTTAGAGAGATCAATATCCACATTGAGAATGTAGATTTTTGCTCTAAATTGTCAATTTAAGAAATCCAAATTAGTAACTATTCAGTTGTTAGCTCAAACCTTTTGAGAAAATTTGACTGCGGAAAAGAATTCTATAAATCATCGATCTATATATACAGTCTATTCAACATTTCTAATGCAATTTTCATTTACAAATTACTGTTTTATTGGGTATCTATAAATGTTTGAAATATTTTGATATTTACTAATTCATTAAATAAGCAAGATATAAAATTAAAACTATAGCATTAACTTATACAATGACTCATATATTTTTTATAGAGTGAAAGTAGCTTTCATAGATAATTTCCTTTTCCCGTTTAAATAGCTTTTCATTTGTAAATTTAGTCTTCAGATCTAGTTAACTGTAGACAATTTCTTTCCCCCAATTTGAATATTTTTCTATTATCGTTTCTAAGAAGGGTGTGGACTGGATAAAATATTTTTGATACTTTAATTAACACAATTTTTTTTTCCTCTGGGGATTCATAAATTTTTTGCTTACAGTAGGAAAATGTTGAACACTGAGTACCTAAGAAACTAAGCTCACAGACACAATAGTCGACATGTTTGTTCATATCTGGCTTGAAGTAGATTTCATATTTGAAGTTCAACGAAAACCAAAAACATGGAAGTTCATTGACAAAGGGCATGAAACTATTTCAAGCTATCCAACCATAAATGCTTTATAATTTAAATCTATCTTTTTTTATATTTTATGAATGATTAAATATTCAAATGTGTCAGGAATTTAATAGACACCCTGTACCGTACAAAAATATCTTCATTTATTGCTTCATTTTGATTAGTTTTGAATATCTATTCCATGGTATTTTTTAAAGCACATTATATCCTCAAGTGCATCAATAGGACTTAATTTTCTTTGATTTGCATAATACACTCAACATTTGAAAAACTCTGTTAGCTACACTACACAAAATAATAAATCATAATATATATATATATATATATATATATATATATTTCAATTATCACTGGTAATTTCCTTCAGTTTTAGAGCAAAAGTGATTGCGTTTTTCCTTTGACCAGTACTAGTTTACGAGTTTTTAACTATAAAGTATCAAACTACCAATCTCATTTAAAAATTGTAGAACTTCTAAATATAAATTTGAATAAAAGTTTTTGAAAAATTGAGAAAATTAGGTTAAATAATTTTCGTAGCGATTGCCATCTCGTGTGATTTAAAAAAAAAGAGTGTAATTTAAATTTTGCTTTTAAAATATTTCTATAAGTATTTACATAAAAACTATTTTAAGAACATTAAATTTTCAAATATTTTAACAATTGAGTTGAATTTATTTGATTATTAGATAAAAACAATACAAGTTTTTTTTTTTTTTTTTTTTTTTTTTTAAATATATTGGGTGAAAAAATAATTAGCTCTAAATATCTATTATTACAAAAATAACTATCTCAAAAAATGAATTTCTTGAAAAAATAAAAAGCTCATAAAAAGTATTTAATCAGCTATTTTAACGGCAAAAAAAAAAATATTGCAAATTGTTCATAATAATAACATGCAAATTACAAGACGCTTAAGCCTTTTATTTTGAGGAAGCAAATTATTATCAATATAAGAGAGTCAAAACAAGTCTAATAACATTAAACATTGGAATGTTATGCCTCTTTTCCACTACACGCTGCTTCTCTTAAGTGCCATTTTCAGAATAAAGACAATTCTATAAATATTTTTGCTGATATCATTATCATAAGTTTTTGTTTTTGATTAAAACAAGTAGGCACGAGCATTTTTTACGCTTCAAATAACTAAAACAGTGGAACATAGTGCCACCCTTTTTTCCATCATATTCTACTTGTTCTGGTGCCTGTTTTTCATACATATGTCACCTACCTGAAATATTGGTTCACTTCTATTTATTAAAATTATCTCACAAGTATCGAAACTTCATTGTCTACCCCGTTTTGCTTCTTTACCTCTTGCATAATCTATTTACTCAAAATCTATTTTGAAGAAGTTAGGGTATTAAAAAGAAAACTTTAAAGGCTCCAATTATGCTGTGACAAGAGGAGAGACAGTATATCTAAAGAATATGTGGAAGAGAAAAAATGGTCCCTGTGGAAATTTACTTACAATTAGCCTTGCTTCTTTGTCGAACGATTTTCTTTGACTTAAATTTTCTTAAAAGCCTCCTGTCTATAAGAAGAATAGACACTAAAAGAATTAGTTAAAAATTTAATGAAATTTACATTTTGGAAATGGATATACATATTACTTGATTAAAACAGTTAAATAAGATGTTAGATTCATGAAAGAAAATTTTTTTAACTCATTAAGTAAATTCATATCTAAAAAAAATTGTCAGATTTAGATTATGTTTCATTTTGTTAATACGTCTATTCGATTAAACATTAATTCCTTTGAAAAACATTAACGACTTCAATTCTCCGCAGTAAAATATAAAACTATGTTGATTAAGTAGTATAAAATTTTCCTATCTTCCGATTGAATGTAATGTAATCAGCTTTTGCATAAAATATAGAAATATTACAGATTAATTGTCTTTAACATGAAGTTTCTGATTAAAATTTTAATTAATACTTTTTAAAGTACGAATAGTGTTTTACATAAAAAAACAGAAAGATGCGTAAAGAATTTATTAAAAGCAGTAACTTGACAGTTTGAGATAAAAAATTTTAAAACAATAAAATTTATGTATTCTGTTTTTTAAAAATTTCTCCTTGATTAATGTCTTTGTGAGCTATATAAATGTTTTCTAGTTTGTCTTTGATCAGTGTTTAAAAATGTGTTTCTACGCAAAATTCTATTTTCAACACTTATTGGTATCTTACTATTTTGTTCCATTTGCAGGTCTTCTGTGGCCAGAATAAATCAACTGAACGCTCTCCGCAACCCAATGGGATCAAACATTGTTTAGCTTTGATTGTTTCATGGTTAGTTATGCTGTATTTCTGTCTTTTAGGTCTGAGAGGAAATTTTTCTTTTCTTGCGTCAATGAAACTTACTATCTATTAATAGTTCTATAATAATACCAATGTCCAAGAAGCATTTTCAACTTGTTATTCTATCTATTATTATGATTAAGGAAATCTGGTAAGCACAATTACTCAAAATTAGACTAATAGAAAAAATAAACCCCATAATGATGTACTTTAATTAGCTATTTGTCAAATGCCAGGATACGTAGTTGTAAAATTTTATATATGTACAAAATATAAAAAGATTATTTTTGATTACAGCGGAATGAAATGCCTTTTTATTCTTTCCCCTTTTCATCGTTTGCCAGTTCGATAGAAATGAAATTACAAATACTACTCAAAAACATTTCTCATGTTCTTATAAAAAAGAAACAATTGTTACATGAATTTTGAATTTAACTTTTTTATACCTCCGCTAAGTGATTACTATTTCTCATTCGGCAATTTTTCACAGAAAAGGGGATGATGCTGACTTAAAAAATTATTTAAAATTAAATATGAAAAATGAAATAAAATTTTAAAAATTCAAAAATAAAATTTTGAAACATGAACAAAAAAATTAACTTCCAAACGTAAATATAGCATTATTGATTCGGATAATGTAAAATAGCCAAACAAAGGAAAACAAATGTCCGACTTTTGTAATCAATATTACACATGTATCCTAGAAATTTCTGATTAGTTGGGCTTCATTCGATTATCATGAAATTAGAATATTGAATTATCTAAAGAAACAAAAGCTCGCTTGCATGAAGATGAAATATCATTCTTTTCTTATTGTTCTACTAAGGTAGAATATGAATCAATAATATTTTGTTATTGTAATTCTAATATGATGGAAAAATTCTGGTGTTTTTCGTGTCATTATTAAAGTAAGTAATATCATATGCCCTCTTACTTAGGAAATGTTTGATTAGTATAAATACGATGTATACGAAATAAATAAATCATGCCCATTAAATTAGCATGCTGTGTTTTGGCCACCATAAACACGTTCTATTTATGGTAGCCAAAATATGTAGTCAACTCAAATTTATTTATACGAAGTTTGAGCTACTAATTATTGACGAAAGAAAAATATACGAAACACACAGATGCAAGGTCTGTGCTTTTAGAAACGAAATTTTGTGACCAGCTTATAAAGAGAACTACCAAGCAAATAGTTTAATTTAAAGAATTTTGATGGTAATGACAGTTATTATATTTTAATAAGTATGCAAATAAACGTCAGAAGGGCATTTTATGAAATTTATATAATATTTTGTTCTTTTTATGACTTTCAATATTTTTCATTAAAACTTTATAGTGCTTCATTATAGTTATATAAATAGGTTAGTTAAACATCTAGATACAGATACTTTTACTGTTTCTTTTAGTATCAAGAGCTATATCTTTCAATGCTATTTCCCAATTATCTAAACACAAATTTATTTTAGCAAAAATTGCGTACATTTTTTTACCTGAAATACATTGTAAAATTCTTTTAAATACATTAAAAGTATGTATTACTGCAACTTTTTTTTAACTTTAAATCTTTGATTTTCATATAGGAACAATAAATCTTCGTTTACGTGGAATTAAGTAAAATGTTTTAGCGCCTAAAGTTGATAGATTATGATGTTATTTCAATTTACATTGGAACACATTTAAAAGGATATACTTTTTCAGTATTTAGAGACAACCTGTTCAATCACTTAAAAAATACCAAAAGTTAATTAGTTGAGTTATATAAACATATAAAAAATTGTATCCTCAATTTAATAAAAAACATCAAGAATTCATAATTACTCGTTATTAAAGCAATCGTTCCTTTTTTAAATGAAGCTATTCGATGCATATGTGAAACATTACATACAAATAAAGTAAAATTGCTCAAAAATATTCACAAAAAAATAGACTATTTTGAACAAAACATAAGTATGAAGAATTCTATACATATAAAATGAATATAAAATTCTCTTTTATAACACTCAGAATAAAATGTTTACTAGATTCGACATTCAAAATCGGTTTACATATATCCCTATACCTGCCTCTATATTTCAGACACCCGGTATAGATTTCATTCCACTTGCAAATGTAGGAACTGATATTTTCCATAGGGAATTAAGCTAACTTTGCTTTTGTAACATACATTAAAAATTAATCTGCAGAAATACTTATGAAATTCCATTTTCTAATTTCAAATAATGTCATGGACTTCGCTGTTGGTGGTATAGCTTATAAACGATAATATAGCACCTGATAAACGATGCTAACATGTTACATGGTTAACATTTGATAATAAAAGATATAATATATTAAATCCTTTTTATAATTAAATGTTATGAATCTTATACTGATTTAAAATATACTCCTTAAAACAATATATAATTTTAATAGAATCATTTTATGTTAGAACAGGTATAATTACTACCAATCTAGAATCAATCGATATATTCTTATTTGAGTGTAATTCAGGAGCAAATTTTACATTTATATAAACGGTGTCTCATTTAGAAATATATTTTTATATTCAACCCACACAGTTTAAAACAGTTGAATACTTAGATAAGCTAATTTATATCTAATATATGGTTTGAATTTTTTCTGTGTTGCTGAGATGTTTAACTGAAACATACCACATGTGAAGTATCCATTATAAATCTCTAATATTTTCATAAGCGCTTAAAATTCTTTTGAAACATTTTTAAGTGAAAACCTATTTAAATTTTTCTCATTCTTGTGACTTCTTCGTACATTATTATGTAAATTACAGTTCTTTCTCATAGAAAGCTTTATTAATATGCTTAAGATAAATTTTAAAAAATATGAAAAATAAGACAACTTAATTTAAGTTTCCTTAACTTAATTTAATTCCCTTAACTTAACTTAATTTAAGTGAAAATAAACCGCTAATGAGATTTCTTTAAATTTAAAAAAAATTGATGTACGAAATACTTAATGTATAGTAATTATTTTACTTTACAGTTACATTTTACTCACTATTAAAAATATATACATCTTGTGTATATTAAGCATTGAATTTTTTTAAAACATCAGAGAGCACAATTAATTTTTTCTATAAATAAAGATTATATACTCCTTATTCTGATTGTTGCAAATAAACATGTGGATACGCAATATTATACTTAACTGAACATTACTAATTAAATGGAGATAGGTTATTTCTCTAACAGGGCTATATTTCATAAAGAAGTTATATAACAATCTAAAATTTAAAATTTTTAAAGAGTAGGGAAACAGCATAAAAACATAACATTTATAATTACTAAAAAGAATTTTTGTATGAGTAATACCGGGAAATTTTGAAAGTAAATGTACCATTATTTATATTAATTAAAAAATATGCATTCAAAATTATTATTTATCTTATCAAAATTATTATTATTCTTTTATTCATGCAATGAAAAGAAAACGAAGGGAGGTAAGCGAAAATCTTCTATAATAATCTAGGGTCAGGTTTATTTTTCCTCACAGAGGGAGTGATAGAGTAAAAAATAGTCAAAATTATGCTTACTTAATACTTGTACGGCTTTAAAAAAGACAGAATTTTTTTCCATATTATATAAATTGAATGCAAAAATTGTTTTGTTAAAACTCGTTGAATATGATTTTCGTATAAACAATTGCGTCCACGAATGTGAAAAAGATCAAAATGCGTGCAAACTAGTTACTCCTTTTTCTCAATATATAAAATACAAGTTAAAAACAAATTCAAAATTGATGGATACATAATAAGAAAAATATGGGTTCATATGTTAAACTATTTCAATAATACAAATTTCTTTATTTGACACATTTGTATAAAAAAATTTATTTTTCAAGAAGATATTCAAAGCTTAAATCCTCTATCATCTCAATATGATTAACCAACGATTTCCAATGACGACTAAAACCCTCCCAGAGAGCATTTTTCTCAAATATCACTCATATAAATTATTAATAATTTTTTATTTTTCTGTTTGACTTAGAAATATAATAATTATATATAATATTATAATGAATCATGATAATAATAATTTTAGAGGCGTTCATTAATTTCAATTCCATCATCAAAGTTGCCATTTGACAAATACTTTGTGACTTAACTCTGAGCAATTAATTTTCCCATCGTAACATTAGGAAATCTGGTGCGTTCTTGTTACATCTTCTGTGAGTCCCACACTCTCGAAACCAAACAGTGCTTCAGGCTTTTTTGAGGATGAACATTCTCCGAGACCGGATATTGATCGTCCGTCTTTTAATCGAATAAAGCCTTTCTCTTTACTTAGTCTGAAAAACTTTATTAATGAAATTAATAACCAGATTATTCATTCTTGACTGTTTTTGAAAAACATAATTATTTGGCTTATTTTATGATAAGCAATTGTTATAATAATTTTGACACATTTAACACTATAATATTCTAGAAGATGGAAAATTTTTGATTTCTATTTATTTATATCTACTTTCAAATGCTCTCGTTTATAACTAAACAGGTTTCTCTTTATAACTGCGACTGTTTGTGAAGCGCGTGTTTGTATTTAAGCTAATATCAATTGTTATGTTTTTTGACTGATAACTGGTTATATATGTCACAGGCCATAACTAATATGTGTTTTTATAATTATCTCTTAAAATTAAACCAGAATGATAACTTGTAAAAATTATACAGTTTTAAAGATTCTTCACATCAAAACATGAACATTCAGTGAGATTTTTTCAGTTTATCATACACTTAAAAATATTTTGTAATCTTTGGAAAAATTAAATGTGCGTTTCAAAACATTCGAAAGAGTGTTTAGATTCGCTTGTAAAATTTGCTCTTTATAATCTTCTCTCATTTCAGAAATAATAATAAAGTTAGTTATACTATAATCAGGTTTTCTATACCTACTTGTATGTATCAGATAAAGGAATGAAAAACAGATGCTAATATAGTATGACATGCCAAATTTAAAATCATAATATGCATAATTTTATAAAACGCTTTGATGGAGCTTCAAATTAATGTTGGCAATTTGTTTCCTAAAGTTATTTGAGTAAGGGTTTTTTCTATAAAAAAAAAATATGGCTTTCAGAACTGCACAATGGATTATAAAAGGCAATCTACTATGTAATTCTGAGAATATATGTGCACAATATTTAGAGTTGATTCAAAAGAATATGGGAAACACAATATTTGTTTCTTTTACATTGACAGAATAGGTTTCGAAGTAGAGTATTCTTTAAGCAGAATTATTTTCCCCTTTTTTTCGTTTTGCTGCGAAGTGTGTAATACATAAAATCGAAAATATATTTAATTTTTCATTACGCTTCATTTTGTTTAATGTTGAAAAATATTGAATATATTGAAACTGCAAATAGTTGAAGGTTTTCTTTTATTAAAATCGTTTTTATTTGATACCACTTAACGGATCACGTAGAAAATAAAAATTGTTGCATGATATTTAAACATTTCTTTTTTTTCGTAAACAGTGATCCATAGTCAAATAAAGCTAGACGAAGAGAAAACCTGAAAAGCCATCATTCGGGCAGATGTGCTGCAAAAATCAGAATCGCAACATCCATTTTGAGTTATTTGATTGTACCTAGAAATGAACATGAAATCTTCAATGAAAAAAATTCGCTTGTATTATAGTGGACACAAAATTAATTTAAAAAAGCTTATTTCATTTTTTTCTACAAAAAATTAAAAACTATTTAAAATCTTTGAAAGTTTAAATAAGATTTAATAAACATATTTATCTCCCAGATGTCTAGTACAATTTTTATTTTGTTAGGAAAATAATAGTTAAAATCATTTCCTTTTATTAAATATTTGCAAAAGTATTTTCTTTATACAATTAATTGAATCCTCATGCAATTGCATCTTATCATTACATAAAATAACTATAATTGATGCATGAAAATTTAAATACCACATGGTAAACACCAAACAGCGGGAAGCCAATGTAAGGGGCTTCTTTAATTATGCACTGAGTATTTACCTTTTTAGAGGACTTTTTATAAACAGGACCGAATTCACGTGTCCTAAAGGAGAATACTTGGAAAACTCTCAAGCATCCACCTCGACAGATTTGCATGCTGAAAGCATTAATGCAGAATCAGTCTCCAGTTATTCAACAGTGACTGGGATTGAACTAAGGACCTTTTGCTTCTAAAAGCACGGACATTTCACAAAGCCATGGTGAGGACATATGAGAAAATTTGAAAGTTTATTTAGAAATTTTTAGCATGCTAAAAAATTAACATTCAATAATTAATATACATAAAATGATTTAAAAAAATTACTCGCTCTTACAGTTTCTTTTCCAAAGGTTAGTTTTTTATAAAGTTAGTTGAATGAGCTAATGAAGTACATTTTCAATGCTACGCGCAGAACTTCTTTTTACAGTATAGCGTGGCTATTTTCAGAAAATGTTTATTTATAAATTTTAAGTTTGAATCCAGTAAAAATCACTTATCCAGATATAATAATATTTCTATAATAAATAGCTTTCAGAAAGCAGCAATAAGTGCAAATTATATTGTAACTATTATATTGTGATTTTTTTACTAATGGAGTATTTAGAAAACCTTATCATACAAGTTTTTAAAGTTTCCTATTTTTTTCCCTGGAAAGAGGAACTTTTAAACTTTCTTTCACCTGTTCCTAAAAATTTGTTTATTTCTGATCGACTAAGCCTTTCCAAATTTAACTTTTCTCATAAGTAATAATGACAGATATGGATTTATTTATATTTATGCAATAAAACAAATTTCATTTTCTACAAAGAAGGAAAATCAGAAAAAGTATCAAATACTTATGCTGAAAACTGTCAAAAAACAAAGTCAACAAACACTTGGTCTACTCATGTCCTTCTGTAGGAGTTGTGTTTGACATAGAACTTCAGTAAGGCTAATGAACAGAGCTATTTTTCAAGAAATGAACACTTAATAACATAGCATTTCAAATTTTATTTTATTTATCATAATTTTACGAATTTTAAGGTAATACCTTAGTTTCCTATTAGAATATAAAAGTAAATATTACTGAAAAAATGTGAATTTTAGTTTATATACTTTCATTCTTTTATATAGACCAAGTAAAAAATTTAATTCCTTCTCTTTTCACATTTCTATAAATTTTATCTCATTCAAAGAGAGACTTTAAATATAATCATATCCTTATTTCATTCAGATTCTATGTAAAAGTCCTCAAATATTTTATAATAATTCCTGAATTTAGTCTAAGTAATATTATATTTGGAGTAAATAGACTAATTTCAATGTGGTCTAATTTTAACATTAATTTTAAAATTTTTATATCTTTCAGATAGAAAAAATTACACTTATTTTTCAATTTCTGCTTGTCAATTTTTCTTTTAAATTTCCCTATTAAAATGCAATTGAAATTTCACTTCATAATTCTTATTTATTTTAACTTTCCCTTAATATCACCAATTTAGAAGAAATTTTGAGATTGCAAAACTCTCTCTCTTCTATTTTTCTTAATTTTAATAGTAAAACTTTTTAATAATTAAAAATAAGACGAATGAATTTATTATTCTGTAACTAAGAATTAAAAGTAAAATGTATGAATTTATAATATATCGCGTGTATAACGAAATTTTTTATTTCATATATGTGGAGAGACCACAAATGATAGCTGGCTAATAGCATATCAGATTGTTAACCTGAAGAAGAAAACACACAAATCTTTTCCATTTTGTCGGCTTAGAAGTCTTGAAGTAATTTAACTTGTTAGCTTTGACATTCAGTAAGGAACCCCTGTAACGAACTATACACGTCAATGAAGCACATCACAGTTCATCTGGTTGTTCCTATTAAATTCAATGATAAAATTAGTAGGAAAAATAGTTTTCACCCAAACTATCACGTTATCCATACACATAATACTTTTTCATTGATATCGAAAACGTTATTTTATGCCGCAATATTTCAGAATAATCATAAATTTGCATTAGGTAATTTTAATTTGCCAAATTTTGCTGAATCAAATATTAACAATTTCAATTACTGATTACCAAAAATTAAGGAAAATTCACAAAAATAGAGATAACTCTCCCAAAAATAAGCCCATCTCAATGAAATTTGAATTTGTTGGTAAATAAAAGAAGCTGAACAATATGACATTATGCAAAATTTTGGTGCTGCTGTCGGAATACGTCATTTGCGAAGAGCATAAAAATGAATGTCTCAGAGTAAGGTGGCAATTGTCGCTGCCTATTTGAGATTAGAATCTAGTACAGTGAAATTGTAACAATGGCCTCCAGGCATCATTTGATCGAACAATTTCGATGGCCAGCTATTGGGAGACTAGAGGCAAGACAAAATCAGATAAAAGTGGCTTGATGGCTGAATATGAGTCCGCTTGTGATTTATAGACATTGGCAACAATCTCTAATCATGGTTTCGGCATTCAGGAGTTCAGCCAAGAACTGCCACTTGATACAACTGGGTGGACCCACAGACATCCATGTCCTTTCCCGTGGAAATGTTAATGCTAACACCTATAAAGATAACATCCTGGATACTTATTTGCGCCCTGATTCTAGGGCTCCACTCAGATCTTGCATCGTGAATGCATATCTTGAGCAGAGAACAATTGAGCGTATGCACAATCACCGAACCTTAACCCAATCGAGCATGTCTGAGACGCTCTAGAACGACGTATAGCTGTTCTCAATACCTTTCCTAGCATCCTACCCACACTTTCAACTGCTTTGGAAGAACAATGGCTCTCCCCTTCTACAAAATTAATAGACCGCATAGTTGCGAGCATCACACATCACTGCATGTGCTATATTGCTTCGCAGGGGGAGCATATCTCATATTAAAGGTACTTTTCCTGTACCAAACTTACACCCCCCCCCATTTGTTCATAACATACATATGTTAATTTTTATAACACTATAATTGTCTGGTGATTTCTTTTTATGCTATTTTTTTACCTTCCTATGTTATATAATATGTATAAGTTTCATTAAATTCCACACATAACGTGTGGAATTTAATGAAACTTATACATATTATCATCGTTATCATCATTTTTGAGATTCTTCCTTAATTTATGATAACCAGTACGTGTTTGTGTTACTTCTTGAATAAACTTTTAATGAATGCAAAAAAAGATTTTTTTCTGCGAACAAATCAGACATTAAACAATTTCAAGAAAATTTTTGTTTCATAAACTAACACGCATTCGAATAACGAACAAAAACTTCTTGGCTCTCGGAGTACAATGTGCAGGGTTGTCATACCAAATGGACAAAAAATCATTTTTCAAAAAAATTTTTTCTTCCAATAGAATATTAACGGGAGGATTGTTTGTTTACATTCATTCAGGAACAAACCACAACACGTCAGTTGTTTCAGAAAATTCATGATTAGTACTGTTTTTCGTAATAACGCTATCGATATTTGAAATATGGAAGAGTATATATGTATTTATTTCTTTGTTAATAAACTTACTAAGCAATTATACACCCTTTTTTAATTTAATTATTAGGGTTTCCAGAATGAATTAATGGATTTTAAAAAAAAATCTACGGTAAATCTACGATCGGTTGACGAACAATTCGGACAGCAAACGTAGTTTTGTAACAAATTATGTTCATTAACCTATCACCCACTGTATTAGTTTAGAAATAAAAACAGCAATTTTATTGAATATCTCTATAAATACGCTTACTTTTAAATTTCCTGAGTGGTTTAAGAAAATGCTAAATTATTGCTTTCCATTCGCTAAAAATTCATTGCAGCCCCTTTTCATTCAATATCTCCATCGATTCATGAATTGTTTAACTTTTCAATGTTGTCAAGCAAAGTGCTGAAATTTATAATATATAGAATGAAAGTTGGGATAAAACCTTAAGGAGTTCAATATATGCATTATGTTCTTGCGTAATTACTTTGCATTGTTTTTTCTCTTTATTAAATTAGAAATTCCTTGTTGAATTAATTAAAACTGCCTTTCTTTTTACAAAATTTAACGGCTTTTCAATCATAATTTTGATTAATTACACACTTGTTTTTAAAATATTGGATTAATATAAAACTTTTTGGAAAACTGTTTTAATAAAATGCCTGCACTGTAATTTGAACATGAAAGCAACAAGAGTAAGAAAATGCGTTTCTGACTAACATGTGTAATTAAACAGAAAAAAAAATGAACAGCATAAATTAATCCAGTCTTTAAAACAAAAATAGTAAATTTTAAATTTTCGTATAAAGATCTACTAATAATAATTTTTTCGTTTTAAAGCGAACAAATAAATTAGGGAACATTAATAATTGGAAGAATGAACCTAGTATTTTTTAAAGAAAATATTTTGCGACACGTATTGTAGGAAGTTGAAGAAATCCACCCTACTCATTGTTATGAGCAGAACAAATGATTTCATTTTAATTGACAACAAATTATTACAAACACGAAAATAATGCTGAGTTAAACATGCTAATTAAGTTGGATTTACAGAAATTAATAAACTATATTTTAGCATATAAAATAATTTTAAAATATTTATTTAATAAAATAGGATTAGTAAAAATAATATATCAAAGAATAAAATAAAAGGAAGCTAAAGAATGTGCATACAATTTTTCAGATGGAAAAAGATTTTTAGATGAAAATATGAATTTCTTTATATGATAATCAAATTGGTTATTCATATTGTTCTTGGTGATTTGAGCTGCATATATTGATAAGGACAACTTTTCTGTAAGGTCCACTGTAATGAATTCAAGATGAAAGAATTTTACACAGAAGTTTATAGTAAAAATATTATTTATAATAAGAGTTTAATTTATGAGATGAAAAAACAAATGATACAAAAGACATATCTTCTGTTTAGTGATAATTGATGATTCTATCATGCCATTTAACTCAATTGAAGAACAAAACATAAGGAAAAAGTGATAAAATTAAGTTAGATGCAAATTTTTACATATTAAATTTTGAAAATATAAATTATTTTTATATATTGTATAACAGTTTAGTTGAATATTATTTGTTAGTTATGCAATAATTAAACTTATCAGAAAAAAGAATTATATTTTTCTCGAAATTAGTTCATCTACTAATGCATATATTGTAGATATATGGCTGTTAAATTCATTTTAATCTATTAATTTTATTTCCTTAACAATGTTTTGACATTTCTTATAATATTCAAGCCCCAAGCCATGTAAAATTATTTTATTATAATTTATATTATTATTATTTCTTGTTAATGCAGTAAAACTGAGTTATTATATTAAATTTTTAGAATTTATCAGTAAAATTTTTATGTAAGTTTCTTATTTTAACATTGAATACTAAAATAATTTCTTTTGTTTATTCTTTTTTAAGTCTTTGCATTTTAGAGATAAATAATGCATAAATTTCATTGATCTCAATCAAATTATTTTACATTTAAGTTATTTAAATAAATAATTATTTAATTAAGATATTTTGTAATAACATTCATTCCCGTTTCCATACAAAATTTTAATATCTATGATATATTGTACAAATAATTCCTACTCTCGAAAGTTTGGAAGAAATGAATTATAAATGTATCAAAGTGATAATATATGTACGTCCCCGAAATAAAAAGTCTCTCTTAAACTTGTTATTTTTAAGATTACAATTTTGCATAAAAATAGAGAAAAGTTTTAATGTAGCAGCTAATTCGATAAACTTTTCATTAAAACGCTTATCGAACTTTTCATAAAAGTTTATCGTATTATTATTACATGTTAATTTATCAGCTATAAGGGGAAACTCAAACGGATAAAGATGTAGGAAAACATAGGAAACGTAATGAGTGTCAAAAGGATTAGATGTTATAATGAAGAAATCCTTTTACAATCCCTCTCAAATTGAAAATTGAAAGTTAACCAGTTTTTATCGGTGACCAAGTGAAAAATAAATCAGATGTAAATCAAAGGAATAAAACTTCGAAAACATCTCTGAAACAAATATCTGCAATTCGCAATCTTATATTGTATAAAACAGATATTAAATTTATGCCTATTAAACATATTTTGGATCTTTTTTACAACACTTCTCTCTGTAAATTACTTATGAATGAAATCGAAAACATCTTATGAAAAGTATTAGACGCTTTCAATCTCAATGAGTGAGTGATCAAAAAAAGGACATACTAACAAAGGGTTAAAAATCCAGCGAATCAATTTTATTCTTAAACGTTTTCAATTTCAGACATTTTGTCTAGTATTTAATGGACATGTAAAGTTTCAGAAAAAAAAAAGATATTTCAAATCATACATTTTTGAAGATGTTTTAGACACGAGTACAATTAGATTACCAACAACAAATTTAATAAAAATACAAATATTTACATTCTTTTTTTTATCATAAGGAGCTCTGTTACTGTATCAGTTAATGAATTACATGGACTAAGTTACAAAGTATGTAAGCGTTTGACTAATATGACAATCGCTCATATATTCATATTATGCTTCTTAATGTGTTCTAAAAAATTCATTCTTTTGGTTGTAACATTCAAAATTATGAAAAAGATTTAACGCTATTTTCAAGAAATTTGATAGAGTAAAGTAGGGACACTATTGCTGTTAAGAAATGAATGCATTTGATATTAAATATAATATGACCGTTTGTGCAAGCTAATATTTTACTACATATAATTAACAAAATTTTTACAATAGCCTAGTTATATACTATATTTTAAACAGTAGAACATCATGAATTTTTTTTTGAAATATCAGTAATATTGTATGCATCGTTTCTTTTCCTCTTTTTCTGGAAACAGTTTAGTGATAAAGAGCTCTCAACATATTATATATATTAAATTATGCTTGAGGGATACAGGCTTATATATAGTTTGCTATTACAAAAAATGCACTTGTACTACATTATTAAAATTATCCTAGCTATATACTTAAATCATACCAAAACTTTCAATTTCAGATCAGTTTAAAAACGTTTCTTAGACTTAAGTTTAGATGCGCAGAAAAAATGCTTGTTAAACTTATCAGTAATAAATATGCATATATACACACAGATGTATATATATATATATATATATATATATATATATATATATATAATTAAAGTAAATGCGCAGAACAAGTTACATACGTTCACTAATTAAATTAAGCATTTATAAATAAACTTTAATGGAACTAAATGCATTGTATTTAATTAAATATATCTATTTTTCAAAATTAAAATAAATCAAACTAATAACAATAAATAGAATTATTTAATTTAGTTATAATATTAAAAATATTATAATATAACTTTTACTTCACACAATAATATTAAATAATAAAATATTATAAATGATAACAAATACTTACGAAAAAAATTCATTTCGAAGCCAATAAATTAAATTATTGAGCTAGTTTAATAAATATATGATTCTTTTTTATAGTATATTTAAAACAAAACCTGACTGAGCATGTCATACATAATAGTGAAATCAATTTATTTGAATATTTAACTTCGAAAAAAAAATTATCTGGGGAACAAGAAATTTAACATTAGCTTCAAGGTATCAAACAGATTTGAATACTTAAGAATAAAAATGGTATAGATTAAAAATTCTACGAACTGATTTTTAAAATTAATATGTAGATTTGTGTAGGAAAACACAAAAATAACTGTTTCGTTCGTTTTGTTTCAGGTTTTAGTAATCCTTAATTTTCTCTAATGGAATATTTTTAACTGCACAAAATCTTTATTGTATTTAACAGAATTTTAAGTTGCAAATTTATATTATTTATCCCATCTTGTACATCCCGTGCGTGTATTATTTATCCCATCAATATATTTCACTTTTACACTCAAGCTCAAAAGGCTTTCTCTCTAAGACGCACTTTTGAATACAACCCTTAAGTTTTTACTACGCTAAGAAGATTCTGGCGATAACTAAACCAAATCCCTCTTTTTGGCAGTTTCCAGCGCCCCCTCGTGAATTGGGAAAACAACAAAACTGGACTCATTTGTGTATAGAAACAATAGACTCAAGATCATCCGGGAATGGTTTATTGACTTTGCAGATTATTCGTGGTATCTGAATTCAACAAAATTTCAATTCCTGAGAAAAAAAAAACGTTTTTCAATAAAATTAAAATTAAAAAAAAAGAAAAGAAAACAGTGTTTTAATGATTTCTAAAATAAATAAATTTATAAATTTGCAAGGACACTGAATGTTGTTATTATTCCTCAAATAATAAGCATTCTTATGTTATTTACTGGGAGTATAAATTGTTCAAATGCACATTTGTGTTGATTTGTTTTCTTTTCATTCAGTTTTGGGGAATCCATACATGATATAGATAATTTAATGAAATGATATAGATAAAGTGACATTAGAAGTTACCTCATCAAAATTTTCTCTCTCTTTCTTTAAAACAACTAATTAAACTTGATCTGAAAAATAGAAAAAAATCTGTAAAATGCTGTCAACAACAGTATTTTAGAGATAATAAAATGTCGTAAATAAAAATAAAAGAGTTTAAAAAAAATTTTATTATCTGTTTTATCAATGAAGCTATTTAGAGTTGTTGTCAAAGATAAGAAGGTAACAAGGAAAATATCTTCAAGAGAAACAGGAAGAGCAGGTTGTCAAATTATTTTAAGAATGTCTATTTATAAATATATTGATTTTTGCACCATAACTGTATAAGAATCATGTAAAGATATTAAATATATATGTAAATAGTGTAAGGATATAACTTTATATATATATATATATATATATATATATATATATATATATATATATATATAATATGTGAGGATTCACTTTAAATGGCATTTAACAAAAAGATTAGTTACTACTGCTTTAAAAAGCTTTTCCCTTGAAGTATAGAACATATCACCGTAATTGTACATCCCATACCAAGAACCAAAGATTCTACAGACTTGTGATTTTGTTGGGGCTCTGGAAGTCCCGTCATTCTCGTGAGAAAACATCATCCGCTGAAGAAAAGTCCTTTAAGATGCACTCTTAGCACGACGTAATGGGCAGCTGTAGTCAGGCATTTTCAATATCCATCATGTAATTGTCTTCCAAGAAGACTTTTCATAAGTAGTGGACCGTATTCACATATCACAGGGGATTAAATCTGGCAAATTCCCAAGCTTTCACCCCAACAGCTAACATACGAAAGACAAAAAAAGCAATATGCATCTTTTGTTGTTCAACAGTGGCTAAGATTGGACTCGGGCGAGACACTTCGAAGAGCGTGGTCCTTCTACTAGCTAATTATATACCACTAGCTTATTACATCACGGAATTCCTTAGTCGAAATGTTTGCGTTGTGCAATACATTTGAGTTTCCATGAATAAATAGGGAATTTCGTTTAATAATTTCAGAAAAGCCTAGTGCCATTTGTAGTATTTAAATCCTATTCCCATCTGGCAAATGACATGTCTGGTAATTGTTTAAAGTGAAGAGGGATAAGTTAAAATTCTTTTTAAATTAAAAAATGATAATAACTTTGTCTTATCGTTTTTTATTTTTATCATTTTCGGGTTTAGTGTACTGCCTATTACTAAAGTTGTTTTTAATTCAATTTTAAATTTTATTATTAATTAATTAAAATGTTTCTTGTGCAATTTTGAAGAATGCTACGATAAAATTTTCTTTCTAGTCTATCACAGATAAATTCAAAATTTTCTAAGTACCAAAATCTATCTAAATAAATCTTATACATAAATGTATAAGATTTATATATAAGATTTATGTATAAGATTATTATAAGATCACTTTATTAAACTTAGAAATTAAAATGCTACATCACTAAAAATTGTTAATTCAAAATTGAATTATTCATTGATTTTATATTTTCAAAAATAATTTTTTTGCCATCATTAGGCATTTTATATCAATGTTTTCATTGTTTTCTTAAAAAGATCAAATTTAAGTTATACGAAATATTCTGCATATATGTAAATCTAATAAAAATAATATTTGATTCATGGTAATATTTTTAAGTATTCTTCTTTAAAAATTCTTGAAGAGGAACTACTTACATAGAAATAAAAAGGAATGATACATTACGATTTAATTTTCTCTTTAAATAAATCAAAAATTTTATTATTAAAACCCAAAAATTAAAATTATTAATTATATTCAACATATTTAAAGAAAAAAGTATGCGTAAGGAAAACAATATCATTAAAATAATACATAGTAAAAATAAACTTTTTTTTAACGAATTATTAAGATATGTCAGAATATGTTAGAAAAACATAATTTTAAATTTCGTGATCATCATTAAATTTAAAACCATGGAGCCTGAATACAAAATTTTTCGTTTTTGGGTAAACCTTACAATTCTTTACAAACTTTTTTTTTGATATTTATCGCTTTTACATGAATAATTATCATAAATTTGCATTTTTTAATTCGATGATTTATTTTGAAATTTAGCTATTTGTAAAATTTAAACATTTAATAATTAACAATACTCTTATTTTAATATTCGATATAAATGCATTTTTTTTTTTTTTGTTTCAATTTCAACATTATTAGATTTTTGTTGCAGAAAATATTGAAAATTTACATTTTGTATAAGAATGAGCCTCAGATTTTGGTATAAAGTATAATAAAGACATTGTCACAAAAAAATCTGAAATAATTCTCTTCTTTTAGGCTATAAAGACAATTTTCATGAGAAATTTAGCCAAAATTTAATTTGTTGGTCAACAATACTTTTATGTGCAAAAGCGCAGAAAAATTATTGCATAACTTAGAATGTTCCTTAAGATATATTTAGCCCCTCCTACTCCCAAAAAACCTTTAATGTTAACTAAATTTTATTTTGGATTTAAATTGTTAGAACTTTATAAAAATATTTCTGCCAAGTGTGTGCAAATTTTAAATGAATAGAGTACTGTAATATTAACTTAAACATATTTAGATTAATATTACAATATTCCATTCATTTAACATAACTGCAACAATACTTAATAATAATTTATTGAATATTTTTTTCTCTACTGTGCAATATACCTGACAACAAGTTGCATAGTGACATTCATGGGAATATCAAATTTAAGCAATTCAAACTGTAGACGGTTGACTACTTATATCTTGAGGAATTGTAACCTATTGAGCTCATCGTAATTAAAAGATCAGCGTTACTCAGAGTTAAACAATGAATGAGACACTTTTGCATGCTCCCTGAACATTTGTAACTGTGGGTGCTTGAGAGTTTTCTGAGTTTCCTCTCCAGCGAGTAATGTGTATACGATCATCTATCAATAACGAAAAACCTTCTGGAAAATGATAGATGTTCGAGAGTGCCTCAAAATAAATAATTTTCAGCTGTTAACGAACCCGAATGACAAAGGAATTTATCTCGTTAAATTTTCTTTATTCCAACAAATTTTTTCTTTATACTTTATTCCAAAGCTCGCAATAAAAAAATCAATTTTTTTTAATCTGCATACGGTTTGAACAACCTTTCTGCTTTAATTATTTTGCAATTAACTTGTTTTAATTATTCATAAGAAATTTTTATCTATTGCTTAAACAGTTTGCTTTAATTGTTTTATATAACTTTTTTAACTGCAAAAATAACAGCGACTGTTGGAATTATAGTTAAAAAAATATCCACTTTGAATTGAATTTGCTTGAATGATTTTAAAAAAAATGCGAAGGAAAAAGATAAACCAAACATACTCTATGTTCATTCAACTTCACTATACAATCAGTTTTATATTGTAGTCTTGTAATCTTATATTTTTCAATTCAATTGCAGCTATAACTGTCTAGTCATTTAACAATTACTTTTTGGGAATTAATACTACCTTAAATTAAAATAATTGGATAAATTCCATTTAATTTCATACAGTTCCTTTGATATAATTTGAATTCATTGATATTCCCCTATTTTACTCGTCAGTTGAATTCTAATTGCAAAAATAAAAACTCCAATGGCAGCAATTTTTGCCGAGCCTACTTAGTTACACCATGTAGTAATTTTTTAGCATAAATTCAATGTAAAGTTGCTTATTCTGTATGGGTTTTCTTCCAACTTTGTAAAAGTCAAAAAGCATAGTAGCAATGGCCATTTACTAGTTTTATAATTAATGTCTTTATTTTTGCTAAGAAAGTTATTTTCTTTAATTAACATGATCACATATTAACGCATTGAACTTGATTGTTTATAAACGCTGTTTCAAAGAACAATCGTAACTTATATTTGAAGCACTTTTTAACACTAACATCATTTACATTTTAGATAGTATCTATCTAAATATTGAGAACGTTTTTTTTTACTTATCTTAGAAGGAAGCTGTTGCTAAAAGTTATGTGTACTTAAATAAATGTCATACACACAGTTAATTTTTGTTTTTTCTACCTTATTCATATATGGGTGACGTTTTTTAATATATCTCATCAAAACATGCTTCACAAGAGCAGAAATTCTTGATTAAATTTAATATGAATTCCATCATTAAATTACTCTGATATTTTTATCTGGTAAAAATAATATATTTTTATTAAAATTGTTTCCTTTTATTTGCTCAATTTTTCTCTCTCAGCTTAGAGTCATATTAGGAAACTCTAATTTTACAGCATTTGCAAATTGATAGGTACAAAATTATTTCAGTATTGCTAATAAATAGTTAAAAAAGATTGGAAAAATGGTGACAGTTTAATTTTTTCAATTAATTTCAGAAAATAATATTAGTTTAGATAAAGAAGTTTGTTAGTTTATGAATACAAATTTGTTAAAAGCAAAGTTTGTAAAATATTCATGCTCATTTAAATTTAAACATAATGTGTAAAATAAATTAAAAAGTTCAGGAAAAAGTGAAAACTTATAAAAATGAAAATTAATTTGATTAAATCATGGTTATAGTCTGGTTAAAAGCATTGTTTATACCCAGATATTGATAAAGATGAACAGAGATTATTAATCTTTTCAAAATAAAGATCAACCTCATTCTCAAGGCTTTTCTTACTCTATAGAATCCCATTTTTTTCCTTATAATTTATAAACCAACCTCTATAAAAGCAATTGTTATAAAAAACGCCTTGTCCACAGTAAAAATTCTCCATTACTTTAGCCAATTTTATCACTGTCAGACTACAACAACGGGTTATTTAGAGAATCCATTTTACTATAAAACAGCTTGAAAGTAAGATATTTAAGTACAAAAGTCCAATAATCTTAATGTATATTTTGTATTTTCTAAATTTCTTGAAGATTTCTTCTATTTTCTTGTCAAATCATCTATTTAATCAACTTAGAATGATCAAGAATTTTTGTAAGGCATTTCTATTGCTCTTTTAAAGATCCTTTTTTTAAAAATATTTTTACCATAAATATTACAGTAATAAATAAAAGTGAATCTTTTTATCCAATCACAGAAGTTTAAATTTATAATTCCAGACTCGCATGTTTACATTTTTATTAACTTTTGCAAGTTCCTGTAAACTTGATTTTTCAGTTCACTTCTTTTTGGTATAAATCTTAATATCTAATAGTTGTATTCATTCAGTCGACCAGTAAAAAGAAATGGAGCCACTCACAGCAATTGAAAACTATAAATCCAATACAAAGTTTTACTTCAATAAAAATATTTCTATAGTTTATTTATTTTTGTTTCTTTATTCTAAGTTATTTCTCCACTTTTACACCACAAAATTATAAAATCTTGGACCTACCTACTGCAGAATAGAATGCGATTGTGCGTATTTTCAAAGTTATGGTATTCTTTACCTAAAACAAAACAAAAAATGCACTATCAAGCACAATATGAAGCTTTACTTGAAGTTAGGCAAACAATGGCGTTGTTGTTAAAATAATTAAAGCTTATTAATAATTAGTTATTTGCAAATAAACTGTGTCACAATTTTTTTTAATCGTAAGTTTTAAAACATTAATTTCAACATTTTTTTAAAGTAGCCTGCTTGCTAATATTTTTATTAAATATATACACGAGAACAAAAGAAAACAATTTGGAGTCAATGTACATGTATATATATATATATATATATATACGGTTTTATTATTTTAATTATTGCTATTTATTTAAGCACTAATATTTTTTAATGAAATCAATATTTATTGCTTAATCATCATAAGCTTGATTTTGGTCGTCTACGAAATAGAGCAAAAATATGACATTGATACCGATATTTAAATACAAAGAATTAAATGCTAATATTTGCAGAAGAGAAATGTGTTAAATTAATTTATATTAGTGTTGTGAAAACAACTCTCACAAATATCAAGTCTTCCTTGATGCATTCTATCAATTCACCTTCACAGCGTGGAAAATTATTTTGTTTTTTAAAAAAACAAGATTTTGTTGGTTTGTGTAAAATGTTGCACTCACTGGTTCAGATTTTGTTCTAGTTCAGATTTCAGTTTTCTAGTTCAGATTTTATGGATATCAATTCACAAAACCATTACAATAAATTATCTTGAAAAATCAGTCAGACTATTTTACTAGTAATTTTATCTAGATTATTTGCTAAAAATGTAGCTCAAATAATGTTTCTTAATTGTCAATTTCATATTACACTTTCATTTTAAGTAAAAATGAAATACTCTTATAACTAAAACGTTTTAGTACGAATCACTCGCACCAGTTTCAGTAGAAAATTTTAGACGCAAATTTACTGTTCACCCTTGCTATAGTCATCTCTTCTCATAAATGATCCTGAAAAATATAATTTACTTAAAAATACTTAAGCAGCATCTATAAAAATGGTAAAACAAAACTGAAAGGTATTAATAAAAAAATTTTTGAATGCTTTGATAATGAGTTTAAAAAATGTTGATTGATTTTGTCTTCAACTGTTTATTTTGTATATAGAATTTGTATATTATATTTTATAAGAGCTATCTTAAAATCCTGTTAGCTGAACTTATCAAATTACTAGGTAAATTTTATTTATTGAATTTCTAGAATTCCCTCACTCTCATTGCCTTTTCACATATATAACTTATATTTTTTTTCCTATCTTTTGTCTACATGAATGAATTAAAAATACAATCTTTCATTGCAATGCAAGAGTTCAAAAATTAATATATTAAATATCCTTTTTGAGATAAAAAGATTTAATTTTAATGTGACAATTATTATTTTTTGTTTTGTTCTTTCAATTAAGAAAATATGTAATAAAATACATGCTGAAAGCCTTATTAATAGAAATTTCTTTTAAATAGTATTTAAAAATAATTTTGGGATTTCCCGATTATTTGTATCTAAAACTCAACATTTTTAAATTGTATAATATTTTAATAACATTATACTTTAAAAAAATAAAAATGCTCTACACTGCTCAAAAGAATTAAAGGATATGGTAAGTTTTATATAAAATAAAGATATAAGCGAAATTTTTTTTTGCCGAAAATGGGAGAAGAGAATCACAAATGTAAATTTTTTCTGATTTTCAAACTGTGGAGTATGCTAATTTTGAGTTCGACGTCGAAAACGTCGCTTCAGCGGCAGTGAATGAAATTTGACTTTCAACTGAATGAAAGACAATGAAGACAAGGATGATCGGCATTCAGTGACTGTTTTGTTTCACTGAGTACGATGACAGCCAGCGCTACATCTGTGAGATATTGGAACCAGTTGTCCTTCCTTACCTTCAGGGCTTGCCCACAGCCATATTACAGCAGAATAATGCGCGAACAGAATAGTGCGATGAATCCTTGGACAACACGTGGCACATGTTGTCCAAGGGTTCATCGCCAATTTGAATAGCTTCACTGGCCGGCTCGATCTGTTGATTTTTCGCCGATAGGAAACATGTGATCCATGGTTTCTCAACGATTGATCCAGATTATATCCCCAGCTCCCACACCAGATAAACTTTGGCAACGTGTAGAAGTTTCTTGGTCTGTTGTACTCCAAGAACACATAAAAAGTCTCTTTTAACCATTGCTGAGGGGAGTGGCAGCGGTGATCTCCAATTATGGCGGCTACTCTGGGTACTGATTTTGGCAGGAACCACACTTCATAGAAGCCTATTAATTTAATCATTTGATACTTGGTCAAGATGTTATCTACTAAATAAATTTTATTGTGATATCTTTTGTCTTTCTGGTGTTGTAATTTGAGTGGCAAGCAGTGTATTTGCTTTAATTACCGATCACTAATTCATATGTTAATCACTGGCAATTTACTTATAGCATCACAATTTAACTCATAACAGAATGATTTATCATTTTGTTCAGAATTCAGATTAATTCATAGTTGAATTAGACTTTATGTGCAAAAGTTTATTATGGAACTTAGAAACCAAATTAAATCATAGCGCGCGCATCTCACTAAATATAAACACTTTAAAAAATAAGTAAATTAGCATTAAGGTGTAGAAATGAATAAAGAAATAAAAATCTTTAAAATATTTGTCATCTTTTGCTGAATTTATTTTTTCAGGAGAATAAAAAATTTTTAATAGATAATAATCTCAAAGTTTTATGTATTATTTCACGCTTTTCTTCTGGATATCACAAAATGAGATTCTAAGAATAAAGAAGTATCTAATCTATAAGAATAATATCTATAATAGAAAATTATCTTTATTTATTTTTTTTAAAAAAAACCTTGCACATCATAGGTTTAACTTATGTATGTGAATGTAAAATAATCAAATTGCATGCCATTTGAAGTCAGATTTTGCATTTTAAATATCATTAGAATAAGCATAAGCATCTCTGTCTCTTGTGACAATCTGCTTGAATTAAATTTACCAAGAATTATAAGATGATTTGAACTTATCACCTGGTCCACTGATTTTTTAAAGCTTGATCATTAAATAATGTAATGTTTCATATCAGTCGTTACAATTATTATAAAAAAAATGTTATAAAATAAAAATTTCCTTTGACCTTTAAAAACAAACTGTTTCAATTTATAATT
Organism: Latrodectus geometricus; assembly: GCA_026290005.1. NCBI lineage: Eukaryota > Metazoa > Arthropoda > Arachnida > Araneae > Theridiidae > Latrodectus > Latrodectus geometricus. The sequence continues at coordinate 974,035 of JAPDSC010063931.1, read as the reverse complement.
TATATTCAACATAAAAAATGTCAACTATTCGTATATGATTAAGGATTAAGTTGAATTTATATAAAGATTCTCATTTTAGTATTTTAATAGCTTAGTGTTTCTTCCACCCTAAATCCAGCTGTGATGATGAATAAAAACACATACATGTAAACTTAATAAATTAAAATTTAAATTTTGATTTAAAATAGTCTATGAAACTATAAAACTATGATTCTCTTATTTACATACAAAACTTCCGTAGTGTATGAATTATAAAAAAACCGACTTCTCATACATTAGCCTAGAAGTAAAGTGTTGTCTTTTGAGAGAGAAAAACTGACAAGTAGTCTTCCCCTGATTAGCTCTCATATAATTTGTAGAAGTCGGTATATTAATAAAACTTGCCTTTAT
>JAPDSC010063931.1:928828-973155 GCA_026290005.1 Latrodectus geometricus | reverse complement strand
TATATATATATATATATATATATATATATATATATATATATATATATATAATGTTTGTACATCCCTTAATATAATTTTTCTAGTCATTTTCCAATCCACTGAGAATGGATTTGGCTATTTTTCAAAACGTTTGATTAATAGTATTTTGAAAGGTTGATGAAAGATATTTTTTCATAAAGATATTCTGTTTCTAGTATAAAATCAAAATTATATACAATATAAAATTATAAAATATTCAGTTTTTATCAGTTGAATGGTTTTTATAAAACTTTTTTAAGTGTTATTTAATTTGGGAGATGTATTTACAACAAAACATTAATCCAAATCACAATGTTCCCTTTGAAAAAATATTTTAAGGTGTTTTGTTGTATTTCTATGAGTCTGTTTGGCTATTAATTTTTTACTTTAATATTCAACTTAAACAAAACTTTTCTAGACCTTTGAAAAAAAACTTAGTTGACTTAATTTTGATTCTTTTATTTCCAAACGCACTGATGATTGTAATCTGGGAAACTGAAATTTTGTAGATTTTATTTTCTAAATATTTATACAAAATCTCTCAATAGTATTTTAATCTTCAAAACAAACCTTATAAAAAAAGCATTTCATCAATTTTCACTTCAACCTCAAATTTCTAAATTTTTTAAATTATGTTACAGAGAAATGACATAACTCATTACGATTTTTCTGAGACATCGAAAGAAATCTTTAAAAATATAGTTAATGTCATTTTTAGTAAATTACTCTCTTCTTTTATGCACATAAGTATTATACAATATTCATGACTGTTTTCAGCAATGAATTGTTTTATACTGCTATAACCAAATTATCTCTTTAAATACTATATACAAATGCAAAGATATTCGTAAATATGGTCATATATATTAAACATGACCAATGACTTCCTCACTCTTCCGAAACCAGGTTTTGCTTAGATGTAAGTCAAAACAACTAACTTAGAATCATAATATGGTTGTTTTGCATTTTGATTATGTACACCACTGAAGTAAAAATGGAGTTATTTATATAATCTACTATTACATTTAGCCAATCGTATACAGCAGGGGTGTCCAAGGCGTCGACCGCGAAAACATTTTAGGTAGCCCGCGCGACTATCCCGATAATAACAATTTAATTTATGACTTCTGACATAGAATTAATGAATTATTTAAATAAAAATTTAACTTTAAAACCTAAAACAAACTGTGCAAAGTAATACAATGAATTTGTCGTTTAACAGTGGAGAATTAAATAGAAACAACTTGACAAAATGGGGTCTGCTTTTTCAACCATGAAAGCCATAAAAACCAAACCTCGGTCACGTTTAACAAATGAACATTTAATTTCGTGTTTATGCATTGCAATAAGCTCGAACCAGCCACAATATGCTAAATGTCTCAGATATACAGTTCAAATTTTAACTAAACGAAGGGAATAGGAAGATCAATTTTTGATATATGAATACTTTGATTATTTTCGTCAGTAAATCTTTATTTTGTAAATATTAAGTTTTTTTTTAGAAAAATTAGATAATTTACCATTTTTTCTTGTTAACTAAAATAAATATGTAAACACACACACACATATACGTTACGTTAAATTAGCTCTGCCATTGGTAGTCCGCATTCGATTTTTTCAATGTGGAGTAGACCACGGATCCCAAAAGTTTGGCCACCTCTGGTATACAGTATATTGAGTTACAAGTGTGTTTAAAATTTGAAAGCAGGCAAATGATAAAAATAACAATATAATTACTCATTCTATTGTTTCATAAAGTTTCAAAAATATATTGACATACTTTTGCTTTTCCAATCTTATGAAATATTTTAATTTTTTGCTAACCATGTAGACATTAATATCTAATTATAAAATTTTTGATTTGCTGAATCTACTAAAAATTATTGTTCTTCAGTACATATTACTTGCAATCAATAGTTACATATTTAAATGTATAAATTTCATCCATTTTTTTTTTCTTTTTAATTTATTTTAATAGTACATGAGTAAAATCCTGTCAACCAAGAAAGAAATATTAAATAACGTTTTTCTGGCAATTGTAGAAAACTAAACCAAATACATTAGTATTTATTGATAAAACAAATTAAATAAATTTAATATTAAATAACTTTAGTAATTTTTTAATTGATGATTTAAAAATTGATAAAATTTATGATTTGTGATCAATGATTTTTTATAATTAACTTTTTTGTAAAAATAATGAATTTAAAGTACCTTTATGTTTAATTATTTCTAAAATAACTATACAATAAATTTTTTAACTGCCTGTTCTAAAATATTAATTTCAACATTTTTTAAAATTAACTTTTCGTTTTAATTCTCCAGTATGCGAAGAGAAACAATATGAAATTATTTGGGATCAATTTGATGGAATTTGGACTTTCCTGCTCCACAGAATTTTACATATGTACTAATTATATTTGTATTTAAATGAATTGACAAAGTATGAAATCAAATAACTTAATGCCATAATCATTAATGATTCACATTTTTAAGAATTGTATTTAATTTTGTGTGTATATATTCCAAAATTAATCTACATTTAATATTTCCATATCCACAATAATTGATATGAAATTATTACAAATTCATGACGAAAAATTATTTCAGATTAATATAATTCTTAATCATAGTTTTGTACAGAAATTACATAAATCAAAAACAATATATTTTGTTGTATAGGTGTAATCTTACCTCTCTCTATATATAATTATATTTATAGCAAAACCCACAACTTTTAGTAGTCCAAAATTTTATTATGTAGGAAATAACTAATTTTTTCAAAGGTCATAGTCTATATTTATACATCGTTTTTTAGAAAAGTAAATTACTGTCTTTACAATTGCATCATTATTATTGTTGATTAAGTAATCCTTGATTAAGTTTTCATCCATAACTAGTTACAATTGAAATTCAGTAATTATATATGTTATGTATTTCAAAATAGGTATGAAAAAAGGTTTTAGCAGAATTTTATATATTTTTTTTACTTCTGATAACCTGGATGTCAAACACCCAACGACATAATAGAATAAACGATTTTCCACTTTCCATTTTGATAATCTTAGTGTTTGAAAATTTTAATTAATACTCCTCACTTTTATGTGAAGCTGAATCAAAGTTTATTTTCTGTTAGATTCTATAAGCATAAATGGATGCTATTTCTTTTATGATAAACTGTTTTGTTAAAATCAGGATAAGCATCATTCCTTTTTGTATACCATTTCTATTGATTTATTTATTTTAAAAAAAAGCTATTCTTTTTATAAAATAAGTTCTGCTTAAATATAATATAAATGTATTTTTTTATCCAATTATTAAAAATTTGCTCATTCTGATTCATTCACTATTTGATAATTTTAGAATTTTCTTTTGGTTATTAATCTTAATATTTTATAATTTCCTTTATATTTTCAGTTCCACTTGATTTTCATAGCTACTATTATAAACACTCAAATCACACAAAGAAACATTCAATAGTAGACAAACGAAGAGCAACAATGGACTCTTTCGACTTCTATCAGACAAAGATTTTTTTAAAAATTTAAACAACCATGTTGATCCCTTATAATTAAATGAGGAGTGAGAAATATGCTGTTTTATTTTTACCAGGAAATATATGTGTACATGGACAGAATGAAATTACATGTAAAAGAATATATTTTGAGCTACAATGTTGAGAATTATAAAAAAGAATATTTGAGGTATGGCTTATCATTTAGTCATATCTTACAGAATTCATACAGGGAAAATCTTATGGTATCAAGAGAGTTCACCAATTTCCATAAAGAAATATTGTAACTCTAATGATATGGAAGCCGGAAGAAAAGTTCTTTTTATGTAAAATGGCATTCCTATAAATTTATTATGATTAATGACATCCTTATTAATATTGATTTAAGTATTATTTATAGCCCGAATAAAAATTGACTAAGCTTTTTAATTTCATTATGTTTTAACATATATAACTGAAGTTATCCCAAATTATTCAAGATATTTTATTGTTACATCAATATAAATAAATTTTATGTAAATGGCATTTTTGTTTGATTTATTAGCACCAAACAAATGAAATTTTCAAAGAAGCAAAATAATTGCAATAAACAAAATGTCCCTGAACCTATTAACGAATTACATATGAACACAATTAGTCTTAATCACATACATAGAAATTTTAATATATTGAAAACATTATGCACAAAATATATCAAAATACATATAAAAAAACATAGACATGATGAAATATTTTGATAAAAGACACATGTATTTGAAAAAAAAAATTACTTGGAATTTCCTTAACATATCATGTATATTTTAGAATAAACCCTTTTCAACAATTACAAGAAATTTAAATTTCAGGACAGAAAGTGTTACATTAAACTTGAAATTAAACAACAGTTTTACAAAATTTATATTTAAGTTCATGGAGCAATTTAAACTGGATGAAAGTGGATACAATTTTTTTTTAAAAAATCTCATAAAATAAAGATTTTATAAGTTATTTATTTTATCTGTTATAATACATTAGCAAAAAATATTTTTAACTAATACATCTTATTGGCTTAATATTATGCAGAATTGAATATGCATATTTTTGAAATTAAACAAATAAAGAGCCTCCTCATGATGATTGGTAGAAATTTTAGTCATACAATTTACGACAAATTTGCTATGAATATATATAATTTTTTTCAATTTTGCCTTCATAATTTTATGTTAATAAAAGATTAATAAAAATGACAGAAATACATGAGATTTTATATACTCATAATTACAATCATGATTTACATAGCTAGTTGTCAGGTTCTAATTTGTCTAATTTTCAAAAAGAATTGTCTATTAAAATATACTTTTGATTTTTAACAGATGAAAAAGATAGTGATCTGTAAAACTAATACAAAGTATATAGAAAATGATGAATTAAAGTAAATACTTTTTATAAGCGATACATTTTTACAAAACAGTATTACACTTACTCAAAATTTAATCAAAATAAGTTTTCATAATATATTAATGTATCATAACACACAATGCTTGATTTTGATGCTACTTATTAATTACAGCTGCTATGTGGGGTTAAAATTTTAGTCCTTTAAAATAATATTGTTTTATAGATTTATGATACTTTTTCTTATACATATAATGAACCAGTATTATTATTTTTATACATTCATAAAAATAACTTTCACTTGAACAATATTACATGATTTTTTTCAAAATTAAAATTATTACTCTATTATATGATAAATAACAATTAATAAAACAACACAAAATGAAGTCAGAAAAATATTTAAATGGTAAAAAAAATATTTAAAAAGTAGTGTTATCAATATTGTATGAAAAAAAATAATGATCATTTTATATTTATCATAAACAATATAACATGAATGATATTGAAATAAATATTAATTAAGTTTCCCAGCAAACTTTTAATAACAGTTCACAAATATTTAAGCTTTTACAATGATTTAACAAATGATCATAAAATAACAAGTATAATAATTGAATATATGCTTATTATAATTAATAAAGTTAAGACTTCATAAAATATAATAGTTCCTTTTAAAACCAAGAGTATTCTTTCCATTTGCATTTCAACATCAACAAATGTATTTAGCATACAATTTCAAAACTATTATTTTTTAAATAAGTATATAACATAAATATGTTAATTTATGATACAAACTTACTTTTGCCTTAATTAAGGCTTATATTTGCATTTGCAAAGCGCTCATTTGCATTTAGGATGACCTTTGCTTCATATAAATATAAATCAGCTTTCATCAATGCAAGGGTATCATGATCAACAATATAATCATTACCTACAACTTTTGTTAGCATATCTTGTAATTCTAACAAAATAGACTTGACTCTCAAAGTAGGTCTCCAATCCTTGTACTTATCTAAGATAGGAATTATGGCATAACCTGTAGTTGCCACGTTTGGGTGATAAACTGGCTTCTCGAATTTGCAAACGGGTGGTGAATATGGATAATCTCCGGGAAAATACAAAGTAAGTTTATATATTCCCCGTCCCCAAATAGTACCTCTTTTGCCTGGAATTGCACACTCCCAAACAAGATAATTCCAACTGCCATCAGGCTTTCTTTCTGGTTTCGCATGGAAGCCAAATGGATGTTCCTTTCGCCATTCGCTTCTCTCATCACTTAACTTCGCTATTGTTTTAGCAGACATCTTGCAAGAAATTTATCTTCCGTCCCAAATAGTATCGGGTATATTTTTAATTAAAAGGGCTTTTGACAGATTCTTGCTGTGATTAGGATATCAGTAACTGGGAAGAATCAAAATCAATAAGTAGATTTTCCTTTGAATGTCAATTGGATGATATCAACATAGTATGCCAACAGAAAACAAAATTACTGCTGTTACTCTTTTTAATTTATTCAATCTCAAAAAATCGAACTTTGTCCTAAATTTCAACGAATTAGCGTTAAAAAATAATTGGGATTATAATCAAATAAATAGTGAAGGAACGTCAAAATCAGCTCAGAATTCAGAACCTATGTATACTTATGATACTACTGCTCACAGTTTCGCTTCCTCTCCCTTCCAGTCGCTTTTAAAAAGTGAGCGAAGTTGTAGTGGATAGATTGCAACCAATCTATTTCAACGAATAGAAAATTTTTGTATTTTCTACCATATCCAAATTGTAAACTTGTACCACAATTTGTATACTCCCAGCTTTCCAGTAATTAAAATAATTTGTAGTTAATTTCATTAAATTTTTGCTACAAGATTATAAAATTAGAAGTTTCTAATCACTAATATACACTTTCAAAAAAATTTTTTTTTGTTTCGCCATTCTGTTCTGAGATTCCTTTGTAGCATATCGGTTGCTAAAAATAAGATAACCATTGTTTGATGCGTTATGTACAGTATTAAATCTTTTTAATAAAGAAAATTATGTTCCGTGTTTAAATTATTATCTCTGTTTGTTTGATTTTTTTAATGCATTATTGAAATACATTAAAGGTTTGTCATTTTCTCACGGTTTAAAATTGTAAAGCAGTTAACTGTATTTAAAAAACATCAGATGCTAGCAGAGACTAAGATACTAGTCTGTGGATGCTAGAAACAAACAACCGGAAACTTATAGCAGTTTCTCAAGCTTAAAACAATTTTGTCGAGACTCCAGATATACCTTCAATGAAAAAATTAAATTATGATATATCTAGCATAGAATCCTGTCGTACAGGATAAAATATGTACTCTAAAGTTTACGTCCAGTCATAATAAAATGTTAGGAAAGATACCTGCTAGACAGTTTTAAAATTCTTATTAGGTTAGAAATTTATCTGTATCTGAAAGATAACATTAATCCTCATGCAGCGTAATTTTATTTTTATTTTTTTATCAATATAGCCCCAAAATTTTTTATTACACATTTCAAATCTACATGTATATTAGAGTTACAAAAATATACAAATATTTTTGTCAAAGCTTTTAAATATAAAATTAGATCACAAAACTTTTGGAAATTTGAAATTATAAAAATTATATAATGAATAATATTATAAATATATATGTAAAAGCAATCAAATTTTGCTTTTTCATGTATAAACATAGATATATTAATTATGGTGAAATTACGATTTATTTTATAAAATACAAAGGTAAAATGTTTTGACTAATAAAAATACAAAACATTAGAAAAAACCTTCAGACTCACATGACTATCCATTGGGGAATGGAAGAAATCCTCATTGGTTTCGATATAAAAGACTCAGTATCAGTTTTGTCTCTCCTCAATTTAATATTCTTGAATTTCGCAACAAAGCTGCTGTTATGGTTCAGAATATAGGTTATATCACTTACAAAATTCTTACCAGATACTTTTGAGCATTGAAAAGGGTATACAAAATATTGCAAAACATGCTTGTATGTTTACTAGAAATATTGACAACTAGCACTATCTGTTACACCAGATCTCAATGAACAATTAAACATCTTATTAAAGCACATATAAAACCATGAACAAGAAAAGGGCAGGTAGAATGAAAAATTGTTAAGTTGCCCAAATTTTGGTATTATTACCTTCTTTATGGAAATTATGGGATATGAAATGAGAGGGTAAACAATATTTTAAGTTTTATAACTGTTTTTTTTTTTTTTGTGTGTGTTACACAGTTTATAATACTCATAATTTATGAATTACTATAAGTTCACATTAGTGTAATATGGAATGAAAATTGACAAGTAAAAAGTAACATACAAGTATTTCACAAACACCTTTGGAGAAGGAGAGATTTATGTATGGTTTGCTTGTTTTTATTGAAAGAGAAAGTAAATAGAACACAACAAATCCAAACATCAAATGATATAAATGTCCTAGTTAGAGATGGTCTTCTTTCGAAAGCAAATAAATCTACAAAAAATAATAATAATAAATACGACTTTAAATCCTTTGTAAAAAGTAAAAGAAAATTCAAATGCAAATACATACTAATGCATGACTTTTTAACACATGATTTTGATTTTGCTAATTTATTAATAACTTTAAAAAATCTAAAAGTATTTGCAATTTCCCTTTAAAATGAATTGAAGTGTTCTGCATATCTTCTGAATCAAAGATAATTCTTTATGAATTTTAATTTATTAAAAGGAGTTCAGCACTTGCTATAGTAACTAATACTGTAAAAAAAATTTTAACTCAGTCAATACATTTAAAAATAAATGATAATTATTTAGTATATGTTGAAATATGCCTTGTGTATTTTTTGCACCCCTTTCATTTAAAACGAAATCTAGTAGCAAAGCAATTTTCTGGATTAAGTTCTCTACATCTTTATTATTAAACCTTATATAGTTTTTGGCACATTTTTATAATTAATGTTTCTTTAAGATTTTTATATTAGTGATTAATTTGATATCAGAAATAATTAATGTATTTGTCTTATTAATAAAGTCATTTTTTATTTGTACTATTACTGTATTAAAAAATAATATTTAAATATCTTTGCCATGTTTTCCACAACTTCATCTGCTATTTTGGAATATAATCTTATTTTTCGAATTTATTTTGAAGAAAATCTCTTCAAAAATTCAAATCACGTGTTAAAACTTTTACTTTCTCTATAAATAAATTGAATTTGTTTTTAATTTTTTTTTTCCAAAAATTTACATGGAAAAAATTTAAGAATTTTCAATTATTAGGTTTGGATTTAAAATACATAGGCCACTAATTATTTATTAATAAATTATAATTGTATGTTTTTATAAATGCATAATTGTATGGATGCCATATCTGAAGCATTTAATCTTATATGAACCAGAATAAGCGAAAAACTTCAGTTAGTTCTATGCACATTGCATCTTTTATTTTACAAATTTAACTTCTTAGATGAATGCCACATCAAAAAGGTTCATGAATGCTTCAGAGTTGTTAAAAAATGTTACTAAAACTAAGTGGCACAACAACATATGTGGGGAGGCAAGGCCTACAGTACCTATATCTGTTTTCATGATCAAAGATTCTGTGGTGCAAAGCATATGTTCTGGTTAGGTGGTCAGCCTAACCGGAACATATGCTTGAGAACTAAACACTGGAAAATCCCCAGTGTTTTGTTCTCAAGCATGCTTGGTACTCAGTTTTATCCACCCACTAAAGGGATAAAAGGCTGAGTTGATCTTGCTTCAGTCTGAGGATCAAACCTCGGACCTATGCCTTGGATGCACAAAGCGCTATCATTACACCATCAAGTTCTTGAAAAATGTTATTTATTCATAAATACTTCTTTGTTATTTATTCTATATTAAATAAAAAATATATAATTAAAAATAAAGGAAAAAAAATATTAAATAAAAATATATTTATATTAAATAAAAAATGTTATTTATTCTAAAAGAAGTTGCTCTTCTGAATACTAATTTAGATTTCTGTCCTTTGCCTAAGAAAGAAGCTTTATAAAAGCTATCAGTTCCATATTAGATTCAGAGACAGGAATCTATAAAAGTGTTGGAGTTGGTTCGTCCTTTGATTCTTGCCCTTCAATAATTTGTAAATTGACATGTAAGAATTTTTCTACTGGGGCATGTATTTTCTTGCTAAGCAATTGACCAAATGGTAACTGTGCTGGTCTTCAGTTTAGCAGCATGTGAATTTGATTCTTACCTTGGTTTTCAATGTTGTAGTTGTTTGGAATCTACTTTACAGTGCAATTCCTTTACTAATTAGTAATCATTTGCAGAAATAGCCACTGAAGGGTAAATAAAAACCAAATCATGCCTTTTTCTTTAATTAAAAAATTTCAGTTTTTATTTTATGATTTTATTTTCAATGGGAAATTTATTTTTTCTAATATATCAAGGATTTTAATCTAAAGCAATTGATTTCATTGATCCAAATCAGCTGTGTGATAGTAATGTTAAAGAAATTGAAATGTGAGTGAAGTTATTTAAAAGCATTTTAATTCTCTTTTTCTGAAATTGTAATCTTAAAATTTTTAAAGCTGACAACCACAAAAATTTTAAAACGAACATTAGAGGAGACTAAAGTTATTCTTCCTCAACAAGGAAGGAAAGTTTGATCATTCTAAGTTTATGGGAATTTCCTCAATATAACTTTTAGAATAATTTTTAATCAACTTCTTGTGGCTGAGATTTTAAATTTTTGAGAAATTTTAAACACAAAACATTTGAGTTCCCATTAAATATTTTAATCATACCAAATGATGGCCTCATATCTGTAGATGAAAATAAAATGTAATTATCAAAAGAAATTTATTCTTCAGACTTGTATCAGTATTTTATATTATATGTATGGAAAAAGAAACTACTGATTCTACATATAATATCAGAAGCTTTACAAGAACATAACATAGATATTTTCCCTAATATCTATTTGTATATATTTTTAGAAATTTAATTACTTACTTTAAACATAAAGTGATTACTGTACAATATTTTTTTTATTAAAAAAAAAAAGAAAGAAAGAAAGAAAACAGTACATTTAAAATTGGTTTAAATGAAGTCATGTATATATATTTTCCTGATGCTCGGGCTTCTGTATATACTTTAAACTTGAGAATATTATTAAGAGTGTGATGTCCACTGTTCAGAGCAAAGCTATTGCTTATGAAACTATGAAGAAGATATCCCAGTACATCTGAAGCCCTGTTTATACTTATTGATCCATGAATGAGCAAGGTCCTGGAATTCATTATCACCACTTTGCATTTTATAAGGCACTATAAAGAAAAACTGCTTGTTTTGATGATGATGTTGAGCCACATTTATTGCTCTGAATCAAGTGCTTGGAAGAAATATTTCCTGTGGGCTGTTATTTTGCCGATAACAAAATCGCTTTGCAGGATACCCCTAACAATAAATTTTGTATTTACAAATGCAAGAAGATTCTCAACATTTTGGCAGAATCAATTCTCTTGCAGTGGAATTCTGCTCTTTGTAACATTGAAGGAAATGGAAACTGTTTTCCTGGCAAAGACAGGAACAACTATCCTACAAATTAATAATAATCATGACTTTTAATTCTAATTAGAATTTAAGAGTAGATTTGACTCCTATCAATCAAATGAAGTTAAGGGAAAAACCTGGAAGTGTCTCACTAGTTCAAAGGCCAGATTTTCTACATCATGTCACCATGGATTTATTTCCTCTTCTCACTGGACACTATTGTCTAAATACCAATCTTTTTAAAGTTTGACATAAAGACTCTTTTGTCTGCACTTTTTTTAAATCTGTACATTATGGATGGATGTACCGAGGAATGCACTGCACTATTATCTCAGAATTTTATTCTTCTAAAATGTTGAAAAGCAAGATCAAGGCGAATAGCTAAGTGGTCAAATGTTTGTATTTGCATATAAATATGTATATATTTGTATATAAGCAATAAAAAAGTCTTGAATATTTTGAAAAACGAAGATAAAGGTAGAATGCAAAGAAATTTTAACATTTTCTTATACTACTAAATCATTTCTAAAAGTGTTCCTGTTTTTAGTTATTAAAGGATTTTTATCATTTTTTTCTTAATAATGCCGCCAATTTTTCATAGTGAGTGTTAGATAACAACTGTATTAAGTAGAAATTTTCATTGCCATGGTATTTTTACTAATATTCTTAATAATTTTTATCTTTGTAACTTGTACACTTGGTAGAAATTGTATCACTCTTTAAAAAGTTGAAAATAAGAGAAATGAGAATGACAAGGTTTTCTTTTTGCTTAAAAAACGACTTTTTTAAAGCAGTCCTAATATTTACTGCATCCCCACAAAATTATTTTCTAAATAAGTTACTAAGATTTTATATAAACTTTTCTTAGCTATTAAATTGTAATAGAGGTAAATAATGAATTATATATAGACTTGTTAATGTGTTTTATATAAAACTATATTTATTTTACAAACTTTTATCACAAGACAAGTTAGTTCTTTCTTTTCCATACAAGGCTGAATTGAATAGGTTTTCGTATAGGGTGGAGAAAAAAAGTCCATTTGACAGTATATTCAACTGTAATGCTTTTAACTGGCAAATTCAACTGTCTTAAATCATTTTTAAGTGATTGATGCCTTCCCTCGATCTGATCATTAGTAATATTAATGCGATGAAGCTGCATTATGAAGCCAATAATGATATAATGTGCAAGTCTTTCATTAAAAGTCAGTAATTATACTAAATCAAGAGCTTTAAGTTATTTAATATGCCATGTAAATATACTCTTATATTTCCAGGTAAGCTATCACAATATTTGTGTTAATAATGCAGATTTATTTTTACTTTAATTACTTAGGTACTCATTCATTTCTAAGTAATTGATTGATATAAATAATTTGTGTGAAAGAATTAATTATCAACATATAATTGTAATGACAAAGTAATTTAAATACATAGGCATAAAGGATTGCAATTCTTATAGTTCATTATTTATGAAATTTTGTTGAATTCTCATATAAGCAAGCAATATAATTTAAAACTAGCAGAATTTTTAAGTGTTTTCTATTAGGGTTTACTTTGACTTAGTAAAAGGGCAAAATAGGACTAGTAAAAGGTGCATCCTTAAGTCCTGTTGGTAGTATAAGAAAGTAATTATGCAGTGGGTGTTTAAGTGTTTTACAACAACTTTAGGCAGTCCACAATGTGATGTTAAAATGTTTCTTGCTAAAATTTGTTTGATATATTGTAGAAAAACTACAGCGAAACAATTGAGAAATTCTAACTTAATAAATGTATTTTGGAATAAAAAAAAATTTTGGATTGTCATAATTGCCTTCTGACATTTAAAAAAAATTAATAATGCAAATTTGCATTCCATTAGACAAGTATAGAATCAGAGTTACAAGATTTTAATATTTATACTTAAAAAAAAAATTTAACTTCAGAAGTTTCATGAAGAGTCTAATATTCTTTGATGAATGTTGAAAATTTTCAATGCAAATGAGAGCTTTATCTTCCATATTATAACTTTCAGCACGATACAATTGAATATTTTTGTAATTTGTTACAAACTGTTATAACTGAATCATGAACTATTTGGTAATTTATAAAATAGTTGTCTGCACAATAATAGCATTAGGTGATATAGATTTATTTTAAAATTTGAGCATTTTATTTGTCTAATATTTTCTAGTAATAAGTACTAAGTTTCAAGTTGTTATTATTTGAAAAATATGTAAGTTGATTAAAAAAAAAAATTTTTTTTTCACTTAGTCAAAATAATCAACAAATATGTACTGAAGATTTTTTATTGATAAGAATTTTATAAGAACCCAGATTTATTATTACAAACATATAAATAGATCAAGACCTGACATCTCCAATAGCTTTACAGATGGTAATTAATATCCTTTTTATTTAAACAGAAAGAACGAGATCGAAATATTGGAGCATTAGAGGGTTACATAACTCTCTTCAAACTACTTGGGATTAAAAAAAGTGAAACATTTTTACTGACACCAAATTGAATACATTCAATTTAAAAATAAACTTCACATATTTTTTGAGATCTTAATAATTCAGAAATAGATTTTATTAATTTATTCTGAATTGTTAAGATCTTAAAAAATATGTGTAATAATCCAAAAATGTGTTAAATAGGAAAATTAACTAGTTTTTTTCACTGTTACTTAAAATATTACATCTATGAAATGTATTAATAATAAATAATGATGGCATATGCTGGTGTAATATGTAGGTCTATTGAAATATTTTTATTACATTTTTTGTACTTATTGAAATCGGAGCAGGAAACCTATAGTAATATCTTTTCAAGAAATACAATGTTTGCTAAAATTTAACAATATAAATTTAGGTAGCATAAAATAATAAGTAATTTAAAAATTTTAATATCTTATGACAAAGCAATACAAAAGTAATGTAAAAATTCAAAAAAAGAAAACACAGATGACTTAAAATTGATCAAACAAGTCATTGTTTTACATTGTTTGTTTTGCAAAGACATCAATTTAAAAGTTCTCTAACTCTTCAATAAAATATCGTCTCAGAATCACCTTAAAATGAAAAGCAATGGAGGTAAGCTTGATAGAGGACTTGCCAAAACTGTGGACAGTTTTACCATATAATATTCCCTAAGAGTAACTTTGTAAAGATAGTGCTACTTTGCACCCTCTGATTTCAAATATTTATGTGAAAATTTTGAATTTCTATACTTTGAATTAATAATCCATATCCGATTTTACTTTTCTTAATATAATTTACTCAGATAATTACAATCAAAATTGCAAATATTGTTTCAAACTTTTAGAAAGAATGGCATTAAAATCAAAATTGAAAATTATTCAACAGAATTTTAGGACAAAATGATGTTTTTAAATTTTCATTAATTGTAAGCACTATAAAAGTAATTTGTAAAAATATTTTCTCACAAATTATTTTTGTATAATGATAACAATATAGACGATAACATGGGACCATTAGTGATCTTGGATAACCAGAAGCAATGAAATACCTATTATGGTTTTTATTAATTCTGCCTCAAATAATTTTTTTGGCAAATCAACTTAAAAATTGTAGGATGTACTCATGCTTCCTTTATCAAAAAACTCATATTTTCACTTAATCAGCTAATTCACCCATAAATGATTACTCAATTTTATGGTGGGGAAATCTTCCTATCATATCCAAAAAGATCAAATGTTAATCATTTCTTTATGAAATTAATATCATCATGCAAAATTTTTTCACTGAAGTTCATATATCAATTAGTGTGTTTAAAAATTATATCTGATTTTTAAGAATTAGTTTTATTCTTCAGAAGATTTTTGTTTCATCTCACAACAGTTTCAATTAAAAATTACTTATAATTGTTCTGTTAAATGAAAACGATTTCAAGTAAAATAGTTAGTAAAAATATGAGACATCTAAATTTTCCTGTGCATACATACTTAATTTTATTAAATGCATAATTTGAGGTGTAAATACAAGAAATTTTGTTTGTCAATCAAAATTCTTTAAAAATATGTTTTCACATACCTAAAACTTATTTACTACTAATCATCTAATAAATTCATATGTTGATTTTAATATTGTTCATGATGACTTGGTACAAATTTTCTTCAACAAAGAATTGTCTGATACTTATTTCATTTATCATACAAATAGCAACAATTGTATAGTTCATATTTCTTTTCCATATTTAGATTCTGAAGATATAAAAAATGTTTGTTGACAATTATCAGAAGTTAACAATAAAGACCAAGTATTACATATTTGGCCATCTTTTAGCCTTCCCTTCATCATGTAAGCAAATGCTTCTGATCTCTCCATCACAATTATTAAAAATTTTCGATTATCCTTTCATTTGTAATGCATAAAAAATTGAATTTTATTGGCATTTTTAAATTATTAATATAAATTATAGTAGATTAATCTTAATAAACAACAATACTTACAAACTATTCAGTTCTAACTTTTTAGTTAGAGATAATTATTAATTTTTTGTTAGTAATGTTTAACTTAGAATAACTATTTTATTCAAGGATACACTCAGTAGGAAACATTTGAAAAAATTCAATTTTTGTATTTATATGTGCTTAAATTAGGAAATAAAGTTTAAAATAGATTTTGAGTTGTTATCTAAGTTAAGCATCATTTAAATATATATTTTTTAAAAAATTTTAATTAGAAGAAAACAGGATTTTCTTTTTGATCAAATAAATAAAAATTTAAACTCTACATGTATTATCTACTTTAAACATTTGTCTTTTAGATATAATAAACATAAAGTATATGTATTTTTTAAAATATAATTAAATTTTCAATGTGATCTATCCTTGCACTGCTTTTTTAAGTATTGCAATGTTAAGTAAATATTTAGAATTCCACTGAAAGAAGTACTGCATTCCTTAAGCTGTTATTGCTTTATGCAGAATATAATTTATTGAAGAATTAAAGATCTTCTGTGCAATAAAAGATCTAAATAATTTTGGAATGGAGACATCTTTTATTCTTATTTCGCAATGAAATATTTAATTCAAAGATTTTCACAAAAAAACAAATGTATATACAAAATTAATAAAGAAATATAACCCTTTTATTGGTTATGTGGGTAAATTATGTGGTTGAAGGTGCACTATATATACTATGGTTGATGCTAGAGAAATAGCCTTTATTCTGGGTGTCTTTTAATCTTGAATTTTGCCAATAAGCTTTGGCTAAAGTATGGAGCATATTAAAAAAAATAGATAAAGAATACTCAATGCATTAACAAATATATTTATACATATAGGATGTTGAAAAAATTCTGATGTTGGTGAAATTAATTTATAATTTCAAATTACCTGGAGAAATTTTAATTTAGGAGAAAAACTAATATTTGAAAAGGAAAATTTTCTGCCATATAAATTTCATTATTGATTATGCTCATATTCTTTCTAAGAATACAATTTTATAAAAAATACTCAATTTATGTGCTCATGTGCAAGACTAACTATTTTATATATATTAATCTCCCTAATTTGTTTCCAATTTTCCAAATTGTATCTGATTATATTCAGTAAAAAAAAATTCATTTGATACAGTTAACTCAAATGTGTAGATTTAAGAAAATAAAATTAAATATGTTGAGGCTATTTTTTATTGTAAATTGAAATTTAAAATTTTTTTATATGCTGTTATCAAGACAAATTACAATTTTAACTTTAAATTATGACCCAAATATTTTAAAATTCTTTTTTGCATCATTTTTTTAGAAGAGAGTAATTCAATATTTTAATTTCATTAAAATTCTGCTGATGATATCAGTAAAGAAGTCTTATCCTTATCTAGAAATAAGATTTAAATTCCCATCAAATAATAATTTATAGTTAATATAATATGTATTGCTGAATGCGTTGCACTATCTTATAAATCTGTAATTCTTAAGTAATAAAAAATAAAATCAAGGCTGTCTATCATTTGTGTAAATAAATATATGTAAGAAATTTAAAGGATTTGATATATTAGCTGCTTATTTTTTTTATTTTTTTTCATATAAGTTCTATGCTTCAATTTAAATAAAGTTTTAGACATTGCTGGCTCATGTTATTTTTCTAAATGCATTTATAATTTTTACTTCAATTAATAAAATGAAAAACAGCTTTCATTCTAAAAAATACTTGCATTTTATTCATGAATTAGAAGTTAATTGGGAGAATGGATGCTTTCTCCAACTTTCTAAATATAATACACTTATAAAATTAATTTCTTTAATCATGTTAAAAATAAATAAATATGCTTATTCCTATTTACAAAAACTATAATTTTTATAATTCAACACTATACAATGGCACAATATTTAATAGATTAAAATCCATGTGTTATGGGTTTATTTTATTCTCACATATTGCATTTGATAGGTTTTTTTTTTTTTTTTTTTTTTTAAACTTAAAAAATGAAATAAATATTTCTCAATATTCAATTTAAATGTATATAAAATCGCTGATAGTACTTGTATATTTTTTTCAGCATTATTTCAATTCTGAATATTATTGCTTCATTTATATTCAGTATAAAGTTTATTTTAAATTAATATCATATTGCCTGTACTTTTCTGCATGATATATTCTCAGCTGAATTCTTTCAGCAGGATATTCTTTATTTTACAAAGATGTAATAATTTATCAATTATTGAATGCATTTGATTGAAGCAATTGTTTTATATTATGTAAAAATTAGCAATTAGAATTATTTTATATTCTTAATAAATTTTAAAATTACAGTAATCTAATTATACTGTACTAACTAAGTCATCTAATTATTGTATATATATATATATATAATCTTGCAAATATATAAATTTAAGCACCACAAAAATGAATCACAATTGTCATTTTTTTTATTATGAAATGAAAGTTGAACGTCATACAAAATTTAAATTCTTTCATTTACCTTGAAATAAAGTTTAAAAATTATTTATTTACTGTTTTGTATATAAATAGGTGCAAAAAAATAATTTTATGTATATTTAATCATTTTACAATTATATGTACACACAAATATAATTCAGTTATTCTTGAAAAATATATATCACAAAATTTTTGCTATGATCAAATATATTTTTCTGTATCAGTGCAAATCTTGAATCAATGTCTTCTGAAAACCAAATTGAAATTTTGTCACTTAGTATTTAAATTACCAGTACTAATTTTTCCTTTATGTAGTTTTCATTTTTGATTCAAATGATATTCTAGCAATTTATACAAATAATCTATAATATAAATTTCAGCATTATCTACCCAATATTTTCTCTCCACGTTAAAAATTATAAGTTCTAACTTTTTATTGGGTTGAAACTCTTAAGAATTTAATATTCTTATTGAAATAATTTGTCAAATTTTTTGAATAAAAAATAATTTTTTAAATTTTCTTGATTTTAAAACAAACCTATTCAATATGTAATAATGTTAGCAATTTTCTTAAGGTCAATGATATCAATGAATATGAAAAATGAATGCAGTTTATTAAGCATATTAAAAGTAATTCTATATAAAATAATCATGAATGACTTTTTATTTAATGTTAAAAAAACTTGCTGAGATGAAACAAATAAAAAGCTAATAGTTATCTGAAATCACATCCTCACTTTAGTATTATTTTCACGAAAATTTTACTGATTGTTGATTCAGAAAAAACTAATGTAACTTAAATGAACTTCATAAATATATTCAGTTAATGAAATAAAAAATATTATATAAGGAGGCATTATTAAAAAAATTAAAATATATAATAAACAGAAAAATATAAAGTTTTGAAGAATACTTTTTTTTCAAAAAGAAATTGTTTTCCTACCAATTCTTCTGTAAGATGAATATTGATCAAATCTTCAATTATGCTTACTGATAAAAAGAGAGAAAGAATCCATACTCTTCACCCACAACATTCTTTAGTTTTGTGAACAGAGAAATTTGATGGACTGCTTATAAAATAACTAAAACTCATTAGTGAGGCTGTAAATGTCATCTTCTGATATCAAAATCCTTTTGGGTGAATAATCTGGACCATAAATTTAACTTGTACATAATCTAAATCATAGATCCAGAAATGTGTTAGTAGAAAGGTCAAATGCCTCCAGAAAATGTAAACTTGATATGTAAAGAATTTTAGATTTTACATAAAATGATACTAAAAATAGAAACTGTTATCAATGTGCCTCCTTTAATTTGTGTTTATTCTTCCATCTCCTATAAAAATTTAGATGGACACCTATATTATATTCAAGATGTTATTACATAGAAAAGAAAGTTTTTAATTCAAATGCTTAAAAAATTTTACATAAATAATTTTTATGAAAATAAAAATATATCTAAAAGAAGTGTGAAAAATTACTTTCTTCTTTCTATCGATCTTTCCAAT
Source organism: Latrodectus geometricus (assembly GCA_026290005.1). NCBI lineage: Eukaryota > Metazoa > Arthropoda > Arachnida > Araneae > Theridiidae > Latrodectus > Latrodectus geometricus. The sequence continues at coordinate 953,310 of JAPDSC010063931.1, read as the reverse complement.
ACAACTAAATGTAATTATAAACGATTTTCATAGTTTTCTGCACATAGTTAGTATGTTTGTTGGTTCATGATTTGTTTTACAAAAAAGAAATTTAGTGAAGTATTCTATTACTTTTTAATATTATAAAGTTTCAAAATGAAAATAATTAAAAACTATATGAATGAGGTGTGAAAAAGGTAGTTTCCATATTTGCAGCAATAAAATAAACTAAAAAATAACTATAACTATCTTGTAATGGATAATAGATAAAAAAAAAAAAAAAAAAAGATGCCTTAGTATTCAAGACTTAATCTTCAGTTTCTTGACTGAATCAGGTGATTGAGAACAGAGGCTTATTTTATTGTCTCAATTTTCATTTGTGTATGATTTGAATCTAAGGATGCAAGAGATTAAATTCAAATCATACATCTAAGAATCAAATCATTGTAGATTCGAATTATACACAAACATTGAGTAAGGTTACAAGATTAATGGAAGAAAAGAAAAAAGCAATTGAAAAGTGCCATCTAGACTATATTACATGGAGGCTATAAAATAAAATATATATTATCTGATGTTATCACCTAATATGTAATGTTATTCCCAAGCTTACATAATCAAAAAAAGTAACAAAAACATTGAGTGCAGACTTTTATCTCTTAGTGTAAAATCTGTGGTTCTTTAATCATTTTGAATATTATCAACATGGCTAGGGTTTCCCCAGTCCTGTGAGTAAAATTAAAATAAGAAGCCTTGTTCGACAAAAGATGCTTCTGTAGTCTTCTAATTCTTCATGAATATAAATCTCACTCACTGATCTCCTTTCTCACTTTCATATTTTTTAAATTACTATAATTTACTGAGCTTAATTGAAGGATGAAATATTTTACTTTTTAATTAAATATAAAAATATTTAAAGGTAGAATTGTATATTTAACTCTTTAGCAAGACATATTTTACAAACCATATTTTACTAAAAAACATGAATATTTTTAAACAGTTGATAAACTTTTTTATGCAGGAAGCAAAACATTTTAAACTGACAAAGGTATCATTTCACACCTTTTGGTAATTACTAATGAGATTTGTGTAAAAAAACAAAGGAGCATGCTTATTGAATAAATAATTAAAAAGATAGAAATGCAATGTTTTATATTTCCCAAGATATAAAGGGATTTGTTTGTGTATCATCACATTTTTCAGTAGATATCCTCTTTTAATACACATAGTAACTTTAGCAATTTAATGAAGGCACAAGAAAATTTTCCTCTTTCACTAAACATTTTTAGAGATAATGCAGACTGTTTTGGACACTTCCATTATAAAAGAAAAGATTGATGTATGCAAGCATTAATATTTTTATTGTCCCTAAACAGCTTTAAAACTATAAATAATGCATCTAATTTTTAATTTTAGTTAATTTTATCAAATTGTAATTAAGTATAAAATTGTATTATTTTCTTCATGTCAGATTTCCTAAAAGTTTTGAGGAGCTTATATATATAGTATTTTTAAAATATCGATTAAAAATGTTAATATATAAGAATAATTTTATTAGTTGAATCAGAAAATTGCACTTTACTGGGGCAGGCTTCAAGATGAGACTTTTTTCATTGCAAAATATTCAGGCTAAGAGGGGTTGTACATATTTTAGAAAGGTAATATCACTTAACCCATCAACAGCATAAACTCTCCGTGGTCTGAAAAGAGGTGATGTCAAAATTTATACAAAAAAGTAAGCATTTGGCACCTTCACAAGTAGCACTGAGGATTTATCCTCTGACATATTTACACATCCACACTGACATTAATGCTTATTTTATTACTTAACCTTTCTTAAATGATTAAGAATATCTGAGATTATTTGCAGCACACTAGAACATAAAAATATAAAAGCTGCATAGTACAAAAGAAAATTATAGTTATTAAAATAACTTATTCAACTAGAGAATTTCCTTGAAAAAAATTAAATAAAAGCAAGTTTCTTAAGTCCCCAAATAGTCATTTTTTATTACAAATTTTAAAATATATAAATGTTCAAAATGCAAATTCTTGAAGCCATGAAGATGCCTTAATTAATAATTTCCAAGTTTTCAAATTCATTCAAAAATATAAATTTTTAACAGAAAACATGAACACATTCAAATTTTTCTTGAAGAAACATTGAACAATAAAATTGTAAGTTTTACCAATTAGTACTTCTCTTTTCTAGTAGTGACATTTTATATTTTTCAAATTACTAATAAGTTGAACAATTTGTCGCTTAAATCAACTAGAAGTGAAAGAAATCCACTTTCAACCAATATTTGAAGTTCATCAAAAATATCCTTTTTTTTCCCTGACACATGTATGTATTGATATATGAAAACTTCTTTTTTATATTTCATTATATCTTAAATTTTAACAAAATTATTTTTTCTTCAACTGATTTCAGTTTTAATGATGATGCAAAAATAATCATGAATGGGTATTGAAGACATCTGGAAGTCAGATTTTTAAGCAATTTCAAAAGAAATTGAAATTTAAGAAATCAAATCTCAACATGGAAAGGAAATTTAAAGTATAATATGCACATGTATGTATATTAATGAAATCACAACAGCTTTCAAATGAATGAATTTATTTCAAAACTTTTTTCAAAAACTTAAGCAATTCAGAGTGATATAAGATTTTTACATCGTATCATACAGATAAGAAAATCTGGGATTTAAGATTAATGATAAAATTGGACTCCTTTGAAGATTTGGTTCAAATTAATGAGAATCTGAGTTGTAAGATTTTGAAACAATAAATTCTTCGTGAATTATTCAGTGGGTACTTGTATAATATGTACCTGGTACACAATTGTGATAAATTCTTTTTTACGAGTATTGATGAACACCTCTCTGTAAGCACCAAAGCAGTTTATTAATAGCCAACCATAGCTTTTTTAAATTCAAATAGGTATTTTCCTGCTATTAATGCTTTTAAAATGTTTTCAGGAAAAATATTCATACAGAAATTATTCATCTTTAGCAAATTCAATGAAGGGACATTAAGAAATATTTTTTCTACTAATATCTAGTAACTCTTGATTGTGCTTTTTGAACTATTTCTAGTACTCTGTTTTTCAACTTTGTTTTGATAATGATAGTTGATGTTAGTCCATGGTGGGCATAACACTAATGGGATCTTTTTGTATTATTTTATTAAATCTACAATCTTGTAGTTGGTAATTAATATTTTCTTTTGTTCTTTTTAAAGAATTTAGACATTGTTTATTTTTCATGACCAGGTGTTCAAAATGTCTTGATTTGTTTGTGAGTGAAATTTCCAAATGCCTTTTGAGTTTACTATAAATAAGAACTTCATTTGCAAGTTCCTATATGCATACATCAAATCACATTTGAAAATTTTCTGTTTACATTGTAATGAATCTGAATTTAATATAGTTTTTACATTTCCATTTTTTGTTCATTTGAGAAGCAGAATATTTTATTAATATTTAATAAAATATTCTGCTTCTCAAATGATCAGTTATATGAAACTACTATAACTAAATGAATAAAATATTTTTGAGCTATTTCACAAAAATGCAAACACAAAGAAATTTCAAGATTTACTTGATAAATTAGAATGAATGTCAGTTATAACTTGCAAAAAAATATCAAATAAACACTCAGATAATAATTTTAAAATGATTTTTTTAGAAACTTCTGAGATATTTACAAATGTTACTTGAAAGTTATGAAACATGCAATTTTGATTAGCTATTAAAAATCTTTGTAGCACATGAAAAATTCTTGCAACACACATTCTTGCATTCATGAGGAACATCCTATTTTCAGTTTTATTCCTCGATGAAAATAACAGATAATCAATTTACCATAAGATGTTACATTTTCTAACCTATGTAAATCCTACTTCGTGCTATTTTTTATATTCTATTTTTACATAATTTTAAGTTGCTTGCTAAAGTTTCTTTTGTTTATACTGAAATTTTAGACATAAATAAAATTATAGTAAAAGAACTTCAGTATAAAAAAAAAGTAACTTATGAATATATGCTAAAATAATTTTTACAGGTAAACTTGGTATCTTTTTGAATGATTTTGCTTGACATGCATATCTATGTCATGTTTACCAAAATCCTACAAATTACTAATAATTTACCTAAAATGAAAATTTTTGTTTAATATTATGCTACTAATTCATAAATTTAATATTTTAATAATTTATCTTTAGAATATTTTTCAGTTCTTGTCATTTAAATGAAATACATAGATTTAAAATAAAACTTAATACTGCTAAAAGTAAAAATGCATTAAAAATAACAAGGCAAACAGATAACATAATAATATATAGTTAAATTAACAGTCAATAATAGAGAAACAAAAATGTTTTCATAAAAATAAGATAATCATAAAGATAGAATAATGATTAGTCATTACACATTCAAGATGGCTAATTTTATCATTTTTTTAAGTTTTCCAAATTTTTAGAAATATTATTAATATATACATATTTAATTAATATTATACATAAACTCTATTGTTACTTCATCAATGATAAAATTATTGGCCTATTTATATTTCTACTATGAATACATAAATGAATGGTAAAATTAGGGTCAAAATATATTTGGAATAATCTAATACCAAGAGGGGCGGGGCAGAAAACAAAAAGAAAATAAATAAAGGATTTTAAAAATATGGTGCAATCCAATCTGCAATTGAGTGTTCCTTTGAAAGAGAATCATGATATAAAAGAAGAAACAAGCACTTCGCCATTGAAGGAAATGAAATTGCTTTCAGGTTAAGATTACAATTGTGAGAAACAGAATGTATATCATAAACCCAAAGGTGGAAGTCAATGCAGCAAGTTGGGAAAATACTCAAGACAGAGTATAAAGATTGGGCTTGCCTTCAAACCCTTCGACAATAAACTATGCGACCAAAAAAATTTAGGGAGTGAAATCAAAAGCTTTTGCTCAGGTTCAAATTATCAAAACAGTGAAAAATGGATTTTTATTTATTAAATTAACAAGAGGAAATTGCATCCATACAACTGGAGATCCTAACCCAAATGAAGTAGAGCCTAGTGATCCTCTCTCTAGGCCTTGTCTCCATTTTAATCTTTTAGGGAGCTTTGATCTAGTCTGAGGAAAGCACTCAAATCATGGAATGGGTTTAAGAAAACATTCTAAAGTAATATGCATGTTTTCAAGAGTGAATCCTAGTACTTCTTAAACATGTGACAGTAGCTTTCAGAACTACATAGACACACACAAAAGTCCAACTATTTTACTGGAAAATATGAACTCTATCCCAGCTCAGAATTAGTTATAACAGTTCTGTGCTTTGCAGAAATTTGTGGCAATAAACTCACCAATATGAATCATAAAGTTGAGAACAAGGTTACAATGACTCAAAATAGCTAATTATGGAACTTATACTAGATGACAAAATTATCTGAGGAATCAGTGGAGATGGAAGTAACATACGATTACCCAACTTCCTCTCATGTAAATCTACTTTAAAGGTAATCTGTTTATAGTGAAGAAATGGAATTAGATGCTATTCCAATACAATCTTGTAATTTAGTTCTCATTTGCCTATGGTGAATTAAAAAAGGCTTTGAAAGAACTTCCAGTGAGTCAACTGATTCTTCACTAATGATAGTATGAAAAGCACTGCTTTTTAATATTTTTTAGATGACATAATAGCTCACACACACATCAAAGCAGTATAAATTAATCTTCATCAGTGTAGATTAACTTCAACTATTCAAGGCAATTTAACATCACATTAATTCAGATTTTAGACTCACCAATTATGAAGGAACCTATTAAAATTAATATTTCTTAAAATCAAAAAAACTTGCATTGGTTTGCAAGAACAAGCTAAATTTAGTAAATTATTTAAATGAGGGCAATGTTGCTACAAAACTATCTGGTTTATAACAAGGAGTTAAAAAGATATCATTCTCATGTGCCTGATTAGCTTCCTTATGAAGGTAAGGACACACTCTTTAATGCAAATTTAATTTTAAGACTTAAGTTTTAAAAAGAATTGATGTAAATACTTCCTACACTATGTAAGGATTACAATCTTCATGAGGATCTTACAAAATACAATCTGTATTTTAACTTGTTTATTTTTCATATAAAGATGGTAAACCAACTATAATTATTGTTAAATAAGGGAAATAAATCATTAATTTTTACATGACAATAAATATGCTGATTTAATTGATTGGGAAATTTATCTTATCGACTCAAACTTTTGTTTCAGAAATAAATAAGTTATAAATTTTTATTCTTAAAAACCTCACCCAGGATTTATGCAAAAGAAGCTCATAAGGAAGGTGAAATTGGTGAACTACCTTCAGTAGCAGATTTAGAGTTCATTGGTTGGTAGCAATGGGCTATCCTTCAAATGTTGCTATACTTAAAATAGACTTAGAGGTACACTCTCAGATTGGATAAAAGTATTAGATCAATAGGATCTAATACATACTTTAAAAACATGAGAGCATAGAAAGTATTGGAGGAATATTGGATGATTACCCTGAAAGCAAACATTATGTAATAAAAGGAGAATTCCATAATACCAGGTACTGTCATACGTTTTGTCTATATGAAAGAAAATGAACACCAAATGATTTCTCCACACAAATGCATCAAGGACTTCAGTTCGAAATATAAGGGTGGATCTTCCTTTACAAAAATCACACTGATTAATAGAAATACTTTTACTTTTTTTACACATATACAAGATAAGTATTGACAATATACTTGAGTCTTACAGAGGCAGCTCATCAAAACTAGTGGCCGATAATTTGGAGTATATGAAGAATCTTAACCAGGTTTCAGAATCGGAATTACTATAGCCTCATTCCAGTGTTTGAAACACATTTTCCGTCCAGATCCTGTTAAACAAGCAAAGTATGTTCATTAACAAAATCTGGACTCAAATGTTGAAACATGAAATAGCCGATTCCATCAAGTCTTGGATTGGTATTATTGGCCTGCTGCAATGCTCTTTCTTACAATTCTAACATCAACAAAATCCACAGCTGTAAGGCAAAGCTTACCTATGATTGAAACAAATTGGTGTTTACTCAGCACGACTCTTAAGTGCACAAACATCAACACATGCTGCATGTTGTAGATGTAATTGAAGACATGTAATGAGACCAAGATTCCTTCTGACTTTGACAACAATATTTTTACTTTCTTAAAGATAAGATTCTCCATTGTAGGGCATCTCCTAAATAAACCCCATATTCCTATTTTTTAAAGGTTTTTGTTTTTCACTATTCCACCAAGATTTACATAGCCTGTGTATTGTAATTTTTAGGTGTTGTAATATCAAATGAAAATGTTTTCAGTGACCTCATGAATCGCCTCATTGCCATTTTTGATCATGACCATTGTATCAACAGCCAACAGTGTAAATAACATCCTATCTGCCTGACTGTTCACATAAATAGATAGACCTTGTTGCACACTACCTCCAGTCTGGAACATGAGAAGAAAATGATCACTACAGTGCAGATCATTTTCTACTGATAAATTTAACAGTGGCAATAATAATAAATGGCCATATCTAGAGAATGAAAGATTCTTGTGGGTGAATGAAAGTAAGTTTTCTCATCACTATTAAGCAGATAGGTAGCAGTCTGAAATAAACTTCTATCAGCAGATTGCGATAGTCACTTCCCCAAAGAATTATTGCTGTTCAAGTCTTTGAGTAATATAACTTATTTGAGAGTTGGTCAACTAATGCATCAAGTTCCTTTTGGCAGACAAATGCTTGAGATTCTGGTGCCCCTTGTAATGGGCTATCAAGAGCTGGTAATATCTTCTGATGCTGAGCCAGGCCTAGATCACAAAAGTACTCTGTATTTCTTGAACTGGTGTAATACCTGAGATCAGTTATCTGTAAAATTACTAAATTTCAACTGACCTAGTAAAAAAAAGACCTGTTGAAACGCAACAGAAGTTGTTTAACAAGTAGGTTGTTGTTGGTTGGGTTTTGTGGCGCAAGGTCCAAAGAGGACAAGCTGCGCCAATTTAACAAGTAGGATTCTTATTGAACACTGCACTTTTAAAAACCTTATGCTCATGTGTTTGTTTGCTTAACACAATTATTTTTTTGCACATGATCTAATTTAAAGAGCATTCTGAATTTTACAAGAGATTTAGAAATCCACAAAATGAAGGCCAGAGCATTAATTTTTGTGATCTGCTTGGACTTCCCATAGAGAAGAGATGATCCTACTGCAGAAAATGTTGACACATATAAAGAAAACCTACTATATAATTTTTGTGAATGAAAAATTATTTTTTTCTGTACATAACATTAAATACTGCAGGCAGCATTGAATACCTGTAAACTCTATGTTAACATAGCTTTGACCACTGGTTTATTTAAATAAGGGACATTCATTTTGGGGGGGGAGGGAGTTGGTTGGTTGGGTTTTGTGGCGCAAGATCCAAAAAGGACAAACTGCGCCTTGGGGGGAGGGAGGTATAGTTTGATAGATCTCTGGTCACAAAAAAATGCTGGATCATTTTTGTAACACAGTTTTAGGCCTACTATTGAAATGAGACAGGATTTGAAGTACTCAGATAACATCATCCTTAGCATTGGTCAAGATGATAGCAATAATTTTAGTAAAATGTTAGTTAGAAAAATACTATCAATGACTATAATTTGATATCTTTATAATGAAATTTGTTATCAACAAGGCAATATTATGATTAATTTTTGAAGATTTACTGCAGGCAATAGCAAAGAAAGTTATCTTTTGCCATTTAATACCTTTTGAAAGTACATAGTATTTTGAATTTTAGGAAAATGAGGAAAACCTCACTTTGAATTTTAGGCTGAAATGTATTCAGGAATTGTGATAAAAATATCAGGACACTCTGTAGCACTTATTTACAATAAATATTAACACATTACAAAAACTATTGATTTTTTTAATGAATAATTTTAAAAATCATTCCCTTAAAAAATGATACATTCTCTGGTGCTAAATAATTCTTTTTAAATTTTACGATTCCTACTTCCTCAAATTACTTTTTACATTACAATATTGTAGTTTTCTACAAAATTAAATTTGGTTTGTTCTCGATAGTGATTTTTTGCACACGAAAGCTAATTAGACCAGGACCTACAGTTTAAAGTAGATTCAGAACCACCTAAAACAAAAGTGGTTTTCTAACCCACAAACTGTAGAACAAAAGGAAGAGCAATAATCATTCGGCTATAAAATTTGTGATACAAAGCATATCAATAGGATATTTTAAATGAAATTAAGTAAAAAAACTGCATGGTTTTTTTCACATCTAAATAGAGTAATTTTAGTTGAAACATTTGTTTGAAAAACTAGCAGACTACATTTTAATTAATATATCTTTGAATACAATGTATTATCAAAAAAACAATAAGATTTACAGGTGGCAACAGCATCAAGAAAGTTATTGTCATTTTAATACCTTTTGATATTATTAAACTTAAATGAAAAACATGAGATTACAATAAAATGAAATACACTCAGCTAAACGGTTAATGCCCAAACAGTCTTTGTAATTTACTTAACTAATAAAAAGTCTTTGATGAAATAATGTATTGGAAATTAAATTTTTGGGCTCTTATATGTTGATGATTCAATTCTAGTATAATTTAATCACACTTTTTCAAGACACTTTGGTTTAATAACCTAAAGAAAACATTAAAATTCTTAACACACAAAATTTATTTTTATTACACAAAAGTAATTATACATATACTTATTCAATTACTTATAATACTAGACAGACAGAAATCGATTAAATAAGAAATTGTAAAATATTTCTTTCACTAAAACCTGAAATTTTGTTTTCCAAATTATACAAAAAATGTAATGTTTCATGATAAATGTCATAATCACAAATATAAATTTTGTAAACATACATAAAATGAAAATAAACAGCTTGGTAATTTATACAATAAAGAATCCTCATTTTCTGGGAGAATTCTCTAGCATTTTGACTCGTGAATATTTCTAGCTTAGGAGAAAATTTTTATTGTGTACAGCTTTCAGAGAGAGAATTACAAAATGACATGCTTAAGATAATATTACTTATCTGTATTCTTAAAATTTTGCTGGATATCCTTTTATAAAATCAACTATTCATAAGTCAACACTTTCCAGATGAATTTTGACTGCTTTCATTCCTTTATCTAATTGAAAATAAGCACAGTTTGCTAGCATTCATATAATTTAAGTTCCATTACCAATGTTAGTATTAACAATATTATTTACACTGCATTTAAGTATTTTGTTTATATTAATTATAATGACATTTAATTATTGAATACTTTATAATAAATTTTCTTATTTCTTACATATCTAATTTTCATTTAAACTCAATACAATAATTTCAAGAAATTTTTATCTACTAATTTTATTTTAAAAATACAAATTTCTGAAAAATGTAACTAATCAATTACAATTTTGTAAATGCTGTAAAAAATTTCTCTTCAAGTACAGTACACACACACCAAAGACTAAATATTATTGAGAAATAAATTTAAAATCTTTTATTAATTGCTTATATTTATCCTAAAACTTTAATGACTGATAAAGTTTATTCATATACACTGTATTACCATCATACCACATATTGACTGATAAAATATCAGTATAGCATTTATCAAGATTGTATAGTTTGAAACAATGAATAAAAAAAAAAGCTATTTAATGTATAGTTTTCACTTCTAGATCATACAGAGTAAACTAGTTAAAAATAATTTTAAACTACTCTACACTAATATTAAGAAAAATGATTTCTGCCAAAACATACTAACTTTGCACTCGCCTGACAAAGTACACAATAAAATAAAGCTTTCTTTCCACTAAATGAACAAGAATTTTCCAAGATTTGGAAATCAGCTCCTTGATAATAAACTTATCTTTTAGTAGAATCCAAAAAATAAGTTATAAGTGAAAATATCACCAGTCAAGTTTTGCTCATATGAATATCATAAAAATATTCGCTTTAGAAAATTCTTTCAATGTTCACTTTTTAATAAAATACATGCCTGAAAAAAGATTTGTTATTATACAAGTACCTTATTCATATTACTGAATCCATGCACAAATTTCCATTATTTGTTTAATAAAAAATATGTGCGGGAAAGCTTAATATCTCAATTTTTGAAATAACAATACTATCAATATTTATATCCTTTAACTTTAATATAATGTGGGTATAAAAAAAATTCTACATTCTTAGGGGGGGGGAATGACATGCAAGTAAATACTTTAAATAAATGGAAATAATCAGGAACTCATCCTATCATAATTTATACCTAGTAAAATATTAGCTTATTACATACAAGCAAATAATTGTCTTAGCAATCCAAAGAGACACTTACTACAAATTTAATGTAAAAAAAAAATGTCAACCTTTCAATCCTTTTTTGTATAGTATAAAATAGTAATCATCAAAAATTTTAAATGGTGATTATTAGTAATGATGATAATGTGATGGTTACTAAATGTTGAGACTAGTACTGCATGAGTAAAATTTTTATGCCATTACACACACTTATATTTTAATTAACAAGATACTTAATTATTAAAATAAATTTGGAATGTGACATGTAAACAATTCATCCAATTATTCTGGTATAACAAATCTTTGTATCTTGTTTAAACGACAACAGAAGGTGAACAAAAATTTCAAAAGGAATGTTGCTACAAAGTAAAAAATCAATTTTAAATGATTCAGGGAAACCCTTTAAACACTAAAACTTTATTACAGTGTAACTGAAAAGTATTCAACATGAGAAACATCAGTAATAACATGTTATATAATACTATATTATGGACAATTAAGTAAAGTTATGAATATTAAATTAAACACAACATCATATAAGAAATGTAAACTTACCTAGTACTATTCACATGTCAACCTTTACATAAGGACTTTACAGAGTAAAAAAAGTATAGAAAATTGTAAATCATGCATGACAGTTACTCACAATTAATTTTGCATCAAGTTAAAATAAATTTCTTGTATTTTTATAAATTTATATTTGTTATTTCCTGTTAATTGAAAATTAAAATTCTTTTGTAATGAGATTTTAGAGCTTCAGAGCATTTAACAAAATCAATAAAACAGCAGAACTCTTCTTGAATTAAGAATGAATAAAATCTTAGTTCTTAAAACATTTAGATCTAAAATTATATACCTTTAAGTTTCCTCATTCTGCAACCAATCTAGTTATTTCACCCAAGAGTTCTTAAAGTTACATCATAAAAAGGAGATTTTTATAAATTAATACATATTTTGTGATTAAAATTTTCAGTTTATGAATAAATAAAAATTACTGTATTAGCTAAATACTAGAATACAAGGCAAGTAAATTCTAAGCAACTTTTGACAATAAATATCAATATAAAATATTTCTCATTAGAAAGTGGAAGACCAGACCACTAATATTTCTTATATTACCAATATTATTTCTGTAAATAAACATAAAATTGAAAACAAATTTAAAATCCTTAAAAATATTTTTTTATGTTAGTATACCTCTAAAAATATTTGAACAAAAACAAATATCTCCTTGCCTAGTTAAACATGTTTGAAGCAAATTAATAATTCAATATTTTTTCTATTTAAAAATAGATTTAAATGGATTAGAAAATAATTTTACAATAATTTATTAATTATTTTACAAAAAAATAGGAAATCTGAAATTTTTAAAAAAAATCATAAGTTACAAGCATGCTATCTGTTTCATACAAAACATCATTTATGACTGCAGAATAAAAGCTCTTTGACCACTAAGTTAAAAAATATTATCAAGTTTGAAAGAGAATATAGTAACAGTGCTTATAAAGATGGAAAAAAATAACCGATTGATACGAAATTTTTTAAGCATGAACTTGTGTAAGTTCATTCCTTTAATTTATTTTATAATAGAAACTTAACATTCTAAATAGCTTAATTTGTCATTAATATTATAATTTAATTTAACCAGTATTGAACATTAACAATTTTAAAAGGTAAAATTTCAGATACTTTTTAAGTTTGTTTTAAAATTTTTAAAAGCCACAGAACTTAGACTTAATAGCTGTTACAGATGGATCTTAAGACAAAATGGTTGCTTTAAGTTAAACCATAACAATTTTAAAATAAATAAGTTTTTACTTCTAACATTCTTTCAAATACACAACCTACTAATCCAAATATAATTGCAATTAATCAAAATCAGCAGTAAATAAATAAGATTAATATTTACAGAAAACATTAAAATTTTAACAACTTTCTCTTTATTTCAAGACATGATGAAAATTGAGAAATGCAAAAATGTAGATACATGCATAGAAATTTGAGAAAAAATTGTGCCCGAGAAAAGAGCAATAAATTTCCATTAAAATTATAGTTCCTCATTGGGAAACAGTATGACAAATAAGACTTCTGCCTCAAACATGTCTATTTTCGATAAAAATGTTTCTTCTTGCACACATGGAATTATAATCTGAAAGTTAAAGTCACCTGTAGATATCATGATTTTGCTTCAACATGTTAATACAATGAGAAGTGAAGCATTGGAACCAAATAATTCTTGAAGTTACTGTGGAGCCATGGCTCTAGCTTGAGCTCTGATGCGCTTCTCGTATTCCATGCGATTCTGGCAGTAGATGGTGTAGGCTTCAGCTTGTGCAGGATCTTTGATGTTTGGCTCATTCAAGAGATCCTGGATGCCCAAAAGAATCTGACGGATGGTCAGAGCGGGTCTCCAGTCTTTGTCTTCATCCAACAGCGATAAGCATATGGTGCCCGAGGGATACACATTGGGATGGAACAACGGTGGCTCGAACTTGCATTTCGGTGGAGTGCATGGATACTCATCCTTGAAGAGCATTCTCAATCTGTACAGTCCACCTTCCCATGGAGTACCTCGCTTTCCAGGAACAGCACATTCCCATATCATCAGATTAAGAGAGCCATCAGTGTTTTTCGTCGGTTTTGCAACAAAACCAAACGGATGATCACTTCTCCAAGCACGACGCTCCTCAGAGAGTCTAGCTATAGCAATGCCAGACATCTTGAACTGCTATAAAATAATAACAAAGCCTCTATAACGGCACCTCAACAATGGCGCCCCTAAGACCAGCCAGAACAAAAAGGCTCAACAGCTTCGACTATTCTAGAAGCTCGAAGACAAAGCTAAATTACAGCATTGAGCTGTTGCCACTTTTCTGACTTTAATAGCCATAAAAAAATCAGATTCACTCATTGGACAAGATATTTTGGCGGCAAATATATTCGAATGTTAACTTATGTTTTTGAATTACTCTACTGCTAGGAATATAAAATTTCCAGCAATTTTGAGACACGGAAATGTATTTAGGAATCAACCGGGAATATTGAGGTATACTAGGAATTTTGAGGAAAAAATTCACCAAATAATTTTCATTTAAGGGATTGTTTTGCCTTACATACGTGAAGAGAAGTGAAGTAAAATATGTGCTGTTTCCTATGTATCCTATGCATAGAGCTAGGAGTAGTGGAGAAGGCATTTCGAATCAAATATATTAGGTCCCATTGAAGCCATTGCCGCCATATTGAATGGAGCATGAAATGCTGGTAGGGAAGAACGCTGTTGTTGTTGTTGGTTGGGTTTTATGGCGCAAGATCCAAAGAGAACAAGCTGCGCCAAGTAGGGAAGAACGCGTCGAGTGATTCATAAATAAACGAGTAATTCTATGTATGCACGGTAAGGCTAAAATTTGCGCTTGCACCAATATTTCGATAAGCATAGCAAAGAATAGCTTCAAACCAATTAGAATAAATCTTTTTCCATAAAGAAAACAATTTGTACAGAACATAATTTTTGTGTGAAATAAAATGTATTATTTGTAATAAATATGTAAATTTTTATAAGCTGAGAAGAAAGTTATAAATATTATTTAATTACATAAACTTCTTTCAAAATTAGAATTTTAATTTTTGTCATACATGTCACTCATCTATATAATTTAGTGCATTTAAAAAAAATGTGACTATAAGTAGAGGAAGGTTTTGAATGTAATAAATCACTAAATGTAATTCTTTTACACAACTTTTCACTAAATGTTAATAATTTTTAATTATTTATAGAGTGAAATTAAAAATAAACACAGTGCACTTGAATATTATTTTATTAAAAACAAGACATTTCTTGATGATTTTATAAAAGGAGGCTAACATATTATTGACCTTTAAAAAGAATTGCTTTTATATGTAATTATAGATTTCACATTATTTAAAGTATTTTTAAAATAATACTGAACACGGATAACAAATAACACTTAATTACAGCTTTAATTAGATGTCATGATTATCCAGAGGATCATGATCAAATTGATGAAGTTTCAATTGAGGAAATGTATTTTCATATTCAAAGCAGATAAAACATCCAATTCACACTGAATGTTCATTTTTCTGATATTTTTCACAGGCTGAGAAATAAGTTATAAAAATTATTTAATGACATAAATTATTTTCATATTATTAATCAAGATTAGAAATTTTATTTTTGTCATTCATGTCACTCATCTATATAATTTAGTACTTCTAAAAAAAATTGATTGTTAGTAGAGGAATGTTTTGATTGTAATAAATCTCAAAATGTAATATTTTGCAAAATCTTTTCACTAAATGTTAATAATTTTTAATTAAATTT
Organism: Latrodectus geometricus; assembly: GCA_026290005.1. NCBI lineage: Eukaryota > Metazoa > Arthropoda > Arachnida > Araneae > Theridiidae > Latrodectus > Latrodectus geometricus. Next base: position 937,618 of record JAPDSC010063931.1, on the reverse strand, counting down.
CTTGTATAGAGTGAAACTAAAAATAAACGCAGTATGTTTGAATATTATTTTATTAAATACAATAAATCTCTTGATTATTTATAAAAGGAAGCTATTATATTATATTAAAATATTTTTACAATAATGCTTAACACATAATAAAATAAAGCTTAATTACAATTGAGCATAAATATGAGACTACCAGATTTATAAAACACATCATAAGTTAGTATTTAAAAATAAATGTTTTGTCTTGCTAGATTTATATTAAACAGTACAAAACAAAGAACCACACCCAGCATATCAGCTATACAAAAAACAATTTTATTTTGATATGCCAACAAATTAGCATATCAATATAAAATTTCTAATATTGTAAAAAATGCTAAATAAATAATGTACAAAGTATCAAAGAAATCAGAATAAGTAATAAAAATCTATGACAGAAAGGGAATTTTGGCTAAGGAAGTCAATGTGTATTATAAATAATGCAAATAATTTTGTGTCTGTTTAATTTTTATACTAGAATAAATGAGTCTAGCAATGTAATAAATTATATCACAAGAAAAGTCATTAAGCAAGTAGAGTTTAAAAAATATATCTTGCTCTTCTATCATCAAATCAGCATTTCTATTTAAGATTCTTAATGAAGAATATTATTTTGAGAGGTTGACATATTAATAACATTAATAGGTGAAATGTGACTAGGTACACTTAAAATACTGATTTCAGTTAAAGGAATACAATTACTAGAAGATGCAGGTTTCAATTCTGTATTCACAAATAATTTTTTATATGCTGCTTTGAATTGGCGAGTTGTTGGATTGTTGTTGCTGCCACCATGAAATCATATTGATCAAAAGAAAAGTTCTAAATGATCTTGGCTGACCTTGTAAAATAGAAAGTAATATAATGGAGGATTCTGCTATATGCAATACACTTTGAATGCATACTTTAAATCCTAAAAATCCAATTTTCCTGTTGGAATCTAAAATTTTTGGACCTCCAACACTAACCCTTCAAATTGGAAAAATAATCATCTGCTTGCTTTAGAAATAATTTAATATTTTGCATATCAGATTGACTTAGAGCTTTTTTAAAACCATGTTGCTTATTAGATCTAGAATTTAAAATATCAAACAGAGAATTAAAAATTCTACTGTAGCTTCACTACCTTTAAAATGATTCAGCTTTAACTTGTTGTTGCAATATTCATTTGCATCTGCAACACTTTTACTCAACACTTGAGCAGCTAATTTGACCTTCCTTTTTTGTTTGTGATAAGACATATGAGTAGCCCTTAATTTATTTCCTATTAGTAATCCTTCTGATTCTTGAAGATTATGTAATGCATCCATATATTTCCAATTTATAAGAGAATTATTAAAAACCAAGCTTTTTTTTATTTCCAAAAGTATTCTTTAGTAAGTAAAGTAAGTTATTAAGTAGTTTCAACATATGTGAAGGATAAAAAAATATTGCAATTTTGAATTTATCATCAGGATGTGGAAAAGTAGTTGTAAGATTATTAATAACAAGTGAAGAGCCAAGAATTTTTGCCAATGTCAAATTAGATTCTAATCCCTCAAATGTCAGAGGAAACAACAGTAGCACTAATGTTTTTTTAAAAGAGAGAGAACATTTTGAATTAAATTAGCTTTTTGGTGACCAATAATCCCATTCGTAAGGAAGTAGCTAAGAGGTATTTCCAGTTATCATTGTCAGAAACCAAAAGAATAGCAAATACTTCTTCAGCTTAGGTAAAGAATCTTCATTTTCAGAAAGCCCCATATTAATGTAGCCATGAAATTCTTTACCATCATATTCAATATGCTGATGAATGGCCATTTCATCTATAATTAAAGAAAAATTTAAAAGATATTTACTGATTATTATAAAATATAACATCTTTCATTAAAAGTTATAGAATATAGTAAGAATGGAACTAAGTTCCTTGTTTATTACAATTTCAGCTGAATACTCCATGACACAAAGGTAAAATTGATTTAACTTGATATCTGCCCAAGTTAAGCTTTCTATCCTATATGCTAAAATTATATTCATATAAGCTATGTAATGATAAATTGCCATTTTGGAATGAAATATTTCTAATGCTTAATTTCAAAATAAAGAAATAATATTAAATTTAACCAATACATTTATTTCTAAATATTTTAATGACAAACATAATTGTGTTTTTGGGACAAAAATATTACTTTAATATAAACTAACTTTAATACATAATGAAAAAACATAAGAAATAACTATAACATATAGAATATAAAATCATAACAATTTGCTCATTCCTCACTTGAATTAACAACACCCACAACCACAAATATCTATGTGATAACCAGATCAATTCGAATTTATATCCAGATGTATATTAGATCTGTATTAAAAAAATTTTGAAATAAATTTTTTAAATCTTTTTATACCTATAATTCTGATATATATTTATATATTGATATTAAAAATATATAGGTTATAATAAACTAACAACTCTTTTCATCATCAAGAATGATTTAAATTTCTTTGCTAAAGAAAGTATAATTATAAATTTATTATAATTATACTTTCTTGTCTTGTCTATATATCTTTTCTTGATAAAGACTTGTTATCAAAATTATTACTATATATTAGTATTCTCTCATTTTCTTTTATAATAGTTAAAGTATTTAAAATAATTGTAAAATTTCAAGCATAACTATAATCTCTTTTTAAGTATAACATACAATGTAGACCAAATAAAACTTCTCTTATAAATTTCCTTTGCAAAATCCTGGTACAATTATTTATTCAATTACAATGTATCCCTTGTTGTATTATTCATTGAGCTTTTGAAGACAACTTTTCAATACATTAAAAAATATTTCACATATTTCATAACAATGAAGTAGAATCAAAATATGAACAATTTACCAAGCTTTTCATACAATATATACACTAATCAAAATCTCTTTAAACTATTTTTCATCAGTTCTAGATAATGAAACGGCAAACTTAGGTGACTCATCATTACTTTCGATGGCAAGAGAAATGATTAACTTTTTATATACTATACATGAAAAATCTGATTTGACAAATAGATATTTAAATATTTGATTTAATCACAGAAAATTAAAGCACAGTTTGACACAACAGTTAATTGTTTAACGTTTAATATTGCTTAATATTTAATATTACTAAACGTTTAATATTGCTTAACGTTTTAAACTTCTTTAACAATGTATACAGATGTACATAAAGGCTTTTACTTTTATCTAAACTTATCAAAACTAATACTAGAATATTAAATTTGATCAACACATTTATTATTAAATATTTTAGTGACAAACATAATTATGGTTTTGGAGCAAAAATGTTACTTTAATGTGAACTAAATTTAACAGAAATGAAATAACATACATGAAATAACTCTAACACATAGAATGTAAAAACAGAACATTTTGCTTATTCTTCACTTGGATTAAAATCGCTTTTAGAAAACATAATATGCAATATAAAAGATAGATGCTTATATATACAAATATATGCTTAATTAACATAAAAAACCAATTATTTTTTACTTTTTCTAAAAAAGAAATATTCTATAAAAACTAGATCAATTAAAATATGTATCTTAAATATATATTTTAAGCTATTTTTATAACCTTTTGCAAACTCAGGTTTAAGGAAGAGTAGATGAACATGCAAAAGTACTGTATATCAGTTTATAAAAAATAAAATATTCCGTATTGTAATTGAATTTTAAATTCTTTTTAATGTTTTTAAGGTAACCAAGAAAAATCAACTGGATTTTCAAAGGATTAGTGGAATACTGTCCTTTATCAAATCACATTGTATTCGTTAACATTAACTGAAATAAGAAGCTTAATAATAATTAGAAAGAAAATTTATACATAATATGCATATATTTTTATTTCCATGTACGAAAATATCGATGTACCATACATAAGGCTTCGAAAGCATACATAGAGTTAATCATTGCCTTATGGTTCCATACATACAATTTGCTTTAAACTAGAAATTACTTTAAAGATGATATAATTTAATAACTATGAAACAAACTTTAACGTAATGTAATTTTTGGCAATTATTAATGCATTAAATAATAAAACATTAGCTAAGCAAACTACGAATAAACGATACTTAAGCAGAGCACAAAATACTTCTTACCTTTAAAATGTTATTCCTTCCAATTTCTTGGTCCGTCTTTTTGTACATCCGTATGATACAAAAGATCCCCTTTCTTTTTTTAAATTCAGAGGATGAAAATAATATAGCTCAAATATCAAAAATGAAGAAATAAAATTGGCGATAATATTATAGAATACGAAATAAGCGCTTTTCTTGTCTAACCAAGATGGCCACTCTAGATTTTTTTTAGGTGAAATTTATGCGAGCTATGGAGATTTATTACACTCCGAAATAAAATGGCTTAGTTTTGGGAGGTGTCTTGAACATTTTTTAGCTTTACGAAATATCTTTATTTCTAAACAATGAAATAAAGTCAGACACTTTTGAACTACAATATTGTGGGCAAGATACTTTATTCCTGGCTGATCTTGCATTTTTAACTGATATGACACAACACTTAAACGAATTAAATTTGAAGTTACAAGGCAAAGGACACAATGTTGCCAACTTGTATGGATATGTGAATGGCCTTAGAAGTAAACTAAAATTCTTCAAAATCACACTAGAGCAGGATGATTTTTCTTTTTTTCCGAGTTGCAAAGAACATTAGACAGAGATTTGAAGTATGTACCTTCAAGGATCACCTAAAGTATATTGAAGATGTATTTGTGGATTTTGAGCAGAATTTTTCAGATTTTAAAGTATTAGTGAGTGATGTATCACTTTTTACTCATCCATTAACAATTGCAATTGAAATGTAAAGACTGATTATCAATTTTAATTATGTGACCTACAATCAACCCTTTTTTACAAGAGCAGGACAGAGTCTGGAATAGATTTTTTTAAGCTCCTTGGCTAGCATTTCCCAAAATTAAACAATCTAGTCTTAAAAATGGATTAGATGATTGGCATGCGAAGGAAGGTACTGCAGTACCTATCTTTGAAAAATTGCGTATTCCACAATGAATTTTATAAAATCTAAATATAGATCTTCACTGTCAGATATTCACTTACACACGCACTGCGTCTGGCAACAACTTATATTAATGTTGATATTGAAAAGGTTGTAAAAGATAAATTAATGAAGCACTAATACAATTTAATGTAACAATAACTAGGTATATGAAACGCTATTAAACCTTTCCTTAAAAAAATATGTTTTTTATTTGTGCGGCCCTCCAATCTGTTTAATAATTTGTATTGGCCCACGATCAAATTTGGCCTGGACAGCCCTGTAGTAGATCATACTGGCCATCCAGAAGAGATCCATTAGACGTCTAATGGATGTCCACAAATAACCAATGGTGAATGTATTTTGGATATGACGTCACTATGCATCGGTAGTGACGTCATGAATTTGATATGACAGAATGTGCATGAGCATTGAAACCATATACTATTGTTTTTTTTATGAATGGCCATTTTTTGTCCAGTACTAAATATTTTGATAGCTTATTAAAAATTTCTTATTCAACTGAATTGACCAAATAATTATTAACAGTACTTAATTTTTTAAAACTATAATTTTTAATTTATCTAATAAGTTTAACTTTAAAAATTGCTCTAATTTTCTAAAGATAAATTTTATTAACATAAACTAATTTTCTGTTTTAGGAAATTTTTCTGGATTCATTTAAACTACACCTCACTTCAAAGAAATAAATTGATTTCCCACACAAAATACTTTTATTAAGTATTAAATGTAATTCACTTATCTATTCTATTATATAATTCTTTTCTAATGATTAAAAATAATTGATCATAAAATATTATTTTGCAATTTAAAAATAACTTACTATAAAAAATATATAATTATAGTGTAAAATTTCAAACAATTTTAAATTATGTACAATACACAGTATCAATTTTTTAAAATATATTGTTCTTGAAATATTTGACATCAACCTAGCAATAACTTTAATCAAACTAGAAAACAGAATAATTTACAAGAAAACTGCATGCGTAAAATGAATAAATATATTCTTTTTGAGTAGTAATAAATTTTAGAACATAAGTTTTAAGATATAAATGGTAAAATTTTATCTATTAACTGGCCAAATTTTTTATTCATTCACTTTTAATTTATAACTATTTTTAAAAATATATATTGTTTTTATAAGTTACAATAAAAAAAAGTTTAGCAACCCATATAATACTTTATAATGACAAAGAAATGGTACATTTCAAGTAGAATCGAAATTCTGTCCTATACTTTTGACTAAAATTGCCCCACTAATTATCGAATTTTTGGTTTCTTCAATTTTGGCTCTAATTAGATTAATTGATTTACTTTCGATTTCAGTCTCATTTAATGCTTTTAATTTAACTGCATTTTCCTTTATATCTACTTGAATTTCGGCTAAAACGTCGTTATTTGAGTATCCAAATTTTAAATTACCCCCAATACATGTAAAAGTAATGTATGGTAAATCTAACCATGTTCTACCTAAAATTAAATCGCATGGTTGGGAATTATCTTTTACAATTAATAAAGGAATACATTTTCAAACTACATTATCTACTCGAATATTTACTCCAGCTTTTCCAAGAGCTTTAGTCACTAGATTATTTTGATTTCCAAATCCGAATAATTTACTGCTATCTGGTGTCATATTCAGGTTCATTTTTATCGCGATGATTTCTTTTAAAAGGCAACAATTATTTCCTGTATCAATTAACGCAATCACCTTATTCCCATAAATATAAGCATATGTTAAGTAGTTCGTAGGTGCCAACGATGCACTTGAATGAGAATTGTTTTGACTGACGTATAAATTATTCCCCTCGCGCTTTTCATCGGTTTCATATTTACACGTTCGCTAATAATAACCTTGCTTTTTACATTTCCTACAGTAAGCAGAAGTCTTCGGCGACGGACATTCACGAGATATATGACCATAATTATTACAATTAAAACACTTAAATTCCTCTTTCTCATTTCGAATATCTGAGCTGACTAACTTTTTTCGATGAATACTTTTATTTTCACTAAGCGGAAATGATTTCTTTTCAACCAGAAATTTTTCCTTACGATAATTATAATTCGATGAGTTTCGTAATTTATAATTGTTAATGGATAGAACATTATCATGATTATCCAATTTATCCACTGATTGATCTGGGGTATTAATTTTAGGCTATTCCTCCACAAAATGTTCCCGAATTGTTGAATTTACTTATTTCTTCAATTGTTTAGTAATATTCAAATTTTTTAAACTATTAAAATCTGAAATCTCGAGTCCATTTCTGAAAATAGTTTTGTAATTCAAAAGAATAATCCTTCCATGTACTTTCTGGATTTTTAACATGGATTAAAAATTTAAATCTAAACTTATCAGCACTTAATTTATATCTCTTAAGCAATAAGGATTTTACATGCTTATAATTATTTGCATTATCTTCGTTTTCAAACGCAATTAGTTGCGTAATTTCATAAGGGAGCAGTCCCAATAATCATGACACCTAGTACTCTTCACTTAACCCATACGTAGTGCCTGCCGTTTAAATAAAACTAAATAAAAATTTATATCCCCATCTTTCTCTATATATTCGTGCATTAACTTTCGAAAATCTGCTTGTACGTTTTTAGTTTCATCGTTGTTACTTAAATCCGAAATATTTGCAATTTGGACTCTATTTTCGATATGTAAACGTTCAAGTTCATACTCATGGTCAGGCAACGTTTTGGCATCTTTAATAATCCTATTTAATAAACTTTTACTAAACTTTTCATCATACGTCTCTGATTCCGTTATAATACGCTTTAAATCAATTATTTTAGCATTAAAAATGGGAGATTCGTACAACCCTGATCGAACAAATCGAAGAATGTAAGCGCCATTTTTAATTCTTTGTTAACCACGTTCGTTGTATTGTGTGCTGGCAATACATTTTGCATTTTTTTCTTTTGCTCCCTCGTTCTCTTTGTGATGGCTTCTGGATGGGGAATGTCTGAGGTAAGTGCAAGAATGTTTGGAATGGATGATGTTATGTGATATGATGAGAATGTGAATTTAAGATATTTGTATGATTTGGATGAAAGGAAAGAGACATTTGATTTTTGTATGAAAGCTGGATTGATTGCAAGTAAATATGTAATGTAATAAAGATATGAAACTGGTTAAAAGGAATGATATAAGTGATGGTCATGAATGGAGGTGTGCATCTAGGTTGAAAGGAGAAGTGCATGATGTTAAAAGGAATGTGAGAAAGGGTTCTTTTTTTTGAACTGAGTAGAATAGTGATGAATGAAATTTTAGTGCAAGTTTATATGTGGGTGAGTGAAAGTAAGACTGACTTTAATTTGAAAGAGAGTAAATGTTCTTCGAAGACTGTGTGTGATTTTCGTTCTTTTTGTCGAGAAGTTCGTGTGGAAGAGATGATTGAAAGCAGCGTGAAACTGGGTGGAAGCTGTGTGATTGTTGAGATAGATGAGAGTAAATTTGGTAAGCGAAAGTTTCATAGAGGTAAACGTGTGGAAGGTAAATGGGTGTTTGGTGGAATTGAACGTGAGACTGGTAAATATTTTATGAAAGTTGTGAATGATAGGACGTCTGAAAGTTTGTTGAATGTAATAAATGAGTTCATTCTTCCGGGTACAACAATAATTTCAGACTGATGGAAGACCCTAGTAGCAGAGGCTTATTGGTATTACACTGGCCATTCACCGGT
>JAPDSC010063931.1:842051-923081 GCA_026290005.1 Latrodectus geometricus | reverse complement strand
ATATATATATATATATATATATATATATATATATATATATATATATAATTTTATGAGAAATAGATATTTTTTTCTTATTGTTATTTAGTTGTAGAAACAAAGATTATATGAAAAATTACACTGTTTGCAAGCTTACAATGCCTTTATAGTTTCTTTTTAGCGTATATAAGAAACTGAAAATAACTTAACAAGGAGAAAATTATAAGTCTATTTATAGGCAAAAATGCGTTAAAATAAAGTCTCATAATAAGTCAATAAAATGGTTATATTTTGAATGTCTGTAAAAAACAAGTAAAGTATCACTGTTTAACTTATAAATATTTTTATCAAGAGAATGTTTCCTTAACAAAATGTTCATAAAGTTAATTTTTAAATTCCTTATTTTCATGCATAGTCACGAAAATAAGGTAATCTCTACGTTCGTAAGTGTTCTTAAGACAAATAGTAACATTGCAATGGAAAAAGAATAAAAAGCTCATGCTTATATCATATTTCTGTTAATATCAATCTTCTTTACAGTAGCAGACATTTTGTCAAACTGTCAATTAAGAGCTTCAAGATTTTTATTCAATTGCTGTAGATATTAATATAAAAAATATTTCTGTTTATCCGCAATATTCTAAAGAACATTGCTTTGATGATAATTATTGATAGTTTTATTTTATGTGGCAACATTAATTTTTCCCGCTCTTATCTGATTTTTGTAAAGTTCGTTGTGTTTACTACTAAGTTTATTTTTATATTTTGACTTGATATTTTTTTGTGCATCTTCTAAACTCGAATTGAAATGGTAATTCCTTTTTCTCCTAAATTAATATTATATATATTATTTTGTAAAATTGTGTTGCTTCAGCCATTTAATAGTCTGATTAGCAAATTTTTAGTTTGCTTGATGTATGTTCGTTTTGTAACCCTAATCGCAGTTATTCTGTCATTGGTACTCGATATGAAAGCTTTATTAAAATATATATTTCCTATAAAAGTTGGGAATTTAAGTTTTTGTGTGTATAATATGTACGAAATGGAAATTACTAAAATGAAAACTTAATGTGTACTATGATTCACTTTATTAAATCTTTTTCGCTTATGGAATTAAAAATATTATTTTTGATCTGTTATATTAAATTCAAACTATATGCTTTGGGGCTTTATGATTAAGTTTCACACAATTATTAAAAGAAAATGTTTTCAAAATTTTATATTTTTAATTTTATGTTCTCTTTTTTTAATGTTCAAGAAACCGAGCAACTAAATGAAATTCTTTGATCTCTTTCTAAATGACTGTATAACTAATGAAACTATCTAAAATTTTTAACAGGAAGAAAATATTATAATATTTCTTTAAGATAAACATTTTTGGTGATAGATTACTTGAAAATATCAGATAGATTCCTTGGCAACTATTCCATTTAGACTTTATTTCTCAATTTTCACATTTTAAGCTGACATCTGGTATGTGTAGGGTAGTAAGAACATTATTGCTGATGTACTCAGTTAAATTGAAATTGATTCTATAACAAAATCAACAAATTTAAGTTTTGAAGAATATGCAAAAGTACAGAAAACTGATCCAGTAATGTGCAAAGTTTTCTGCAGTCTAATAAAACCTCTTTTAAACTGGGTCTGAAACCTTGTAATTTTTCTCATTGTGAATTGATGTATATTATTTGAAGTGAAACGCCTCATCCTTTTGTCAGAAAAATATTCTGAAATTATAATTATATTCTTTCAACCTATTATCATAAATGTGAAAATTTTTTACTTATTTTTAATGTTCTTAATAAAGCAAATTTCTTAATATACTAAAATAAGCATCTTTATTAAAATAGGAGCTGTTTATTATCAAAATGAAAATTTATTTTTATCTTGAATCATTTTGAAGTATAAAGAAAGGTTCATGCAATGGTATTATTTTTTTTTCAACAAATTTATTAAATTCAAATTTGTATAATGCAAAATAATAAACGCATCAAGTTTCTTGATATTCGTATAGAATGATGTATTTTTTAGGTTGAACATATCTTTTTCATATATATTGAAGTATACTCATTAAGAAACATATTCTGAATATTTAAGCATATGTATGTATATATATATATATATGTATATATATTTTACCTTTCAAAAAAAGAATTTTTTTTTATATAAGGTGCTAATGTAAAAACAAAAAAATTACAACTCAAATAAAAATTATTTCCTAAAATAAAACATAAATAGATTTTAAATTATAAACATTTTAATTTTAGAACTATACAAGCATGTTAGTAAATACTTATATTTATATTGGAAAAGAAATATTAATGGTACAAATGAATGAGGCCTTTCCTTGTTCTGTTATCAGACTTCTAAGGAATCGGACTGTTTTTAATATGATGTAGCAATTATTATTTTTTATCATATTTATAATATGTTTTTATGTAGAAGTATTGTTTTATTTGTAAAAATATAGAAATAATAATTTTGTATACAAATTATTTTTACTATGAAACTTTTTTCCAAAATATTTTCTTAAAATAAATAATTTAATGAAATGACAATGCTTAACTTTAGATTATATTGTAAAGAAATCAATGTGAACAGCTAATTTCTTGTTTCAATTTTCTGCAGTACATTTTGATTTTTTCAGATATTTAGCATTTGCATGTTAGTATATGTGAGCTAATTTTATTTTGTTCATAATTTATTGTTTCTTTTCTTCATAATATTAAGGTTTGAAAAAATGTTACATACATAAAAAGTGGCTCATTACAAATTGCCTTAAATTTAGTTATTATTGGAACAGGTGATTTATTAAATTAAATATATTCTTGTAAACTATATCATTAATTTTATACACAGATTTCTTTCATTTGTGTGAAATTTGTAGGATGGTGAAGAAACTGATTCTAGAAAATTAATACCAGGAGATTTACTATGGACTAAAATTGGAAAATTTCCGTTCTGGCCTTGTATGATAGCATATGACCCCTCAAGTGGTAATTATTATAGGCAAGTTAAGTGTAAGTATCTTACTTTATATTTCTAAGAGTTTAGTCCCATTTTTTAACAAATTGTGTATTTATAATATTATAGATTTTATAGATGTTTTTATTTACACTTTTAAATATGCTATGAACAAAAATATATGCATAGTTGAAATTAAGTAATTCAAACTTCTGAGCCGTGAATTGATGGATATTGTGAAACAATCATAATCTTCATTCTATATCACAAATATCCTTACACCGGATTTACAGTTATTTTTATGGCAGCAGTGGGAAAAGGTGGCACTAAACATTTCCTCATCAACATAATTGGGTTTTCATTTATTTTGGTGTTTAAATATCACAAATTTAAACATCTTTTTATTAACCTATTGTTGTAAAACTTTATGATAATATGCTTTATGACAATGCATATAAATACATCCTCTATAAATACATTCTATGAAGTACTATCAAATAGGGATTAATGAGCAGTAAAATTGAAATAATAATAACTTTGGTATTTACAGTAACTTTATTTTTAAATAACTGGCTACTGGCACACATTTTAAAAATATTCTATCTAGCAATACCAAGTAATGGTCAATGTATGAGTAATAAAGCTGAATTAATAATTTCTTATATTAATTTATTTTTAATTAGCACAAAATACATCAAAATTTCTACTTAGTATGTAATTAACTCAAATAATATAAAATATCTTACTAGTTATTAGGTTGGCAAGAAATTTCAGTTTCCAATAGTAGATAGCATTGTGCTTTCTTCTTTCTTCTTTTGTTAAAGTTAGAATCTTTTTCCTTTGAGATTTGCTAGTTGATACCATTAAGTTGCTATAGCAGCAAATTAAGTTTAGTTTTGCTTACAACTGTCAATTTACGGTCATTTTTAACATGCAGTGCCAAAATTAGCATTTATGACCAATTTTACTTTTTCATTTTCATAGGGACAAGAAAACAGCTAAGGCTCACAAAAAGAAATAAAGTTAATGATGCTGATTATGTAACAGAATATTTGTGCCAGAATTGGTTTGAAAAATTTCATTTTAAAAATTTTTCACTGAAGATAACCAATACTTTGATCAATTTTCTGAAGTTGAGATGACAAAAGGAAAGCTATTATGAATTGAATTGCAATAACTGCAAGAGATCGTACGTACAACAGTTAAAAGTATCTCACAGAGTAGATGAAAATGATATAAAAAATGTTGGACACTAGTTTAATTTTAATTTTGCACTGAAAAATCGAAATTACTTTCTTGCCAACCTAATGATTACATTTTTCAACTGTCTTAATATAAAATAACACATTTTGACCATTTTGTATAAAATAATTTTAATATTTAAAAAGTGAATGCATTTGCTTTAAATGTTGTTATTTTTATTGGAAAAACATGTTAAAAAGTAAAAAAAAATAAAAAAAAATATGCAGATACACAATTTGATGGAAATATTTTTTTCTTATTTAAATATTCCATTATTTTTAGAAATTTTAATCAACAAACACATTTACAATTTCAAATTTATTCCAAACAATACAATAAAAAAATGCAAGAAAAATACTTCCTTTACATTAATTTAATTATGGATTTTGATAGCATAATTTGACTAAAGTATTTAGAATTAAAGTTTTTAGAAATTAGACGCTCTGATTAGAATCACCTCTATTAGTAAACTTATGGTATATTTTTAATGTCTAAAATAATAAAAATGCCATATGGCAGGTACAAAGAATTGTTATTCTCATTTTTTGACATCAAAAACTATGGCGAAAGTAAATTATTCAATAATGATTGGAAATGTGTGAATATAATTATTGAATTAGTTTTGTGTAACATACATCACCATATCACTTCTAGTAAATAACACATTACCTGTAAATAATTACAAAAACCTCTTGTGCCTTGTTATTGAAAAAGATATAAAAAATTAATAAAAAAGATGTTAAGAATAAAAAAATAATTTTAGAAAATTTAGAAAGGGCATAATATGAAGTAAAGATGAAATTGAAGGTACTGTTAAATTGCTAATTCATTTTATGGAGGTGGGCAGATTCAACTTCCAAGCAAAAAAATTTTGCATATGGAATTAATTAATATACTGTTATAGTATGTAATATCTTATGAGGAACTAGGAGGGAACAGTTAAACAGCCTTCAAGGTAAACTGATCACATGCACAGAGAAAATCTACATGGAATCTTCCAGAAAAAAGTTGGTATTTGATGGGAACAATGTTCTGACTCTTTTTGTAGTAAAGTAATCCTTGGTCCATATATGACTTAAAATATCCTTCACTGAGTTAGGAACTACTTTTTCCTAGTAAGGATATTTTGATGTAGCTTATTATTTCAAATTCACTAATCAATTTATTTGACATCACTAAAAAATTGCCACTATATTTGGATTGGCACAGAAGCTTGTTTCTAGCTTTATTTGCCAGAGACAGTCTATGTCATAAAGAAGCAGAAAAATGAAAGTAGCTTCAATTTACTGTCTCACAATTTTGGATTTTGGCCAAATGATAAGACCAACTTGAGCTGGAACTCTCCTTTTCTCAACAGGCTTTTCAGAACATCTAATAAGCAAAACCGAAAGTTAAAAACCCATCTTATCCTGAATATTAGAAGGTGACAGGGAAATAAAATTCAGAACTAGCAAAGAAAATCTTGACTTTTCCATTTTGGGATACAAATGAAAATGTAACTTGATTTTTCCATTTTGAGATGTAATGAAAATAGTTGAGTTACTTACATTTAGAATATCTAAATTATGTTAAATAATAAAATTTTATTAGCACTCCCCTCTTTTATTGGTCCCCTTAGGGGGTTTACTTTCTTTAAGTAAACACGAGTGTCACAATCCCGAGGTACCTCAGTGATCTGTCCTCTTTCTTTTCTTTTATCCTCTCTCCTTCTGCTTTTCTTCCTTTTCTCCCTCAATGTGGTTGCTTCTCATAAGGTTGAGGGCTCCCCTTGAGCCTCTGTCACCACTCTATTGCTAATAGCTACTCTTGGGGACTAAATCACTCACGTGTTTGCTGTGTGTGGAGACTCGTGTCCCTGGAAAGTGGGTCCTGGTAATTGAGGCCCCTAGAGACCAGCACATTACTTTGGCCTCTGCTTCAGGTAAACAGGTGGTGTGCTGTGACCCTTAGCACATCAATCGGCTTTATGAATCAAGCGATCGGTACATCTGCTGGATGATTCGTTAAGGGTGGAGGCCATCACAGGGATATACTGTGAGCATATAGGACTTGGCTAACACTGGTGCAGCTGGTCTGCATCTCCTTGTTGGACGCGGTGGTGGGTGGTGCGATCAGGTCCCAAAATTTTATTATAAATAAGTGGTGATTAAAAATTTTTCTTCTCTCAATCGGGAGCACTTAGGATTAAATAAACATACTAAATTTTTTCTTATCAAAAGAAAGGAGAGTTCCTTTGAAAATGTGTCCCCCTTTCTAATACACAAAGGGATATCGGGTTTAATTGGGGAAGTAAGAGATATCTGTAAGTTACGTTTTGGTGACTTATTAGTGGAGGCTGCCAAATCAAAGCAAACAGAATGCAAATGTTAGTGAATATTGAGGTAACTGTCTCGCCTCATGGTTAATTAAACTTTTCACAAAGTTTTATTTCCGCAAGGGATTTGTTGAACTCGCCGACGGATGAGATCCTTGAAAACTTGCAGAAACAGAAGGTCTATGCTGTTAAACGCATTACTGTCAGAAGAAATGGAAAAGTTCTTGAAACTAAGCATCTCATTCTGACATTTGCAACACCAGACCTTCCAGACAATATTAAAGCTGTTTAAATAAATCTTCCTGTCCAGCCCTACATTCCGAATCCCTTGCAATGTTTTCAGTGCCAACATTTTGGGCACTCTAGAAATGCTTGCAGAGGCAAACTGACTTGCACTCGCAGCACAGCAGTTGGCCATGATAATTCCACCTGCACAGCAAAGGAGGCATGTGTCAACTGTCATCGTGACCATCTCTCCTATTCTTGTTGTCCTCAATGGGTACAAGAAAAAGAAATTATCACCTATAAAGTGAAAAATAAATGTTCTTACCCTGAGGCTAGAAAACAAGTTACCTCTTGCACACGGCAGCCTGGAAAGAGTTATGCTGCCGCTGCAAAAAGGTCTCCAAAAATATAAGTACCCAAACAGATACTCTGTCACTCCCTGTCTCTAGATTACCCCAAACATCAACCGAAAGGCCAAAATCTTCAAATACCATCATTCGAAGAGCTCCTTTGTCTAAATCAAGAGGCGCCAAAACCTGAAAATTAAAATCTGTTTAAGGAGGGTGCACGAAAGTCCTCCTTATCCACCCATAATGCCTTATCCCTAGAAGCTGACGCAGTTTCTCTTCATCCTTTGGACAATGATATATCGTTCGCGAAAATGTCAGATATGCCTTCTAGCTCTGGGAAAGAGGCTTTTCAATTTAAAAAATAACTTCCCTTGTTTCTTGGAGCTGCCATGGTTTGCGTTCCCATCTTGATGACATCAAGTCTCTAATATCAGCTTATAACCCCGTATGAGTGGCATTTCAGGAAACATTACTCTGCATGGGTTTAAATGCTTTCGAAAAGACTGCGGTGACGATGGTGCAGTGTCTGGTGGTGTTTGTCTATTAACATCCACTAACTTTCCCAGCACTGTCCATCCATTAAATACTACTCTACAGGCTGTAGCTGTGAGAATTCACCCAACATGTTTGATTGCAGTCTGTAGTTTGTATTTGCCACCACATGATGTCATCTGAAAAGAGGAACTCGATGCATTAGTGGATCAGCTGACTACGCCATTTTTGTTAGTAGGTGACTTTAACGGCTATCATTCTTTGTGGGGAAGTAGTGATACGAATTCTCGAGGTTGTCAGATAGAACAGTTTATAACTGATAACTGTCTCTGTCTGATGAATGCCAACGAGAAAACATATTTCAACGTACCCACAAGAACATTTCATTCGCTAGATCTGGCCATTTGTTCTCCCTCACCTCTGCCATTGTTAAAATTGTTCATAGGGAATGATCTGCATAACAGTGATCATTTCCCACTTGTCATCTCCCAGAATGGAGGTAGTAGTGTGCATCAACGTGTACCTACTTACGTGTACAGTCGGGCAGATAGGACGTTATTTAAACAATTGGCAGTTGTTGACGATACTATGATCATGATCCGAAATATAAATGAGGCCATTGAAAGGGTGACTGAAACATTTATACGTGCAGCTGATATTACAATTCTTAAAAGTTTCTCTAAAACACACAGGCGGTGTAAACCTTGGTGGAATGAAGAATGTCAGATCACTTATAAGAAACAGAAAGTTATGGGGTTGTTTAGGAGATACCCCACAGTGGAGAATCTTATTGCCTTTAAGAGAGCAAAAGCAGTAGCTCGCAGAGCTCATCTATAAGTAAGAAGGAATCCTAGTCTCGCTATCTTTCTTCGATATTATCTTCAACATCCAATAAGCAGTTGTGGTGAAGAGTGAAAGCAGCCAATGGAATTTACAAGGAATTTATCATTTCTATATTAAAACCCAGAGCTGTTGTTCACTCTTCCCCTAAGGAAATAGCTAATGTCCTTGGTAAAAGTTTTGCTAGTGTCTCAAGCACTGGCTCTTACAGTCCTACGTTTTTAAGAATTAAGAGTTGTGCTGAGCGAACATCAATTCATTTCAACCATGGACAAGACTTACCATACAACTGCGAATTTCGGATGTTAGAATTGAAGAAAGCTACTTATAATACCAGTCTAGGACCTGATGGAATTAGCTATCTTATGCTTCAACATTTAAGTCCAAACTCCCTGTCGAACTTATTGCTTTGGTTCAATAGAATCTAGACTGAAAATGAATTTCTATGTCTTTAGAATGAAGCAATAGTAATTCTGATTCTAAAGCCTTGTAAGGATCCTTCAATACCTTCAAATTACCGATCAATACCTCTGACGAGTTGCCTTTGTAAGACTATCAAACGTATGGTCAATGCCCGTCTCGTGTATGTCTTAGAAAAAATAAATGTATACATATTAATCAGAGTGGATTACGTAAAGGAAGATCCACTCTTGATAATGTTACTTATTTGGAGACCCAACTTTGCAATGCTTTGTGCCAAGAAACCATCTGGTCTCCATCTTCTTTGACATAGAGTACACATACTATAGTACCATAGACTGTACATGGCAATATAGAATTCTCCGTTCATTATATGATTTTAGCTTTAGGGCTAGTAATTTTCCGATATTCCTACAGAATTTCCTACGCTCCCGTACTTTTAAAGTACGTATTGGATTCTCTACATCCAATACTTTTATTCAAGCCGAGGTATAACCCATAGTGTCTATATCTATTTTAAGTGTCACTATTTTTAATTTATACATTAGTCGCATCCTTCATCTTCTTTCACCTTCAGTTCATGGCACTATGTATGTAGACAACCTGCAAATATCTTGCCACAGATCCAACATGTGTTTACTTGAGAGATAATTACAAACATCTGTTAATAAAATAGCTGCATGGTTTGCAGAGAATGGCTTTACTTTATCTCCTAGCAAGAGCTGCTGTGTCCATTTTTGCAAGAAGATCAGCCTACACAACGATCCTATTATCAATCTGAACAACACTACAATACCTGTAGTCAATGAGATAAAATTTCTAGGTGTGATATTTGACTAGAAGTTGACCTTTCTTCCACATGTTTTACAATTGCGGAAGAAGTGTGAGCAATCGCTTAATATCTTCAAGGTATTATCAAATACATCTTAGGGTGCTGATCTCTTGTCACACTTTCGAGTCTATCAATCACTCATTTTATCTCGTATTGACGACGGAAGTGTTGTGTATGGATCTGCTAGGTCTTCTGTCTTACGCAGACTGGACACTGTGCATCACTTTGCTTTGAGAATTTGCTCAGGCGCATTCCGCACATCACCCGTCCAGAGTCTTTATGCCATTTGCCAACAATTGCCTTTAGACCTGAGACAAATGCAGCTGTCTCTCAATTACTATGCTAAGGTTATGTCTAATAGACAACACCCTTTGCATTCCTTGGCTTTTACTCCTGCATTGAAGAGATTGTATGATGCTTGCTTGTATAGCATCCAACCTTTTCTCACTTGTATTAAAAGTCATTTTTTCTTGACAGACATATGTGGTGTCCGTTTCATTAAAATGGACTTACTTTTACATCCACCTTGGTTTGATCCACAGATATCTATAATTAATAACTTTGCTCAGTTTCGGAAATCGGACACAACTCCTACGATTTTTTAACAGCTTTTTTGTTCACGTTGCTGTCAGTATTCTTCTTATACACCTGTATTCACATATGGATAAAAAATTGCAGGACATGTTGGTTGTGGCATTTTCTTCAATAATAGGAGTTACAGCTAAAACCTTCACACGTCCTGCTCCATATTTACTCCTGAAGCTATGGTAATATACCAAGAGCTTCAGCTCATGAATACAGAAAATTACTATAAAATTTGTGTATATACTGGCAGCTTGAGTGTTATAGAAGCTTTGAAAAATTCGAACACAAATAATCACCCTGTTATGTCCAAAATTTTCAAAACTGTAGATTCCCTTGTTGGCAGGGGATATGATATTAAATTCTGTTGGATCCCAAGTCACTTAGGTCTGGAGGTCAATGATAAGGCTGATGCAGCTGCTAAACCTGCATCGGCTATATATCATCCATCTGTGCCCCTTATTGATGTGAGAAAAGTTGTTAAAAAATTTGTTTTTTCTCTATGGCAGGAGTTCTGGAATATGCAGGTCTTCAACAAACTATGTGCCATATTTCCATACGTCATCCTTTCATTAGTTTTACCGTTACGAAGTGCTGATGTTCGTTTAACTCGCCTTGGTATCGGACAAACACGTTTCACACAGACATTTGTTTCTAAGTGAATTGAATCCTTGGTGTGAGACGTGTGATGAACCATATACTGTTTTTCATATTTTAATTTCATGTGCAGATTTTAACTTTTATCGTTTTACCTTCTTTATTACATATTTGAACTATGTATGATTTGGTGGGGGAGTCACCCCACAGAAACCTATTGCCTTTTTGAAGGCAATTGGTTTTATTCATTTTATTTAAATTTTATTATTTCTATTTCATAATTTATAGTAATTTTCATTAAAATGTTTACATATATTTTGTGTTTTAAACTTTTTAAGGTTGAGCTTGGGTTTTACATCTTTAAAATTTAATTTTGGTGCAGCTTGTTCCTTTTTGGACCTTGCTCCACAAAACCCAACCCAACCAACCAACCTCTTTTATTGGTGCTTATACTTATCTTCTGCCTAAAATTTCATTACTTTATGCAAGTGGGTGCAGTGGTTATCTCTTTTCAAAGGAAAGTTAGGCCAAAAACGATTTCTTAATCAACACATATATTGAGACTTATTTTCTCCACTCTAAGTAAATTCATAAAGAAATAGAACTTCAATCATTATGAAGAAGGATACTGATTCTATCATTAATTTTAAATTCATAGATTAACTTACCCTTAGCCACTCCTTCTACTACTTGAGGTGTTAAAATAGATGTATACCCTCAGTCTATAGAATTTTTTTCTGAGGTTGGTTATCTCACTTCTGTGATTCATGTTATCCTGAAGAATCTTTACTCCCTTCCTCCTTAGATAGCCACTTTGTGCTTGGTTTTTATGATGTTTGTTGTGGTTCGGAATTCACTTTAAATCATAGGTCATGCATGATTTCATTGTGTTCTTTGTGAAAATTGAAGATGCTCTTGAACTTGAAACATCTGATCATTTTGAGAGAGATGGTCAGATTTTTTTTAATGTATAAATCACATAATTTTAATCTTCCACCAAGCCATAAGGATTTGTTATCATCCATATAAGCCACATGATTTAACCAAAGGAGAAAATTTTTGTGAGCCGGATTTCCTTCTCTCAGTGATTTGCGTTCTTCTCTGAACCAATTTTTTTGCTCTGTTCTGATCAAATATTTTTCAGGATCTGCCAGTTCAGTTCTTCTGTTGCTAATGCAGCTTCTTTCAACTCTGCGTTTTCAGGTTGTGGCCATTACTCTTAAGGTTGTTGTAGCCACACTGGTCCCTATAACCAAGAAAGATCATTAAGCAGCTGAGAAATCTCAGCTCTTCTAGAAATGTTAGCAGAATTCGTTGCTTTTAGGCAGCGACAATAACTCGATAGTGACAACAGCTTTTGAATCTCTTGAACTTGAATTCTAATAAAAGGTTTACATTTTTCAAGAGCTTCTTTAATCCAAACGTAGGCAATTTTTGAATCTGTCCAATATTAACAGAATAGATCTGAGTTCAGAGCTTTAAAAAGGCTAATGGTGAGTTTAGCTGACAACATGGCTGCCATAAGTTCTAGGTAAAGATTTTCAGAGGAGCTACTTTGTTTTTAGATGCAGCGAAAATTGCTTTGATTTTTTGATCGAGTGAGTTGCACGTAAGTGCACAACTCATCCATATGTTTTCATATTAGAGTTAAAAAAGGTAGCTGAAGGCTTTTGAAATTATCATTTGCCAGCTAAGGAAAACAATAGCATGACATAGAAAAATTTGTAATTTGAGGGATTTCATTGCACCAGCTTTTCCAAGCTGTCAATATGCAGATCATCATCTTAGTCTATATTTGATGACAAGACATTTTGCATCAGAATCTTGATTTGTAAAGTAAATGTCTCCAAAAATCCCAATGGTTCAAATATTCATAAAACTTGTAGTATAAATTTCTTAGTGTCTATTCTCTTAGACACAAAATCAATCAACTCACTTTAGTTGAAATAAAATAACTCTTTACATTTATCCCACGCAATGCTGAAAATTTTGTTAAGAAGGTTTCCTTCTTTTATGGTTTTGGAATCTTCAACTGAAATTATATTACTCTCTTTCCATAAGTTATAAATCTTTGGAATTTGTTTTCCAGTTATGTAATTGTAAACATGCTTCATTGAAAATTTCTTTGGATTCTATTGTAACAGATAAAACTTGTTCTACAGTTTCATGCCATCCAAATACATCATCCACGTTGATATTATCTTATAAGAAGGAAACGGTTTCAGGATACTTTTCAAAATACTTCATTAAGTGATGTCTAATTGTTACTGCCAATAAAAAAGGCCTCTATCCTGAACAAAACTCTAGTAAGTCTATGAATTATAGGAGGTTTATAATAGTCCATTGGATGATTATTTAAGAAAAATCACTTAATGTTTCTATTCTTTTTTGTTGACTAAAATATTCAAAATGGCATGTTGCATTGTCTATTGTAAAAACTATGAGCTTTAGTCTAAATCTAAAAACATTTTCAGAAATTTCTGAAGACATGTTTGGACAAACGTGCAAAGAGAATTCAAGGATTTAACAGAAGCATGAAAGACCAAACATAATTTACTGATTGCACAATCATCTCACATAAATTCTTTATATAAAGGATAAAATATAACATTTTAAGTTTTATTTGGAGTTTTTATGACTAACTTAATAATTCCACTTTTTTATGTAATTGTCTAACACTTTTCTATATTCTTTAAATAGTTAGGGATTTCTAAACAATCTTCTTAGCCGACCATCTTGTGTTAGCAATTTCTCTATTGTTACCTAAATTTTGTTTATCTAGTTTCCAGGGGAATTGAACAGATTATTTCTGATTTTCATATTTAATATTTGATGATCTCTGATTTTCATATTTAATAATAATCGGTCAAAAACTTTATTTTTAAATGAATTATCTTCTTTACTTTTGTCAATTAAACCAGTATTTTCTGAATTCCAAAATTTTTCTATTTGTTTAGAAATTAAAATTTTTGTCTACTACTACATTAAATATGAAAGAAGTGTGATTATCAGTTTTTTGGCTTTGTAGGCTCCAACCAAAAATACTTTCAATGGCTATGAGATTTGTATTCAAATGCTTGACTTTACCAGTCTCAATATTGTAATAGTAATCTGCTCCTATCAAAGTTACTGGCTAAGTACAATTAGGGGAGTCCGTAAGTGTATGGTTTCTTAATTCTAAATTTTCATTTACTTCTTTTATTTCAGGGGATAGTATGTCTGAACCTGATAATTTATTTTTGAGTTTGAAAAAGTCTGTTTTCTAATTTCACGGGAACTTCATGAAATTTTGTTATAGCTTTTTTGCTTCCAAAAGTTTTTTAAAAAAAACAAACACTTTTTCTTTTAATACTTTCATAGGATTAAATTTATCAACTACTTTTGACAAATGTGATGTGCACATTAAACCGCTATCTAATAACCAAGTAATTAATTCACTACCTTTTGATTTCACCTTTACACAACAAGTTTTCAATAATGTTTTATTCTTTTTACTATGTGAAACTGCAAAAATTATTAATGGATCAACTTTTGATTCCTGAATTTCAATATCTTTATGCTTTGGTGATTTATAACTGTCTGGTTGTGTTTCCCTTCGGTTGTGTTACAAATTAGTTTCGATTTGGAATCATGATTTCTATGCTTTATATCAAGGCATAAAAAAACATCTGTGCTTTTAATTTATTTCTTTTTTTCTCAATGCTTAAATTACAATTCTCCGCTGAGTGATCCTATTTACAAAATATGGGAGATTCATTAGAGAAAAAAATCGAAAAACTATAAGTTGATGATTCATTAGTTTTCTCCTTGTAAGGTGCAGTTGATCTGACCATGAGTTTTTCAAGTGACCTGTGCGAATGTGGAAGTTTTCCCTGCTCATTATGTCGAGTTCAGTAAAATTGAACAATTTATGAATATCGGGTGCAAACAAATCTCGTATTTTGTCTGTTACAATCCAAAGTTCAATCACTTTGTAAATTTTTTAACACAGCAGCAATAATCATTGAACTACTCTGCTTCCCACCGTAAATGCAACACCCTAAAGGAAGTATACAAATAACATAAAATTTACTACATGCATTAGCAGAGGTAAGATATGCAAATGATTAGAATTTCAGGGCAGGCTCACATCATGTGCACCTGTGGCACCACTTCAAAGTGCTATTTAAGGCTTGGAGATTTCATGTTCAGCAAATTTTTCTTGTGATTTTTTTTGTAAAAAAAAAGAGATCCATTATGCCTTGTAGAAAACAATGATCATTTTTTGATCAAATATCTGAGTTCGACAGAGGAAGATTGTGGATTATCTTTCAGAGAAATCGGTAGTCGTGTTGGACGAAATCAAACAACTGTAATGCGGATATCTGATCTTTGGTTGTCAGAGGGTATGATGTGTTCGATCACATCCACCTCAGTGTACCACTTCGTGATGACAGGCAAATTGTGCACATACCTGTGACAGATTGCTCAGCCACATCACAAATCATAGCATTACACATTCAGTCTGTAACACATATTCCAGTGTCTGCATGTACCATTCAATGCAGTTTACAGCAGACTATATTTCTATATTCAAAATCGAATTATTAACTTATTGTATACGCATACTAGTTCATTGAAGGAGGCTTATTCCAGGTGCTTAAATCACCAGATTCAGAAACTCTAACTCTGGCATCTGATAGTTTTGTTTAAAATGCTTAATGTCCTTGGTATTATAGCGTATTTTTTATAGTAGTGACAATGAATTATTTAATTGGAATATCTTTATTTTATCTATCCTCAAATTTTAAACTTAATTTATGTTATGCAATCATTTTATGTTTAATATCAATAAATTAAACTTGCTATTTTTTATCCAAGTCTAATTATGGGCATGTTATTAGTTTCTTATTTATTAAAGGCAGTGGTGTTGTCGTGCCGGAATGTTCTGGAACGTCGTTCCGGTACTTCCTTTTTGGACAGGAACGCGTTCCGGAACTAAAGATGATTTCTGATAAGGAGAATTGGCTGACTTATTGAAAAAAAATTAAAAAGAGTTGCTGAATTTTTTATTCTAATTTTTGACGAATTTGTATATGTATTATTATAAACAAGGGTTTGAACCAAACCCGAACCAATTCAATGCAATAATGAGATTAATAAGTACTACTGTTAGCAAAATATTCTATGCACTCTACCTACTCTACCTAAGTCAAAGTGTCGATTAAAAAGTGTTAGGCAGGCCGCACATTGAGGAAGAATGCCTCTTACGCTCACCCATTGCTTCCCGGCTGTGTTGCTGCCCGCGAGAGACGTTGAAAAGTACCATATACTGAAGCGACGGCAGGAAGATCTCACGCATGCGCAATACATCTGTATGGGTAACTTCCGTTTCTGTGATTGCTTGAGAACTATGTATCTAAAGCGTTGACGTTTTTATTAAATATTTAAAGTTTGGTGTCTCGCATTTGAAATATAAAATTATCTCAATAGGCACGATATAAGTGACGGAGCAAATGTAATGTTAGGAAAAGGGTCAGGAGTAGCTACAAAATTATTGAATAAATTTCCAAAAATAATCACGTGGCACTGTTTAAATTATCGCCTGGAGCTCTCTCTTAACGATGCTGTCGCGGAAGTAAATGGTATTAACCATTTTCACATATTTATGGATAAATTATATACCATTTATCATCAATCTCCTAAAAATCAACGCAAACTGGAATCATGCTCGGAAAATTTGGGAGAAGAAATTAAAAATATAGGACGTGTTTTAGGAATAAGGTAGATAGCTAGTTCATTCAGAATTTTTAAAGCAGTTTGGCAAAATTTAAAATATCTTGCTGAACATTTTCATCAAGCCGCCTGATGAAACTCGTTCAAAAACTGATCAGAGTGTATACATTGGTCTAAAAAAATATATCATGTCTAAACAGTTTATAATTAACTGGGCATTAATGTATGACGTTTTGTATGAATTTTCCATCTTGTCTGAAGCGTTACAAAACAGAAGTGTAACGATACTACATGTATGATAAGATAGCGGACAAACTAATCCGTTGAACTATTCACTATTTGGATTTACTAAAAGATGTCAAAAAAGGAAACAAACTCATAGAAGTATCAGAGGCTTTTCAAGTGATGAAATTAAGAACATTAACTTTAACAGATAATAAAAAATTACTATTATTAACAGAAATCAATTCCTTGTAAGTCTCATTAATAATATGACTAGAAGACTACATACAGAAAATGATTTGATCAGTGAATTTCGAGTCCTATGTCTAACAGAGTGGCCAGCAGATATTGAAATTGGCTGTAGAGAAAATGAAATCCAGTCATTATGCACCAGATTTAATTTAACATCACCGATGCGATGTATCAATGCGTTTAGAGATTATATTGATACTGGAGGCAAAGTAATTCCTGAAGATGTAGAAATCTTAATTCGATACATAAATATTGTACCTTGCAGTTTGGCTGAGTGTGAGCGCGGATTCAGTAATATGAATATTATTTGAAATGAACAAAGAAATAGAATATTAATTGAAAATCTAGCAAATCTTTAAATTATAAAAATGAATGGCCCACCACAACAATTATTTAAACCAGATGATTATGTAAAAACTTGGTTAAGGTCTCATCGTTCAGCGGATGACAACAAAACAAGGAAAATTCAACCACAAGATCCTGAACATAATCCTATTTGGAATATTTTATAAAAACCATTAGTGTTTCCATGTATTGTTAAAAATATTTATGCAATATTGTTTGAGTATTTAATATGCGTATTTTATAATTTTTTAACTAATTTTTATTAAATGTTCCTATTATTGTAATAAACATATATATATACATACATATATATATATATATATATATATACACACACACACACACACAAAATGGGTTTCGTAATGATTTTCGTTTCCTTTCCTTTTAATGCTATATACAGGGCCGATCCTGGCGACAGGCGAAAATTGGGGGAAATCTCCCCCCTCCCCGTCGTCAAATTTGGGACATGAGATCGCACAGAGCGGTCGCCTACCCAGGATCGGCCCTGTCTATATAATTATATGTACTCGTTCCGGTAAAAAAAAAATTAGCCCAACACCACTGATTAAAGGCTCTATCAATAGAACAAAATATTTTATATTCCAATAGGGTTTCTTTAACTACATTAAAATTTGATATTTGTAACTGCTTATTGTTATAACTCTTTGGCAATTAGCCTAATCGTGGGTATTGGTAGCATGATATCTGACCACAGATACTTAAAACGTGGTAGAGACTGACAGTGACTCTGCTGCCAATAGTGCAATAAAAGAAGGATGTAGACGGCAGATTGAAATAAAATTGTCTTCACTGATGAGTCATGCTTCTGTCTGCAACACCATGATATGATTGTATGTGAGTCAGAAGACATCGTGGAAAGAAGATGCTGAACAGCTGTGTTATGCACCACCACACTGATCCTACACTGGGTATTTAGGTAAGGGGTTGTATCGAATATTACTCTCGCACTTTTCTAGCATGCATTGCTGGTATTTTTAACAGAAAGCACTGTTTCTCTGAGGTGTTAGAACAAGTTGTTCTTCCTTACCTTCAAGGCTTGCCCACAGTCATATATCAACAGGATAATGCGCGACCACACGTGGCACACGTTGTGCAAGGGTTCTTCATCAATCACCAGATTGATCACCAGAAGCTGCCACACCGGATCAACTTTGGCAACGTGTGGAAGCTGCTTGGTCTGTTGTACCTCAAGAACACATCCAAAGTCTCTTTAAATCAATGCTGAGGCATGTAACAGCAGTGATCTTACACAATTGTGGCTACTCTGGGTACTGAATTTGGCAGGAATCACACTTTACAGAAGTCTATAAATTTATTCATTTGATACTTAATCAACATGTTATCTACAAAATAAATTTCGTTGTGGTATCTCTAGTCTTTCTTGGTGTTGTGCAATTTCGGTGGCCAGCAGTGTATAAGATTTACATTCAACTCCTAAAGGCTGCAAACTTCTCACATTAATTTCAATTTCATCATGCAATCTTTTTAATCTTAAAATATCATTATATTTATAGACAGGGGACAGATATAACAGTTTATTCACATATGATTGGTTGGATTTAATGGCCCAAGGTCCAAAAAAGGACAAAATGGAGTTTATTCACTTATGAAGATTTATTAGGTCCTTAAGGCAAAATCTTTATGGATGATTAATCACAATCTTCTGATATTTTGAAACCTTCAATAGCATTCAATTTCATTCCAGCAAATGTGACTTTGAATAATTGAACTTACTAATTTTTTTTAATTTGTTTTTATCATCTGTGGAAACCTTGAAGATATTCCAGAAACTAGTAAAATGTGCTATATCACATTGAAGAATTTTTGAATGTTTAGTTTAGGGAGCTTCATCTGTTTATTTTCATTACTAGAGTTTTGATTTAAGTGAGAGTTCTGTGCTTCAGTGGATTTTGCTTTAATTTTTTTGAGTACAAAGAATTGCTTGATATTTTATCCACATTTTCATGAATGGTGAGCAAATCAGCTTCAAACTGTTCTGCTTTAGATAAATTTTCAGTTGGTTTATCTAATTCTTTTAAGATATATCTTTAAAAAGTTGATTAACAGATTTTTCTAAAAAATCACTTTTTATCAAGTTTTCAATTTAATTCATTAACTTAGTACAAGAATATCACACAATGGATCTATTTTTCTTAATTTTTTTCTATTTCCATTTTGAATCAATCTTGTATGCGAAGAATACAAAAGTGTAAATTTGACTTTTGCTGTCTTTGCAAATTGCACAGGTGGTGTAAAATGTAGTAATTCAAAATATCAAAGCAAATAAAAATTCGAATGTAATAATCTATTGTGTATACCAAAAATAATATATGATCATTTCATGGTTGATGCACAATGAACACGATAATCTATCAATCTAAATAATTCAAATAAAATCTAAAATTAAAAGAGTACTTTCAAATTATGACTTGGAAGAGTAAATAAGATTATATACTATAACAAAAAGTATTTTAATAAACACAAAAGGTGCACATAGTGAACAATTTACATAAATTCTAAACAATCAATTATATTCGAGAAATCTAACAGAACTTAAAGCTCCATCCAAAGTTGTGAAGTACTTCACTCCATCAAATCAAAATCTAAAGTGCATGAAATAATTGTCAACAGCACCATCTATTTAAACTTTTCTTCATTAGAAAATTAGTCTTGCTACTAATAGCTTCCTGGTCTATTTAAGACGGGGATAAGAGGTTATTTCTACCTTTGATATATATAAGGTTGTTTTAATTTGGTTTTTCTTATCATATGAAGAGAGGTCTTTGTCAGAGATTTTACTTTCATGAGCTGTGGTTTTAGTTTTTGCAGTTTTTTCGTCCTTAAAACTAAGAACATAATTCTCAGGAAATAAGGTCCACCCAGCATTGACTGTGATATTCTAATTGTTTAGATGATATTCTAATAGGTACTCTAGAGGCCAAGACGAATGGCACTATTACTGCAGTGCCATTTGCCTTAGGCATGGGTTGCATAATACCAAGGATACCAACAACTTACTATCTAGATCAGAAGTAAATCTAGTTTTTATAACTATGCTTCTCATGATTATTCAGAAATGAAGTATGTGGAAAAGGAAATTTGATTAACAATGAACTATACTTTCATATGGAAATAATTCAGCATTGATAATAAGAATATTTATGCTATGAAAATAAAACTTATGATAGTAAATAATATTTGACTAGTAATAAAATGTAACTAGATTTCATTGCCTCCATGTTGCAGGAGCAAACTGGCAAGATTAGGGTTAGGCCCACACGTTAATTCTGAGGGATTAATAATCACTTCCCTTGTAGTTAGACCTTGTGTCTTTACAATTTTGTTTATATAATAATTTTTTTAAATTTAAATATTTTTTAGTAAATTTGTTAATTCGATTTCTTATTTCCTTTAAGCTATACAAATGTATTGAATTATTTAGTAATTAATCAGATTTTCATATTGAAAGTAATAGTATAAAAAATTGTTGTATTATATGATTTTTCTTATTACAGCAAAGGACAAGATTGACATAATTTATCATGTACAATATTTTGGTACCAATCCATCGCATGGCTGGACATCTTGTAAGAAAACATTTCTTTATGAAGGAAGTGAAAAGTTTTTTGACAGAGCAGAAGCTTTTAACGAAGGAAATAAATCTGCCCGATCTTTATACAATGTTCCTGTAAGTAGTCTTTTATTTTGACTTACAAAAAAATTTGAGACTTTAAGTGTGGAATAAATAATAAAATTTATCAATAAATTTGTGTTTGTAATTAAATGTGGTCATTCAATAAAATTTTGAGCAGAAATCAAAATTTGAAACTTAAAAGAATTTATTTAATGTTTTTAAATTATGAAGTATTTACAAGGAAAACTGAATTTGTGCTTGAATAATCATTGCTTTGGTTTTCAGTTCAACATTTATGGGTTTTATTATCACTTCAGGTGTAGATGCTTTTATTGCTTCAGAAACCAATTTAATTTATAGATTTCTGTTGAGTTAATCATAAATTTGCTAAAGTTGTCATGCTCAAATGACTTTGTAAATCTTTGTACACTGCTGTTGTTGAATTCAACACCATGGTGAAGAGATGTTAAAAGTAATGATGCTCTATACATTCAAATTTATTTTTGAGGTTAATAATTCTAGAAGCATAAATTTCAAAAAATGAATCATTCTACTAGGTGAGAAGGACACAAATTAATGAGTTTTCCTTCTACAATTGGCAAATAATTGATGCAATATTGAAAGAGAGATACTTGGATGTGTTTTGGGGAATATTCTTTTAACTACCTTCACATGTAGCTAAAATTGATCTGGTATACAAGCAAGCATCTATTATTTGCTATTTGTTTCTCAATCAGTGACTAGAGCATTCGATTGACGGTTGAGATGGGAAAGCTGTTGGATGAGTGAAAAGTTCAATGTGGTATTGATTAAGAAAAAATTTTAATTCCTATTATAATTATGTTTTTTTTTCCTATAATATTTGGATTATTATGAAATTCAATCGCTTTCATTTATCAAAATATCAAAAGACTTTTTCTTGTTGATTCCTTGCTAAACAAATGAACAGGAGTTTTTCAACAAAGCTGAAACAGATTGTTAATGCATTAGTATTTACACTTCCAATGGCTAGTTTTCTTATTCTACCTAGAAGCTACTTTGTAGATATATTTAAACAGCTTGTAATGAAGGTCTGATTTACAATAATATGTAAGCATTTGAAACTGTACAGTTTGAAATTCTATTATTTTGATTTTATAATTGCACTGAAGTTTTTATTCTACTGATATTTAACAACTGTATTGCATTGAATTTTTGATTTTTAATTGTTTAATATTTTTTAACAACATGATGAAAAATAAAATAAAATTCCAAAGTACATTATTTTATAAAGAATTTGATAATATTTTCATGAAATATTGTATTTCTTTTGAAAATATATATTTAGCAAAATGTCTACTGGCCCCTTAAGCTTTTGATTTCAAACACCAGATTTGTTCAAATGAATTTACTCTACAAATAAAAGAAACTATCTGTCATTTTAACTTTTAAAAATAACCATTTGTTACACTGATATTTTTAAATGATGTAATGGTTTGAGAACTCTTGGGGAGTGACTTAAAAATTTAACTATTATGAACTCTTGTGTTAAGGAAAGTTGCTGAAACATGTTCATTAAAATAGATACTAAAATAGTTTTAAAAACTGTATTTATCAATGACACGCATCCGTCATTAAAAGTTTACAAATCTGAATTGCATTTGCCGTGAAATTATTTTGTCAAATGCATATAAGTGGATAACTAGTATATTTTTTAAAAATAAATATATTAGTAGTAATTGCATTTGATGAAACCACAAATTATTCAAAGAGAAAAGTCAATGGATATTTACTTTAAATATTGGTCTGTAGGGAAAGAAAATTTTATGTAGTAAAATAAATTTCTTTTTTGAGTACCCTAATGTTGACAATACTTATTGAAGAATTGTTAACTGTACTTCCTTTAATATATTATAAAAATTTTTGTTTGTGTCAATCATTACAATTGTAATTACATTACATTCATGCAAGCTTAAAGATCAGCAAAGAAGATGTAAAGATTACAAAATAAAATGAGAAAAGAAATTCTTAAATTAGGTTTTTATAGCTAGTGTTGCTAATAATGCATTTAAAAAGTTTATGAACAATTTGTTATTTAATTTTGATGAAATTATGATAACTTTTTAGTAATCAATGCTTCAATGATTTGATTATAAACATGTTAGAAAATGTGTGTGCAATAATAACACATTTTATTCTGCCTTACCTTAGTATTCAGGAATTTCTGTTAAACCTATAGCTTAAAGACTCCTCCTTCAATGGTTTTCTGATTGCTTCAGAGTTAAGAAGTTATTTTAAAGAGTGCAATGTAATTTGTTTGCAAAGCACTTGAATCAAGTGCTTTATTAGCAACAAATTACATTGTACCTTTCTAAATAATGAGATTATTTAAAAATAATTGAGGTTATTTAGAAATAATTTAATTTGTAAAATACAAAATTGAATTTTGTATTTTATAGATCATAATTTTGAAAATTTTTTTACAAATTCCACGAATGTATTCCTTTATAGAAATGCACTCATTTTATTCAAGATTTATATTAAAAAAAATAAGAAAAGGAGAAGAGAAAGCACTTTGATTTCTTAACTTAGAAACCAAAAAGTGCATTGCAGCTACAAAAAATAAAAATTTCATATCAAAATTAAATATCAATTAGATATCAAGAAAGATGTTTTGTTTCAAAAGTTCTGATTGGTACTTCTAAGTATTTGATATTAAATATATCACACTTTGTAGTAAAATATTGTAAGACTTTGAAATATTTAATTTGAACTGCCCGAACTGAAAGATTTACAAAAATTACAGGACTTTGTAATAATTCTTAGATTACTAATAAAGTCATATAAATATAAGCTCTTTTGATAAATATTAACATAAAATTTAGTAAATTTCAAGAATCTGAAGAGCAGTGTGAATTAAACAGTGTTATTGACAAATAATATTTAATTGCACTGCCTTTTTAAGATTAATGTGCCAGTTTAGAAAATTAATTAAATTGGTTTTTTGATGTTTTCTCATAGTATTACTTATTTCAAAAGAGGTTTCTTTTACTAATTTTAATGAAGAAAGAAACTAATTTGGATAAGCATATACAAGTTGGTGTATAGAAATTGTGAATCTTAATAAAATATTATGGTGTCTTATAAATGTTTCTAAAAAATATTTTAACAGAATTAAAACTTCCATAAGGTTTGCAGAAAATATTCTGCAAAAAGAAGAATAAACAAAACTGAAAACTATAACAGAAAAAGAAGGAATAAAAGAAAAAATTATTCTTCCAGGGTCTGACAATATCAGACAAAATCCATAAGATTGTTAACATACAAGAAGTCCAGCGCAAATAGGTTGGTGAAGATATTCTCTTAAGAGAACCTAAGTTATCTAACATCATGTGCTTGACTGGAGCTTATTGGTTTTGAATTTGGTGAATGTCTTTCTGCTTCTAAAGAAAAAGATATTTTATGCAATCCACTAACAAATCTCCTCATGTGTGTGAGAAGTCAATCATATATGAGTATTAACCCCTTCGCAACGGGTAGCGCAAATGCACGCTCATCGCAGAGGTCGGCAGTGTCTTACCCGAGGGTCTGTCCAGGGCCGGGGGCTTTTTTGCTATTAAGCCTAAATCCATGAAATTTCCGAAATATCAATGCAACATTCTTTATGATCAGAATATATCATAGTATCACTATCAGAATCTATTTAAGAATCAATATCTTATATATTTTGCATCATTTCTGCTATTTCATGCGCTGTTAAACATATTTAACGCTTCAACATTGCAACGGTAAAAACAGAGAGAATTCATGTCTAACAAAATCTAATAATTTTCTAAAAGCTGCAAATCGAAATACCCAACTCTTTAGCGAAAATAAAACTTTTCTACTTACAATAAACAACTACCACGTGCAAATTTAAAGAGACGTCATAAAGCACACCATTCAGAAACATTTATTTCCCCTTTTGTTTATGTAATCAAAAACATGTGTATGTGAGTCATGCTTCTCTCATTTCGAGTAGAAGGTCTAATGTACATGTATCTGAAACCATATGGACATACAGTGCCATCTTGTGGAAGAAATTATAGTTTTTAAAACGTTCCAGGACACTGGCACAAACACGTGACAGTCAGGCTGAACGGGAAAACGCTCTGGCACGTCTGCGTGTCGGCCGGGAAGTGAGTGTGTTCTTTGCTGGCACGTTGATGTGACAGTCGGCGCGAAGGGGTTAATCATTCCCAGTGTTTTACATATGTACCAATGATGAAAACAAATTTATAATCTAAAATATTGGTTAATGATGCTTTGAATGTGAAAATTGGACTGATTAATTACAAATGTTTAATCATGAAAATTAATGAATTGTACAAAAATCATATTACTGGATACTGTAAAATGTAAGTGAAAACAATGTTTTTTGAAAACATAAAATATAAAATAATGAAAAGATGAAAATTTAAAGTTAGATATTCTATTTGTATTAGTTTACATTTTAATTATTTCATGATTTTTAGCTAGTGTTTTTCAAGCTGTCTTATTCTATCTTCTTTATGAGCTATCATGTAAAGTGAATTTTTTTTAATGACTCAGGTTATATCAGCAATATAATCATTATTATATTGCTGATATAACCTAGTTTGCCAATGAAAACTATTTGGTTTTTCATTTCTTTCTGTTTGTAATCTTGAAGTTTTCTAAAATGAACTTTTCTGGTTTTAGTTATTTCTTTAGTCAAGAAATAATAAGTGTAAAATTTTTATATATTTTTCTTACCATTACTTTTGTAAAAATTATAAGAGTTTTCATAGAATCTTAACCTGTTAAGCAGTCAATTATTTTACCAGAAATGCTTCCAAAAAAGGCATATTTTTTATTGCATATAATTAAGTCCCATAGTTAATTGAATAAGAATATTAAGAATTTTTTTTTTATTTTTTTTCACTTTTAATGCTTTTTTACAACATTTTTTATTTTACAAATTTAGACACAAAAACCCCTAAATGTTTGCTTGTTTCAAGTACATTCTGCATGCAATATAAAAGGTCATATTTATTTTAGCATATTTGTCTCTTCCACAATTTGACTCATAAGTGAAAAATCAATGAATGTTTCATAAAATTGTAGAACATCAGAAGTGTCCTCAAATTGTATGTGCACTGAGGGAATACCAAAATATTTAAATTCGAGGGTATGGAACAGGTAGATTTTTCACATCAACCTCAGTGAAAATTCTTGCAGAACTCAAATCTACATCAGAGCTGAGCTCACTGCATGAGTCACCTGAGGAATAATTCAAATAATTAGAAGAAATATCTGTATCAGAATGTAGTTCATCGTGTAACAAGAAAGTATTTGCCTATTCCATCTATAATTTCCATAAGATTCAGAAGCGCGGCATACAGTAGAAACAAAATTTCCCAGAAAAGTTCCCGCTACATAGAAAAACCCGGATGAAAAGCATTTCATTTACATGGACAAGCTACTCCATCTGTTGAAAAATAACAATACTAAATAGTATCTTACAATAATGAAAAATGTGGGCAAACCAGAAAAGGAAAGAAGAAAATATCGATGCCCGTACGTTGTACGGGCAAACCGGATGAGGCCAATTTCGGGTAGCACGTACGCTGTATGGGCAAACTGCTTAAAGGGCTAAATATAAAAACTTATTGATATTGACTACTTATTTTTTAATTATGTAAAATCATTATGCTTTTATTCAGATATATTTAGCTTTTTTTTATTTAAATTGTACCAAAATAAAGAATTTGGTCCTGAAATTTTCATAAAATAATTTTGCTTTGAAGTTCTTAAAATTGCTTACTAAAATATTGTGCTAATTCTTGATTTTGATAAAGCATTCTAAGAGAAAGGAAATGGAATCAAATACCTCCCCAAATCATTATACCAGGTGCATCTCTTTTGTGATGATACTCACTATAATAGTTTAACACTTTTTCTCTTTAGTGCCTAAAAATTCAACTTTTATGGTGATGCTAGCAAAAAAATGATTAATTTGACATTCGTTCTATTTGAAAATTCTTTCCTCTTTGACTCATTATGAAAGTAAACTCCTATGATTTAAGAAGGAAGGCAACCCATGCACGCACCTGACACACATTTCATTATTCTATAATCAATGTTGAAAGGTTCCTTGTTTTAACAAATTGTTGTGTGATTGTTGTTGATTATATTCATTATGATATGATGTCGCAGAATGCTCCATTATTGTGCTGTGTGCATAACATACCTATCCTGTAATAAGGGGACAAAATATTATAGTTTTGATTCCCCTTGTCAGCCTGTTCATTCCCAAGCTCAACAATTCCATATTTGCATGATAGTTGCTTGATTACAGTTGACATAGTTTGAATATTTCAAGAAATGATAATTTGTAATCACATTTTTTATACATATTATATGCAATGAAAAATTGTGCTGAAATTGTAATCATTTACTTATTTCATCACAGTATACTCATTATACAATTTCATGCATTTTCATAATACAAATTCATGTCTTGCACAATTCTTTCTTCCCATGTTTGTGATTTTTACTTTAATAATTGTTACAAGTGTATTTTGAGTAACAATGGATTAGTTATTTATTATTTTTTTGGAAAAATGTGTATTTTAAAAATAATTCTTGTTTATAATGAAACATTGAAATTTATAACTAAGTAGGACAAATGTATTCATGTAACACAAAATAATTGATAATGTAATACAAACATCATTTTAGTATTGAAATTAATTCAGTTAGTTTAGTAATTTAACTGCTCGTAAGTGTTCTGTGGTTCAGACAGAAAATATCTCACAATTATAAAAAGTTTAGATTTTAAGCTGTTTGAAAAATAAATAGAAATAAAAAAAAAGTGATTTAACAATCATAGCTACTATATTATCATTTATATTTACTGACTATGAATTGCTTAATGTAATCTTTGAGAAAAGCATTAGTAAGAGTAAAAATTTATCGAATCTCACCAATCAAGATATTTATTTTGTTGCTCTACATCAAACATTGAATGTTCATGTAAATTGTTGCTGTAACATTAATAGAATAAGAAAATTTTATAACAGACAAGTGCTATTTGTCTCGTTTTTGTGTATCATTAAACATAAATGAATATTTATTCATGTTTAGTTGAAAACTAATGGTAATTTTGCCATATAGTATATGCACTTTAAAATTTCTGTATTTTGAGTTACCAAGATCAACATTTCCAGGATCATTAATTTTGAAAATGGAAACCAGTTTGATGCTAAAAGTAATGCAATCTTCTCATGGCATGTCTTTTTCCACTTATAATTGACAGAAAATATGTCTTTGACACATCATTTTAAAAGAAGGGAACTTAAATGTAAATAAAGTATGCTCTGTAAATGTCTACATTATTTTAATGTACCATGACTAGATAACCATCTTGAAAATTTCTTTGTTATAGTCGTTTTGAAAGTACTTGTAATTTCTGATATTTCTTACTTTCAGAATATTTGTCCAGAAATTTTTTTATAAAATTAAAATTCAGTGTAATTTATGTATATGACATATATATATATATATATATATATATATTAATTTTATCTTATTGCATTTGTCATTTTGAGCTCACTAGATTTTTTTTATCTATTTTAATGAAATAATTGAGCATATTTTTTTCTCACTTTTGTCTGTTTGTTCATTCATTTCTTTTGCTTGCTCTCTTTAGCACTGCTATAAAAGAAACTGGGAAATTGCTATTAAAGAAGCTGAAGCAGCATTAAAAATAACAGATGTTAAGGAGCGATTTAGAAGTTTGGTTTTCTCATATGAAAATTTCAAGAAAAATTCCATAAGTAATTTTAGTTAAACGTGTTATATCTATTTTATTAATAAAAGCATGTTATTCATGATTGAGTTTTGTTAAAATTTCAAGTGTGATAAATTCTTTTTGAAATATTTATAATCCGTTATTAACTGCAGTTAAAATATTTTAGAAATGAAGGAAAAATATGAGAATTTTGAAGTGGTAGAAAATGCCCATGAAATTGAACAGGTGATACTTTTTTGTGTACTTTTAGTAAATAAGTAATGTTTGTAACGTCCATGTTGAATTTTGTTTTACTTTTTGCACTTATACTAATGAAGTATTTTAGATAGACTTAAAAATAAGTATATCTGAACTTTCTTATTACTTTAGTATATTTATTTACTTATTTTAGAACTTAATAATAAGTAAGCTTGCCTAATTGCAAAATATTTTGGATTAAGATTTTAAGTTTGTGGTTTTTTATTACATCTTAAAAATTGTGCATCTTCTAAATTTGATAACTTAATTTTAAAAGAAATTGTTGACTCTTTTGAATAAATTACATAATTTTCTTCGTAGAGTTACATGTTTATAATTTTTTAAAAAGTAATGTCCATTATAAATTTTAAAAATTAGCTGTCATTTAAAGGTTAATTTAGAAAAATTCAATTAAATTTGCATGCAATCTCAGAATTTAAAAACTTGCAAATTTTTAACCATTAAATTCTGTTTAAATTAAGCAATGATATATGGAATAACAATTATGTTTTTTGTAAATATCTGGGTTCTGAATATTGCTCTTTAAAAAACATTCTTATTTTTTAAAGAGTGTTTTATAAAATTCAATTTTTTTAATATTTTTTCCTTTATTTCTGAGATATGCAATATTTTAAAACTTATCAGGGGAATAAGTATATTTCAGTATTTCTAAATAAACCTTGTGAATAAAACTTGTGGATATATCATTTAAAAACTCAACTTTTGTTATTTATATTTTTTATAACCTATTACTGACTGAAGTTTTGAAAAGATTTTAAACTTTTTGTCTTAATTTTCTTTTATATATTTACTATTTGTAGTATCTTCTGCCACAAATGTTCATATCAATTGAAAAAATCATTTTTATACCACAATCATAAATTTTATACCACAATCATAAATTTTATGTAAAATTATGTCTGAAATTCTTCTATGTTTTTCGTAAATTTGAATGGGGATGATAAAAGATATTCAAAGTAAACAAAATCATTCCTAATTAATAATAGTTATAAATGGCTAAATAATGCAATTACTGTGATAAAAAATTAAAGCCTAACAAGATGAGTAATAAAAATTGGTTATCCATCTAGATTCTTGATTATCTTTTTTCTCATAGGTAGTTAATGTGCATTTAAGCAGTAATTTTTCTAGTCAATTATTTTTACTAGTTTTTAGCAGTAATTTTAGTTTTTATTAAACGTAGATGTTCAAAATTTTAATTATATTTTGCAGAGCAAAGATTTTATATTGTATAATAAAATAAAAATTAATTATGTAACTATTGGACCTAAAAACCAACTGGGAAAAACCCATTTGAAAAATTGTGAATTTAGCAATTGCAGTGAAGTGTAACATAGAAAGTTAAATTTGCAAAAATGTAAATAAAGGATAATTAGCATTGTTATTTTGATATAAATGATTTTAAAATGATCTTATAGTGAAATGCTTCATATTTGTTTCAAAGTTCATACATGGAAGGGTGTAAAAAGTTTAAATTAATCACAAATTCATTTAAAGATTTGCAACTCAAGTATATACTTATTTCTTAAAAAACATTCAAGAACTTTATTTATGATTTAATTATGTGATTTAATGATTTAATTATTTTATTCATCTTGTGTACTTTTAAGACAACATGGATCACTTGATTAGTATGAACTTGTGTCACAAAATTATTTTTAAATTGTAAACTATGTTAAATACATTGATAAGTCATGAAATGTAAATTTGATATATATGCAATAATTTGTTTGCAATATACATTAAATATATATGAAAAAGAAACATATACTGCTTAATTTTGAATAAACTTGACATTTGCATGATGAATTTCTGAGAATATTTAAATGTTATTATATACATAGTTAATATTGTATAATATTTAGTTTTTTTAATTATACTTCCTTTTACAAAATTTGATATAAATTAAGTTGTACTGGCAATCACTTTTAAAGCTGAATTTTTAGAAATGGAATATATTGCAAATTTTTAAATTGAAGTGGGATAAAAAATTGAAGTAAAAATTGAATATAAAGCCATTTTGAAACTATATCTTTATTTTATTTACCTAAAATTTTAAATTTTGAAAATAAAAATTTTGCTTATAATTGTAAATTTGTGAAAATCATTTTTAAAAGTGTTCTAAAAACTTTATCTAGAATATATTATATAACAAAACATTCCTAGATGTTGATAAATAAACTTCATTTACAATTTTTTGTAAAATTATTTAAATCCTAAAACTAACAATGGATAATAAAATTTATGTATTTAGTACAAAATAAAATTTTCTCAACAAAATGGGGACATGCTTAAAAAAATCAATGGTTTCTGAAAGACTCTTCAAACTTGTTTTTGGAAAAAGAATATGTACATTGTGAAGTGTGTTGTTTGTGATACAATTAGACTATATACAATTGTTTCATGTAGCAGTGAATTTTTATATTTCAATCAAATATGCTGTACCTAATTCCATTTTTAGAATTTTTAAATTCATACATATACTTAATTAAGATTAATTTCTTATAATGTAATTTCTATACAACACTTATAAAATGATTATAAGGTATCACATTTGTGACATACCAATTTACTCTGCTATAATTAATAATTTTTGAAATTATTTATTGGTTTAGCAATAATTATGCTTTGGCTTTAATATTTATTAGTTTTTGTTTTCTGCTCCATAATATGATTTGGAAGTTTTATTTGTATTGAATTTCTGAATTAATAATATATTATTAATTCAGAAATAGGTATATCATAATTTTAACATGTTAAAATTCTTTAGGTTTCTTTAATTACTCTGATTACATAAAATGAACCCATTAGTTCTTTATTCTGCAATCAGGGTTTCTATCAGAATATATTTTTTTTTCAGGCAAAATCAAATTAAGTTTTGTATTTCTATCAGAACCTTGTACAATATAAAATGTATAATTTTTTTGATTCCAATTTTTTTCTTATCTTATAAAAGTTCTTTCTGAATTAAAAATATTTAACTAATATTAAAGGAAAAAGTATCATTTTTGAATAAGTAATCCTTAAAATAGTATCAAACAGTGTGAGAAATTGTATTTTTTTTATTTCATTGACACAATATTTGTGTGTTCCTCTCAGCTTTTTTGTGTAAATAAAGCACAAAGTAAATCTACATTTTGTATTTTATTTTTAAATTATAGTGTTTGGAAATTATTATAAAACTTTATGTAACCAAGCTGATATATGTATTTCTTATTTTTGAAAATGTCATCAGTAGCTTATGTTCATTTCCAAAATCACTGATCGCATATAAAATCAAAATATATTTCAAAAGCTATAAATACATAAAACTTTCTTTGTTTATTTTCTCAGTGTCTATAAAACTTGTGGGTTCTAAAAACTCTACACCACATAGGATTAAGCTGCAATTCACATTTTAAATTATCATGTAGATTAATAGTGTTTTTTTTTTTTTTTTTTTTTTTTTTTTAAAGTTACAAAAAACGTTTAATATACAGTTGTAATTAAAAACTTTCAGTGTTCTATATCCATTCTTATACTTAAGAAATCATTTAAAATATGCCAAACTAGTTGCCAAATAGTTAGCATCATGGTCTTTGGTTCTATAGTTTATGATTTTGAATCATATCTCTTATTTATATATTTATAGTAATATGAATTCAAATTAAACTATAGATCCCAGACTGATTAGTCATGTGCAAAAAATGATTATTAACAAATATCATTTAAAACTTGGATTTATTTTGTATAGATTTATTGGTATTTATAGATACATTTATAATATGTTCGAAATGAATTTTGAAAGAAATCGTTCCCAATGAATTTTCTAGAGTAACTTTTAGAAATTCAAGTGTGGATGCAATTTTAAATAATATATTAAATTCTACTTTTGCAAAGGCAAATTGAATGTACAATACTCAACTTTGTTAATTTCAAGGTATGCTTCCTAAAACCCATCTTAGTAATCTAATATTGAAAATACTTTATGATTTTTCAATTTATTTCATTAATTGTTAGAATCTTATAGTGTTACCTATTTCTAAACACAATTTCCATATCTGATCAGCTTATGTTTAAAATTATTGAGCTTTTAACAATTTTTGTAATTTTTAACTATTAATTGTAGCAACCTTATTTGGAACATTATCTGACATTATACCTTTTTTAACTCCATTTTTTTGGATATTTCAGTAAATTAACTTGGAAGGAGGGTCCTGGTAATTGAGACCCCCAGAGACCAACACATTACTTTGGCCTCTGCTTCAGGTAAACGGGAGGTGTGTTGTGGTCCTCAGCACATCAATCAACTTTATGGATCAAGCGATCGATACATCTACTGGATGACTCGTTAAGAGTGGAGGTCATCTCAGGGGTGTATAATACCCTCTGGTATAGGACTTGTATAACACTGGTGCAGCTGATCTGCATCCCTTTGTTGGACTCGGTGGTGTGTGGTGCAGTCAAGTCTCGGAATTTT
Source organism: Latrodectus geometricus (assembly GCA_026290005.1). NCBI lineage: Eukaryota > Metazoa > Arthropoda > Arachnida > Araneae > Theridiidae > Latrodectus > Latrodectus geometricus. Next base: position 889,546 of record JAPDSC010063931.1, on the reverse strand, counting down.
AAATTCAATAAATGGAGAACAAAAATTTTTCTTTTCACCCTCGGGAGAAACTTGTCCAAAACAAAAATAATAAATTTTATGTTATTAAAAGAAAGGAGGGTACTTTTGAAAATGTATCCCCCTTTTTCATACAAAAAGGAATATCTGGACTAATAGGAGAAGTGAAAGATATCCATAAATTGCGTTCAAGTGACTTATTGGTAGAGGCTGCAAACTCCACACAAACAGTAATGCTAAGTAAGATGTAGTGCTGGTGAATAACAAGGTAACTGTTTCGCCTCACAATACTTTAAATTTTTCACAGGGTGTGATTTCTGCAAGAGATTTATTAAAATCAACAGCAGATGAGATTCTTGAAAATTTGCAGAGTCAGAAGGTCTGTGTGGTTAAATTCATTTCTGTCAGAAGGGATGGATAAGTTATTGCAACTAAACATCTTATTCTGACATTTGCAACCCCAGTCAATATTGAAGCTGCCTACTTGAATCTACTTGTCTGGCCCTAGGTACCAAATCCCTTGCAATGTTTTCAGTGCCAACATTTCGGGCACTCGAGAAATGCTGCAGAGGCAAGCTGACTTGCGCTCGTTGTGCAGCAATCGTTCACGATAATTCGATCTGCACAGCAAAAGAGGCATTGTAACCATTGTTAGTTGCCATTGTAACCATCCCTATTCTCGAAATTGTCCTCAATGGGTTCTTGAAAAAGAAATTACCACCTATAAAGTAAAAAATAAAGTTTACTACCCTGAGTATAGAAAACAAGTTCTCTTACACACTGCAACCTGGAGTGAATTATGCAGCTGCTGCAAAAAAAGTCACCAGAAGTATTAGTACTCAAGGGGATAATCTGTCACTCCCTGTAATGAGATTACCCCAAACAAACACTAAAAAGCAAAAATCTTCATCTCCAATCATTAAAAGAGTTCCTTTGGCTAAATCAAGAGGCATTAAGTCCTCCAAATTAAAACCTGCAAAGGAGGGTTTCCAAAAGTCGTCCTTATCCATCTGTAGAGCCATGTTGTCCCTGGAGGTTGATGCTGTCTCTCTTCATCCCTCGGACAATAATTTATCGTTTAATGAAATAATCGAAGACTTCCAGCTCCAGGGGAACAGCTTTTCCATTTAAATAATAATTTCCTTTGTTTCTTGGAACTGCCATTGTTTGCGCTCACATCTTGATGACATCGAGTCTATTACATCAGCTTACAGCCCTGCATGTATAGCACTTCAAGAAACTTTCCAGAAGTCTACTAATAACATTTGTATGCGTGGGTTCCAATGCTTTAGAAAAGACTGTGGTGACTATGGTGTGGTGTCTGGAGGTGTTGGTATTTTAAAATCTAATGACTTTCTCAGCACTGCCCATCCAAACAATACAACCCTAGAGGCTGTAAATGTCAGAATTTACACGACATGTTTGATTACAGTCTAGTTTGTATTTACCACCACATGATGTCATAAGAAGTACTCAATGATTTGGTTGATCAGCTGCCTACACTATATTTGTTATTCAGTAACTTTAACGGTAACTTAAAATGTTCTTGTAGGTACATAATACTTCACGTACCTACAAGAACATTTTCCACATACCTACAAGAACAAGAGAAAACATACTTCCACGTACCTACAAGAACATTTCACTCTCTTGATCTGGCAATGATGTTTTGATCTGAGTCGAGGTAATGAACATCAATGAGTTTCAACCAAAGGCAAGCTTTTCCTTACAACTGCAAATTTGGGATGTTGGAATTGAAGTGATGCTACCCTAGTACAAACTTAAATTTATGTATTCAGTGCTTTTAATTTTTATTTTAGTACAGTTATATATCATTTTTCTTATCACTATATTTATCATTAATTTAAAATACTTATGTGTTATTTTCTGCAATTTTATTATTTTTTTTGCTATGCCTTACCAGGGTAATACTATACCATTTATTACTTACACGCTTAAAATTTTATTTTGCTGATCTGGCATTTCTGTATTCATAATCAAATTATTAACTTATTGTATTTGCATGCCAGTTCGTCAAAGGGGGCATATCCCAGGTAGTTTAAAAGCACCAGATTCAGAATCTCAAACTCTGGAGTCTGATAGTTTGGTTAGAAACTTATTGTGCTTGGTATTATAGTTTACTTATTTTTGTTAGTAATGACAATGAATTATTTAATTGGAATATCTTTATTTTATCTATTCTCAAATTTTAAACTTAATTTATGTCTTGTAATTATTTTATGTTTAGTATCAATAAATTAAACTTGCTATTTATATGTAAGCCTAATTATTAGCACATCATTAGTTTTTTATTTATTAAAGGTTCTATTAATAGAACAAAAAACTTTATAGATATTTAAACCAATAGCTAGCGTTTCTTTAAGTGCATTAAAATTTAATATTTGCAACTCTGCTTATCGTTATAATTATTTTTGGCAATTAGCCTTATGGTGGGTATTGGTAACATGACATCTGGCCACAGATACTTAAACCGTAGTGCAGACTGACAAGTGAGCATTGCAGCAGGCTAACAATACAAGCCCAGGACCTGATGGTATCAGCTACCAAATGCTTCAACATTTAAGTTCAGATTCCCCATCAAACTTATTGCATTTGTTCAATAGGATCTAGACTGAAAATATATTTCCATGAATTTGGAACGAAGCAACAGTGATTCCCTGGTTCTTAAACCTGGTAAGGATCCTTTGAATCCATCACATTATTGACCAATAGCTCTAATGACTTGCCTTTGTCAGACTCTCCAACGTATGGTCAACGCCCGTTTTGTGTATGTCTTAGAAGAAAATAAAAGAATTCATATCAATCAGAGTGGCTTCCATAATAGGAGATTCACTCTTGACAACACTAAATATTTGGTAACTCAAATTCGTATAATGCCTTTGTGCGGAGAAACCACCTGGTTTCCATCTTCTTCGGCATTGAGAAGGCATATGACAGTACATGGCGATAAGGAATTCTCAATTCATTATATGATTTTGGCTTTCAAGGTAATCTTCCAATATTCCTACAAAATTTTTTACACTTCCGTGTTTTTAAAATCTGTAATGGTAAAAACATTTCCATCTGTATTCAAATCGTATTTTTTGTTTCAGTCTGACAAATATTACTGGATACACATTCCAATTTTCAGAGAAACTATCTGGCAAGGGCTATGAAATTATTTTCCAAGGGCTATGAAATTATTTTCTATTGGATCCCAGGTCATGTATGTCTAGAGGGAAATGAAAAGGCAGTTTCAGCCGCTAAAGCTGCATTGTCTTTACTCCATTCATCTATCCCTCTCTTCGACGTGGGAAAGGTTGTAAAAAGATTTGTAAATTCTCTCTGGCAGGAGTTAGGGAGTATGCAGGTCTCAAACAAATTGCGTGCCATCTTCCTGTACTTTATTCCATCAAGAGTTTTACTGTTACAAAGATCAGATGTTAGATTGACTCGCCTTTGTATCGGACACACACAAATTTTGTTTTTGAATGAGTTAAATCCTTGGTGTGAGGTGTGTGATGAACCATATTCATCACATCATATTTTAATTTTATGTCATGATTTTAACTATCAACGTTTACACTTTTTTAATACTAATTTCTTAACATTATTTGATTTGTTGGAGGAACCACCCCACAGAAACTTATTTACCTTTTTAATTGCAATAGGTTTTTTAAATTTTATTTATATTTTGCATTTTATAATTGTAAATATATATACACAGTTATATTTTAATAATGTTATATACAAAGATTTTTGTTTTTTATTGGATTTTAATATTATTTGGGTTAAAAAAAATAAATGCAAAATAAAAATTTTAGTCTTTATGCAGCATGTTCATTTTTGGACCTTGTGCTATAAAACCCATCCAACCAGGAAATTTTTAATATTTCTTTAAATATTGCCAGGGTACCATTTTTTTTTTATTTTAAGGATGGAATTTCACGTCTCAAAATTTTTTGAAGGTAAGGTTTTAATTAAAAAATTGGTTTTTGAGAAATTTTTCAATTGAGCTTAAAATTTCCTTCTAATCAATATGTAAGTTAAAGGGACTGTTTGAGATTAGTTTTATGTGAAATTTATCTGGACTTCAGTTTAAGGTTCATCATCCTAATAACATTGTCTGGGTACAACTATGATGAGATTATTATATCCACCATAAGAAATCTGAAAATGTGTTTGTTAGAAATTCTATAATTTCTTGTGTTTGTAAGTTTCAAAAAGCTTATCTCATGATGTTAGTAAAGTTAAAAACACAATTTCTTATTTCTTATCATAATCTGTTATAATTAATATATATAAATTCTAAAATACCGGTTTTGAATTCGCTGATACCAGTAAATCTGTTTTCAACATCACTATTAGAAGTTTATGAATTGTGCATAAATATTTGAAAAAAAAAATATGAATGGGTATTTATATAAGTATGTAAAAAATTGTAAGAACCTATAATTCTGCTCAAGAAAGATAACTTACAGCAATCATTATCAAAATGCAAGCAATCGTTTTCAAAATAACATTAAGATAATGTTGATCAAAAATAATCTGAGCTCAAAACATCTCATTGATTTTTCTGGAACTAAGCCATTTAATTGTGTAACTTTTTTTATGTAAAAAAGATACTAAACACATGTATCAACTAGGTTGTGTCTAAAAACATAAGGATGAAGTAGTGAGTAAAAGGATTTAGCGTGAGGATTTTTGCATTAATTGTTAATAAAACAAGTAAAATAGATATAAAATAAATAATATTCTTGAAGTTTTTGATGATGAGAATAAATTAATCACTCCACCTTTAGTTTCCAAAAGAAAATTTATTGATCTAAAAAAATATACATGTGTAGAATCTTAAATGAAAATGGACTATGCAAATATTTTATTACTAGTATTCTTGAAATCTACTAATTTTTACGAACTTGTAGGAACTGGTAAAGAAGTTCGTAAAATAGAAATTTTTTAAAGTGAAAAATAATGTGTTAAGATCTGAATTTTTTTTGTCATATTCCTTCTTTATAAATAAAATGCTATTAGAAAAATGTATTTAAAATAAGAAACAATCAAAATAACATTCATACTTAAAAACATTACTTGCTTTCATTTTACTGATAAAAAAAAAAAAAAAAAAAAAAAAAAAAAAGCGATCTTTTTCTGTGTTTAAAATATATTTGCCATTTTTTCAAAGTATGAAAGCATTTGTTGTTTTTTCTGTCCGAAAAAAAAAATTTTTTTTTTAGTCCTGTTAGCCACTGGACAATTTTTTTTTTTAGTCCTGTTAGTCTGTTTAGCTGCTGTTTTGCAAGCGGCCTTTGCACTACATCATTTTCTTGTTAAATACTGAAAACTTTTGTTCTCATTTATTATATTCTTAATTTCTTCCACACATATCATATATGAGTCTCTATTAAAAGAATCCCCGAAAGAAATTTCAGGCAGCAGTGGTTCTTTGCTAGAGTTTTGCTCTTCACTCAAGTCATCTGGTAAATTATCATGGCTTTCTTCTGTTGTGATGGGTTCTTTAATAAAGCGTAAGTGTTGAAATGCTTCGGATATTGTCTTTCCTTCAACACCATTCAAAATATTGATTGATAAATGCATTGCTCCTTGAAGGTCAGGCACAGCTTGTCTATTTTTGGAACTTGTGCAACAAAACCCATCCAACCAACCATCCTAGAAGGTCAATTTCATAATGTCACTAACTCCAAGCCCATCATCACTCTTTGCCTATGGTATTTTCTCATGAAGCTGTTGATTACATCCTGATCCATCAGCTGTAAGGCAGAAGTCACATTATGCGAGAGGTATTCCACATGAATGAATTCAATATTTGAAATTTCAACATACAATTATCGACAATTAGAAGAACTTAACGATTTTCTGATAAAGGACATTGTTCTTAGTCTCTCACCAGATTTTCATAAATGCTTCTTTCATAATTCAAGCTTCAGTTGGCATGATTGAAGCACTGTTAAGCCATCTAGGCATTAAATATTTTTCCTTGAAAAGATGAAATTTTTCTTTACAGTTCAAGTTGGCTATAAACAGCACTCAAACAAATTTTTTGCTTTGTTTTTTCCCCCTTCCTTACATTTATGGCCTTAATAATTAAGTGCTCCTTCAGGTAAAAACTTAAAAAACAGTCTCTTAGAAAACATCATTTGGATTGTATTTGGAAAGTAGTGATTTTACTATTTCTTTCCATTCAAAATCTGAAATTTTTTTTACAGTTCTGCTTTCACCACACAATTTTCTATAGCTTAATAGCTGGTTTTTAAGTTTTTGGAACCAACTGTGTAATTTTATGAAATTTTTTACATACAGCTTCATAGAAAATCAGTTGAATAACTATGCATAACTTTAATGACATTGCCATCAAAGGAATGTTCATTCTTCTCATTTTTATTATCCAAGCAAAACATTCCAGTTTAGGATGCTTTACTTCTCTACAATATTTTCAAGAAGAAGCTCTTTTACTAGTACTATTGTTTTTTTCAAGGAATATTTTCCAAAGTTTTTAAAATTAGGGAAATTGATACAGTTTCTTTCTTGACAAATAAAACTTCATGAATTGAATTGTTCAAATGAAATGAAACCAACTACAAAACAGCAGAATTTAAACTTTTAGAGAGTAGAGTAATTTTTGAAAGTATTTTGTTAACTAAAGGCACAAAGAAAGGATAAAGCCATAAATTATATTTGATTAGCAAGTGTCTTTTTCCATAGTAGTTTTATCAATCACTGGTAAATCGTATGTGGATCTGTATAAGGAAATTAACCAATAGTTTTTCTAAATTTGTAAATGTTTTATGAAAAGGTTTTAATGGGAAAAATGTGCTTTCACTCATTTAAGTCTGAGCACTTTTCAATGTGAGCAATATAAGAAGTAACTTTTTGATGTTTGTGATTTTCATTAGTATATCTTAAGTGTTATATTATTTATTTGTTATATTATTTGTTTAATTTTTTTGTTTTATATTTAATGTTTTATTTTTTTTCTCATTTTTTTGCATTAAATTTATTAGCTGATATGAATACCCATGTTTTTTGTGGCTTGGAAAATTAACATTTACATATATTTTTTGGTCTTAATGTAGCTTATATTTATTAATAACAAAACAGTGTATAGAATTGTTTCATTCCTAAATATAAAAGTTTTATTGTTAATGTATCTTTTTTGCATTTGTGTAAGAATAGAAAAAAACAAACTTTTAAAAATGTAAACGTTCGCAGGTATGGCAATGGAATTTTTTTCAAATTATAAATCCTTTTCAACCTTAAAGGGGGAATAGAAGTGGCCGTTGCAATATTATATAGCACAAAATATTTAATATCTAAGTTCTTGAACTTGTAATAAGAAACTAATCAAGTAGTTTTATGTATTATACAGAATTCTACTTTTGTCATTGTTTAATACATCAAAAATTATTAATCAGATATTTACTGAAAATTTTATGTCATTAGAACCATGTGTGTAATATTGAATTTTTATTAACTGAGTTAAAGATAGATCTTGTTAAAGATAAGGTAAATTCTTTTTATTTTAATTTACTACCCCTAGGAAAGATTGATGTGAATACAAAGTAATTGAATTGCTTTTGCTACTTCGTTATGTTAAGTATTTACTGATCACAAATTTTCTGTGAACAATTTGATTAGACAGTTTAAAACAATCAATTGTGTCCAAGCTCATTATAGATATTACATATGAAACACAAAGATGTCAGCAATATCATAAGTATTAAAGATCATAGTTCTTCTACTAATTCCAGTTAAAAGTATGTTATTTGAATAAAGAAATGAACCTAATGAAACAAAAAAATAAGCATGATGAAAAACAAATGTTAAGATTTTGTGTCTGACATTTATAGTAACGCTACTGACAATTTAATTTATTGCTATATATATGTTGTGATTTGTTTCTGTGCAATTTAAATTTTTTGTCACAGTGTTTCTCAAATGTGTGGTTAGGCTGATGCAGCTTTTCTTCCAAAAATTATTATGATCAATTTAAAACTTAAAGGAAACAAATGAAATCAGCTTTTCAAAACATCTCTTAAAATTTCATAATTTTTTTTTTCAATTTTTATAGGTACCTCCTGCTAAAAAAGTAAAATATTTAGGTGATTCTGTATTAAAGCGATTATGTTTTATGTGTCGGAAAGAAGGTGCAAAATTATCTTGTTCATCTTGCATAAAAGGATTTCATTTGGAATGTCTTGGTGTAGTTAAGATTCCTATCGATTTCAAATGCAGTGATTGTAATTCAGGTACTATTTCACTATATTGTCTTTTTTTAGTGTAATTTTGGCTTTCTATTGTTTGAACATCAGCTCTTATGTCATTTTAGAATTACCCTTTGCACTCCTTTATTTTTCAGTTTATAATATGCCATGTGTGATTATAGACATTTAAAATTTGGTTTTTATCTTACAACAAACAAACATTCCTCTACTGATTTAAGGAAAACCTTTTTTTTATCTGTATTTCATTTGTATAGTTGTAACAAAACTCATCTAAATCAATTTCTATAAATAAATTCCTTCCTTTTTAAAAGAATGAAACATTTTCATTTCTTTTCATTTTGAAGAAAAGAAATAAATTTTATTTTTTTCTTCAATTTATATATTTAAAATTTTTAAAACTTATTATACACTATTATAAATAAAAATGATTTACTTTATGATAAATTTTCAAATTATTACAAAAGATGATATAATAATTATACTTAATGTAAGTTAAACGGCCTTATACTGTACATTCTAATTATTTTCCATAAAATCATGTACCATATTTTCCTGCATATAATCAGCAGATTATATGTTAAAAGAAAGTTTCGAATTTCTTTGTGAATATTATTTGTGGATGATCAAATAAAAACATTCTTCACCAGAAAAGCTAAGAATAAAGTTTTGAAGAAAAATGCCGTTTATATTTTATAAAATAAATAACAGACGGCTCCATGACTGAGCTGACTTATTTCTGCTATAAATAATTTTGTCCAATTTGGTTCCTGGAAAAATATTACAATTGCTATTGGCTGTTGTCATTTCAGGTTTTGTCTCAACTTGATCTGTTTCACTCTGAAAATATTAGTGTTCACATATAGTTATGTGGTTTAAATCAAAAGAACTGTATGCTAAGGCATAGAACATTTAATTCTCTTTTTTCAATGACAAAAGTTATAGTCTTTAATTTTGGAGATACATTTGCCAAATTTAAGTGAATTTATGATTTAGAAAGTTTTTAAAAATAGTGTAGGAATCTTCATTAACATTGAAAGAGATTTTGACAAGAAGTAGTTTCATTATTCTTGGTCTTTAGCTAACTCATCTATTTTTTTTATTTGTCGAGTACTGGCAGTATGGGTGCGCTGCTCCACTCTTTCAACTGAACCGCAATTGGGTGTGGAGTCCGACTTCCTCAGTACACGCATGCCATAGGAACCCGTTTATAGGGTAGGCAACCATTCACAACCCATTCATACAAGGAAAGGACAAAGACAGGAGAGAGAGAGAGAGAGAGAGAGAGAGAAAGTACATCCTTGCCCGGACTGGGATTCGAACCCAGACCTCCCTATCCGCAGTCAGGAATGCTGACCATTAGACAGAGTAGTCGGCAACTCATCTAATAAAACTCATGATTTTAATTTGAAAGAATGATTTTGATGTTTCCTTGCTGCACGAAAAATGTATGAGTGTTTTGATATTCTTTACATGCAACAATCTTCAATCAAAAAGTTACAATTCAATATAGACATTTGCACATCAACTAAATTTCTTTTAGATTTTCTGCTTTGAGTTAATGAAATAATCATTTTAATTGTCAAATAAAATGTATTGAAATTGTAACTGTTATAGTGTTATTAAATAGATTCAGGAACCAAGCAAAAACCTCCATATTTATCTTGCCACTTCCAGTGGTATCATTTCATATGGAAGACATTGCAACCTTAACATTTAATGTGCCTCAACTGCCATTAGTGAATACAACAAACTTGAACTCTCACTTCCTTCTAATAATAAATATCCTAACCAACTTGGCCACTGTAGCTTCAGTGTGTATGTCAGTAATATATTTCATGAAAGTTGTTACCATCATTATATGCTGTGCCAACACTTCAAATGTTTTATGCAAATGCATGTTTTCATACCAATTTAAAACATTTTTCAATTAAATTCAAGTGTCTTTATTCATATGTGTTTCTCAGAAACGTGATAGCTAATGTATTGAATCTTTCAAGTATAGCGGTGCAGTTGTAAGTAAAAGGTGGAGTGTCTTGTTCAACAAAAGTAGTAGAATCCCCAGTTCCCTGCCTCGATGTGTTAGAGTTGCTTTTTCTCATTTGCTTACTTGTTATTTGCTGAAGCATTCATATCTTGTTGAAGTCATGGATTCGGCATGTTGTCCTCTGCCAACAGAGGGATATTAATAGTGACCACCTCGGCCACTGCCCTATTGTTTTAAAGTTTCCTGAAGACAACTCTATAGTTGCTAATATTAATTCCTTTTAATCTTTGCCATTTCTTTATTGGGCTGTTTGTCAACTAATGTCAGAAATGTCAAAGATGAGGCTGGGATGGAAAAAAAAATATTAAATGAGTGGAATATTAAGGATAAAAGTTAATAAAAAATTGTGTGTTTGCAGTTTTTATTATTAAATTGACATGTTAATATTATTCTGTGTTCACATTGTATAATCTTAGACTTTTTCTTTAAATTTATTAAATTTTTAATTTCTTTTTAAATTTTAGGTCATACATGTTTTGTTTGTGGTAAAATTGCTTATAATGGACTGATAAAATGTGAACATTCTCAATGTTTAAAATTCTATCACCCAAGCTGCTTAGAAAATTTTGAATACACAAAATCTAAGAAAAATATTTGCCCTCTACATGTTTGTTTAACATGTTTCAAAGAAAATCCAAGAAATGTTATGGCACGTAAAGGTAAATGAATTATTAGTTATTTCTAATATTTTAACAGTCTGATTGTTGTAAAAAGAATTACAAACATTTATTTGTAAAGCAAAATTGTATTTGATTAAGTATTTAATTACCAAATTGTAATGAAAATTTTATTTTATTAATGTTGTTTAATTTTGTTCTACTAGCTCACACAAACCATGTGTGAGCTAGTAGAACGCATGGTTTGACTCATGTGAAGTATTTTTTTAAATTTTCCAGAAACCTATAATAAATTTTTTAATACCTGAATAGAGGGAATATTATTCATGTTAAAGTTCTTTCACATGTAAAAATAATATATATTTATGGTTTGATTTGATTTCATTAGCTCATATTCATGGATTATATGTTCTCTTTTGTACTAATTTTCTTTCATCTTGTCACCATTCATTATTCTTGGTTTGTTTCTGTGGTCTAACATTGAATTTGGAGGTTGAGAAAGAGTAATACTTAAGTTTTTGATTAGATTTATACTTAGTTTGATGTGATAATTACTCATGTTGAGGATATTGGACAATGACCTATTATACGGACATTTCAAGCAAGTTATCACAATTCGTTGACTAATTTGATCTAATCGTTAATTAATAGATTTAGACTTACATTGCTCAAGTTAGTTTAATACTTTAATACTAATGTAATTTTTTCAGAATGTTTCCAGACCGTATTTTTTAATTTTGGGCTTGACATTTAAAGGTGTAGATTATGCTAAAATACAATTAAAATAACTATAAAGATAATTTTACTAGTTTGCCATATTTCTTTTAAATATTAAATTTCTGACAACAAAATGAATATATAATTTTATGTTTTATGCCTGTTAATTACCATATTTTTCTGTATACAATTCACTTCATCGCCAATGAAGTGAGATGAAAGCACTCGATCTATCACTAAGTAGAGATGATGCTGAGAAGATTGTTATAAAACTTCACAATTATTAGTTTCTTTAATTTTTGAAACAAGATTATATATATTTTAAAAATAAAATAATTTTTAATGAATTATTAAATGAAAGAAATGGCTTACTTTGAAACCGTGCGTTGGGTACAATATTTTTGTATTGCACATGCCATACTTATCATATTATGAAAAACTATAGCATGTGCTTATTAACACATAACAAACATGCTAATAAGCATGTTTGTTATTTTAAGTTATTTTGAAATTGTATTTTCTTTTAAGAATAGTTTTTAATAAAAGCTCATTAAGTAAAATTAACTAAAAATTTTTTAAACTATAATAAATTGGAATTATTTTTATTTAGTTTATTTATATATTAAACTACCTGAAAAATAAAATAAAAACATGAATATATATTATGTAAAATATAAAAATCTTTATTTTGTAGCTTTTTATGAGAGAAGCAGTATTAATCCCCACATTTTTGCTATAACTTATGTTTCTTTTTTCCTTCTGAGTATAAACTATTTTTCAGTCTAAACTTTAAAAGTACACAATTTAATTTTCCACAAATGTTTATATTTTAGACGCTTTCCAGTGACATATATTTATATTTTTTAATTAACAATCTCAATTTAATAAGCATCTTAAAATAAATATTTAAATTTTTGTTGAATCCTAGTTTAATGTTTTTGCTTTTTAATAATTATTTTGCATTCATTTTTTGAAAACATTAAATAAATGTTGATATGCTGAAAAGATAGCTCAAATTCTTATTAAATTTTTTTTATATATTGTGATACATAATATTGTTACAAATTTAAAATAATGTATTTGTCATAAAATACCTCTGACAGATCGGAAATACTAACATTTTGGGCAAATATTGTGGTATTTAGAAGTGTTGTATGTTGAAAGCATTTTTTCTAATAATTTGGTGACTTGGTGATGTTTTAACGAGAAACTTAGCGACTTGGTGAGAAATTTGGTGACTTGGCGAGATTTTTGGTGACTTGGTGAGAAATAGATATTTTTGGAAACATGCATCACCTAAGCTCTAGGACCAATATTTAGCGAGATAGCCTAGAAGCTTCCAGAACCTTGGCAAAACTGGTAGATTTCCCCACCAAGTCTGGTATAAATACTGCAGCCAGACGTAGACGTGAGTTAGTTTTCAGTTTCGTGAAGACATGGAGTGAGTGACGACGATTAGTCAGCTAGAGAAGCTGTCTGAGGTATTTGAGACCTTTGAGGTGTTTCTTATCATATCTGACGAATTGTGCTGTATTAATTGTTATTGTTACAGCTCTAATTTTTATGAATAAAAAGTCTTGTGTTCATTAACTGGTTGTTTTATTCAACTCTCAATCAACACAAACCCCGAAGCGCGGTACAACTGGTGTCATAAGTGGGATTGAAGAGTTGATGCAGCGTGTCACAAGAAAGATGGATATGGATTTCATAAAAAGTCTTCTCAAAAAACTAGCAGAGCAGATGACTGAGATGAAAGCTGGACAGGAAGAGATGAAAGCTGGACAAGAAGAGATTAAAACCCAGATGATGAAAGAGATAAAATCTGGACAGGAGGAGCTAAAGAAGGACATTTTAAGTGTTAAAGAAGAATTCTCCAACATCATTCAGGAGAAGATGAATGCAATGGAAGAAAAGGTAACTTCAGTGGAAACTAAAGTTTTGGAGATAGAAGAAAACGTTGAAGAAGCAGTAGACAATGTGAATAAGGAGATTGAAAGCTTGAAGGAGCAAATGTCAAACAGACATGAAGAACCCAACGTGCCATTTATGCTTTCCTTAGCCCTGATTTAACTCTCAACCTTCGATAGAAAATCATCCTGCCAAGTATACAAGACCCAGTTTATGATGGTAGCAGAAGCTAATGGATGGAGTCCCCGCGAGCCCAAATTTTACACCTGGCAGCTTCTTTAAGTGGAGACACGGCCGACATCCTCGAGAGGCCTCCGGAAGAGCAGAGGCACGATTTCCAAGCCCTATCGAGTGCGCTTGAGCTGCGGTTTGGAGAAAAGTGCACTAAAAATATAGTAGGCTACAGTTAAAAACCCGCTATCAAAAAGCGGATGAAAGTCTGCAAGAATTGGCTGCCGATATTCAGCGACTTTCCCATCTAGTATTTTTGGACTGCCCAGCTGAGACACGACAAGATCTGGCTCTCCATCACTTCATCAATAGTGTGCGGGATCCGGAGATACAGAAAACACTTAGACTCGCCGATGGGAAAGATATCGGATCCGTCCTAGTCTACGCACATAAGATAGAGGCTGCCCACCAGGCCACATGTAAAGACTGGCCCTCAATCAGAGCCGTCTCTGCTACTGATACGGACGATGATCTAAGAAAGCAAATTGAAGAACTGCGGCGATAAGTCCGTAGCTTAAAATTCTGTAAAGGTGGTAAAAACACGAAAATTCGGTGTTGGACTTGCGGTGCAGTCGGACATGTCCATAGAGACTGCCCGAAACCAAAAGATAGTGGAAATGATCTTCCACCACAGCAGGGTCACTAATATGTAGCCATCTCGCGGGGTGGAGTTCTCAGCAGGGAAACTCATCTGGACGCTATCCTGCATTACCCTCCAAACTGTGACAGGTGATAAGATTAAGTTCATGGAAAAGTCAATCTAAACATTGCATTTGGTAATGCCGTGTACCATCATATGGCATATGTCGCCGATATAAATGATGAATTTATTCTTGGATTGGATTTCCACAAATAGAACCATTTCAAGTTAGATTTTAAAAATAATGAACTACACTCATGTTCTGAAGACATAGCGATTTTTAAGACGAAATATCCAGATATTAAAACAGTCCATCATATAACTGCAAAGAGTGAAACAACATTACCACCAAGAACTGAGATAATAGTTTCCGGAGCTCTTTCAGAAGATAATAATTTTCATTATGGATTGAATGAGTATCCAGATTCTGACAATAGTGCTAAAGGAGTACTAGTGGCTTCTTCACTCGTAGACCTGTCATGAAATGTAATCCTAATAAGAGTTGCTAATCTAAGCGATAAGGCAAAACTAATAAAAGAAGAAGTGCTGGCGACTTGTATGCCAGTGACCTGTATTAACCGAAATTGTCAAGCCACACTATCTGAGCCTCCTGACACTCTAATCAATGAACTCCTTCAGAGTGCAGAGTTAGATGATAAACAGAGGGATGCTGCAAGAAATCTGTTATTAGAATTCAGAAATCTCTTTTCCAAAAAATCAGATGATGTTGGGCGAACCAAAATGACGCAGCGCCGAATCGGTACAGGAAGTCATCCACCCATTAAACAACATCCGAGAAGACTACCATTCGCTAAGCAGGAAGAGGTGGATAATCTTCTAATGGAAATGCAGCAGAATGACATTATTGAGCCATCAGAGAATCCTTGGGCTTCGCCTATTGTTTTAGTTCAGAAGAAAGATGGTTCTACCTGATTCTGCGTTGACTGTTGTCGGTTAAACAACATCACTAAAAAAATAGTTACCCTCTACCTAGGATTGACGATACACTTGATGCTTTATCCAAAAATCAATGGTTTTCGACTTTGGATTTCAAGAGTGGTTATTGGCAAATAGAGATACATCCTGAGGATCGAGAAAAGACTGCGTTCAAAACAGGACAAGGACTTTGGCAGTTCAAGGTTATGCCATTTGGGCTTTGCAATGCACCTGCAACGTTTGAGGGCCTAATGGAGACAGTATTACGAGGACTTTCTTATGAAGCCTGTTTGGTATATTTGGACGATATCATCATTGTATGGCACACATTCGAGGACCATTTAAGAAACATCCGAAAGGTGCTAGAAAAATTAGAAATGGCCAACCTGAAACTGAATCCTTGCAAATGCAATTTGCTTCAACGTGAAGTCAGCTATCTGGGACACATTATCTCTGCTGAAGGTGTAAGAACAGATCCTGAAAAGATCTCTGCAGTTAAGGACTGGAGTCGTCCAGAAGATGTCCACCAATTTAGAAGTCTTCTTGGACTATGCACGTATTACACGAAATTTGTCAAGGGTTTTTGAAGTATTGCCAGACCCCTTCACAAGTTGACAGAAGTTTAACAGATTTCTTTGGACAGATGAATGTGAGAAAGCTTTTAAACAACTGAAGGGGGCATTCATTTTAGACACAGATACCAGCAACGAAAATATCGGAGCTGTTTTGTCACGGAAATTGATGATAAAAAATATGTCATTGCTTATTGGAGTAAATGTCTATCGAAACCGGAATTATTGTAACACCAGGAAGGAATTGCTGGCAATCGTTAAAGCCATAGAACTTTTCCACCATTATCTTTATGGAAGGAAATTCTTGCTCCGGACAGATCACACATCCTTAACCTGGCTTTTAAATTTTAAAAATCCAGAAGGACAGGTAGCCAGATGGATTCAACGAATCCAGGAGTTTGACTTTGAAATACGTCATCGCAAAGGAGCTCTTCATGGTAATGCTGATGGTACTTCCTTGATGAAAGCTGCTGATATTGTTCTAGAGTAGAGAAGAACTATCAATTAGTAAATCCTTGGTATGCCAAGTTACATTTTCACCCCCATCAAAGCTAGACCCATAGAGTGATAAAGGACTTAGGAAAGCCCAAAAAGAAGACCCAGATATAAATCCAATTTTTGAATTAAAAGAATCTTCCAGTATGAGACAGAGTTGGCAGGACATCTCCACCTACAGTCCTGTTACTAAACAATATTGGGCTCTTTGGGTTTCACTCCATATTAGAAATGGCGTGTTATACAGGAAATGGGAGTTCGATGATGGACGTAATTTCAAATGGCAGCTTGTTCTTCCAAAATCAAGAATTTCAGATGTTTTGAAAGAATTGCATAGTAGCTCAACTGGAGGCTACTTCGGAGTAATGAAGACTCTACAGAAAGTTCCAGAACGCTTCTATTGGAGCAAAACAAGACAAGATGTAGAGAAATGGTGCCAATCTTGCGATGGGTAAGGGACCGAAGAAACGTAGCCGAGGAAGGTTGCAGCGGTACAAGGTAGGAGCACCTTTTGAGCGGATAGCATTGGACATTTTGGGTCCTGTACCACGATCTTCAAATGGCAACAAATACATCCTAGTTGTCATGGACTACTTTACTAAGTGGCCTGAAGCAATTTCAATCCGCGATCAAGAAGCGATTACAGTAGCAGATGTTCTAGTACAGCAATGAGTTTCCAGATTCGGCACACCCTTGCAAATCCATTCAGATCAAGGGACAAATTTCACCTCTGCTCTGTTTGAAGGAATATGTCAAATTCTCGGAATAGACAAGATGAAGACCATGCCATTACACCCGCAATCGGATGGCATGCTATAGAGGTTTAACTGAACCATCTTGTTTAATCTCTCACTTATGGTTTCCAGAAATCAGCAAGATTGGGAATTGAAACTACCGCTGTTTCTGCTTGCATATCGCAGTGCTGTCCATGAAACTACTCACATATACTCCTTCACAAATGTTCTTTGGTCGCGAGCTTCGTCTCCCTTGTGATCTTCATTTTGGCCGCCCACCGGATACATCTTCCTTGCCAGAGGAATACCTTTGAGACCTTCAGGCACGTCTTGATGTCCATAACTTCCCCCGAGACCGAATCAACTTGATGACCGAAAGAATGAAGACAAGGTATGACACAAGAGCGACAGGACATGAATTTCAGGAAGGTGACAAAGTTTGGTTGTGGAACCCGATTTGTCGTAAAGGACTTTCTCCAAAGTTGCAAGCCAACTGGGAAAGCCCCTACACAGTCCTAAAAAAACTGATCGACGTTGTGGTTCGTATAACGAAATCATCGTCTACGAAACCAAAGGTAATACATTACGATAGATAAGCTCCTTATCGTAATGTAAAGTAAAAATTTGTAGACCATGATCTCTTTGTTAATAGTATAGATAATTTTAATATTTTCTATTTTTTCTGTATGTGTATTTTTATTTGTTTTTGTACGTAATGTGTTCTGTTTTCTCTTAAAATGTAAATTCTTTTATATTAAATTTGATCTCCTATCAGGGGACTATTGCTTGGGACATGCAGTCCTTGAGAGGGGGGCAATGTTACAAATTTTAAAATAATAATTGTATTTGTCATAAAATACCTCAGATAGATCGGAAATACTCACATTTATGGCCAAAATCGCGGTATTTAGAAGTGTTGTAAGTTAAAAGCGGTTTTTCTAATAATTTGGTGACTTGGTGATGTTTTGGCGGGAAATTTGGCAACTTGGCGAGATTTTTGGTGACTTGGCAAGAAATAGATACTTTTGGAAGCATCCATCACCTAAGCTCTAGGACCAATATTTAGCGAGATAGCATAGAAGCTTCCTGAACCATGGCAAACTTGTAGATTTTTCCACCAAGTGGATTATAAATACTGCAGCCCGACATAGACTTGAGTTAGTTAGTTTTCAGTTTTGTGAAGACATAGTGAGTGAAGACAATTAGTCTGCTAGAGAAGCTGTCTGAGGTATTTGAGACCTTTGAGGTGTTTCTTATCGTATCTGATGAATTGTGCTGTATTAATTGTGATTCTTACTGCTGGAATTTTTACCAATAAAAAGTCTTGTGTTCATTAACTGGTTGTTTTATTCAACTCTCAATTAACACGAACACCGAAGCGTGATACAATATCTGTACTTTTATAACTTGATAGCTTACTTTTGGAATTACGCTTTTTATATTTAAAGTTTTGAAGAAAATATTTAAATTACATATTTTTTTAATTATTTCAAGTTTCAAATTTAGAATGTTTTGAATTCATTATATGAGTACCAAAATATAAGGTTTTTACTGATGACAATTTTAATTAAGTAATCTAAAATTACTGAAGTAAAATTGTACCAAAAAATAGTTTTGAAAATATTAATGTATTTTTTTACAATTAGTGTTTACTTATAAAATTAAAATAAACCTTAATTTCATTAAAATGTAGTCATTTATGAAAATGCTGTTTTTGAAAAAAATGTTGCTTGAAATAGGAATATTAATTACGTTATATAAATATAACCGAAAATTGTGTGCAACCAAATTTTATGACTGTATTTTTCCTATAGTTTTGGTTGGAGCTATTAGAATGAGAAAGATGTAGGTATTTTAATTTTAAATTTACATTTAAATATTTACCATTTCATAATTTCTATATAAATTGTAATTTTTAGAAACATAAATTATTAGATTATTTTCATTTTAAGCAATATGACATTTTAGGTTTGATGGTAAGATGCACCAAGTGTCCTTCTGCTTTTCATTCAAAAAAAAGTTGTATTCCTGCTGGATCTGTTGAAGTATCAGAAATAGAGATAAATTGCCCTCTTCATTATGTGGGAAAAAATCGTATTTCCAGACACAAGCCATGCAATGTATTAACTTGTGTAGAATGTGGTGACGGTAATTATTTTATTTAGTTATTAGTATAAGCTCATTATAAATGTTTTTAATACTTCTTATTTACTTGAAGGTGTTTCACTTTTCTGCGTTTTGTGTAGTCTTTTTAACTTATTTTTTCAATTTTTTAGAATAGTTTTTATTTACAGGGCACTTTGTCTTATTTTTAATTATTAATAGATTAAACTTCATTTGATGTCATTTAAAATTTTATTCTGCCTGTTTAGGCATTTTTTAAATTTATAATCAAAATTCTGAATTTTTCCTGGTTACCCAAAATAGTTGGAATGTTTTCATTGTGAAAGTAAATTTATTTGTAATCACCATCCATGATTAATTTCTCTCATCCTCTCTTCCCTTTATCAGTCGACAAACTAAGATGTCTTCTATATATTTTTTAGAGTCTTTTTCTATTGTTTGACTATACAGATAGATAAATTGAGAAAATATCTCATTTGCTTTTTTTTGTATCTGAGACTTTTAATACAATTTTATTAAAAGTAATGTTTAAAAAAATTTTCTTATTATATATATTTTTTTTAATTAAAAAAATTTCTATTCTTTAAAAACTTTTCTTGCTATGTTTCTTTAAATATTCATAATTATGTAAAGGAAATGCAAATGATTTGGGCTAAGTTTTTTAAGCATGTTTTGTCCATATAGTTGTCAAATATTATTGTAATCTGTTTACTTGGAAAGCCAATAATATTGAAATATTTTCTGCATCTGACTGTAATAAAAGAAAGGAAAAAAATTGATTTGTAAATGATTATAAATTAATGTTTATGATAATTTTTTATTGAGCTAATTTAAATGCCATTTTTTTTATACAGTTACTCGTATTATGTTTTAGCCCAAATGCAGTGCATTTTACATTGCATTATTGAAAATTATGCAACTATTTTTTTTAAAAGAAAAAGCTGTACAAAGTCCTTATCTATTGTAACAAGTAGAAATATGACCAGATTTTAAGTAACAAGAACATTACTGCATAGTCTTAGCCACAAAAGTATATTTAAAATGTAAGTAAACTAGCATAAAGTTAGATTATTAATTACTACATGAACAGTTTAGAAAATATATATTAGCATTGGTTTGATCTAAGAAAATTACTGTGGTATATGTGAAATTTTTCCTTCATAAAGGTTTAATCTTTAGAATTATTATAAAAAAAAGAACTGTTTGAAAAATGTTGCTCATGAAATGTTATCAGTTTAATATTTTTTCTTGTTAATTCACCCTTTCCAAGAAGCACACTGTGCTTTTCTAATGGGGGGGGGGGATGTGTCAGTATTTTGACTTTGTGCAGTGTTTAGTTGAAACATTTTTTTCCATGACATTTGCAATATTCTATAATACATTATCTTATAAATTGCAAGTACAATAGCTTTTCTAGTTTTTGATATAAATAATACTGTGGACTACAAACTATCTTTTTATAAATTGAATTCATCATTATCAAGTACCTTACAAGTTTGGTTCACAGGCTAATAACTCAATGGACAGCCAAGTTTAGTGAAAATGCTTATATCTATGAAACTGAAGAATACCTTTTGAAAGATTACAATTGATAGAGGCTTTGAAGTATAATTTTGAGATTAAAGGTAATGTACACTTAAAATTATGGAAATTATATGTATTTACAGCAATGTCCTTGTTAGTCTTTTCAAATTAGCAGTTAGTTGCTTCTCAGACATCAACTGGAAAACTCTTAAGAATAATATCAGAATTAGTTTATAGCTTCTTTCCTTTGGAATTTATAATTCCTTTCAATACTGCAACAAGAAATGGTTGATTGAAGTACTGTAATGTTTTACAATTTTCTTCAAATATTGTCATCAAGACCAACTGATTATTGTCATCATTATAGTTCACACAGTTTTAAAAACCATTGATATTTTTCCAGATCCCCTAAACTTCTAGAAATTTATTGCTGCTTCCTGAAAATTTATCAGTAACTTTTGGAAAAATTGTCATTTCTTGAGTTTTTTATTAGAAAAAGTTTAAAATCATGAGTTTTTAATATTGTTTTTTAAAATACCCAATTTTAATGTCAAATTTTGTTTCCACTTGCAGTGAACAAAATATTAACAATATAATGTAAAGAATATGATAAATCTTGACTGAATGATTAATTGAATGTGAAACTTTTAAGTTACTAATTGTACAATCTAATTTGTCAGTACAATTCAAAATACTTCTCAGGAGCAATATATCTCACATTCAGTTATAATAAAAATACATTTGAGAACAGCAATGAATTTGAATTATGATATGCTTTGCAAATTCCACAAAATTTGTTATATTTTGTGTTGTATTTGGACAGTAATTATGTGTGATAATATTTATAATTTATTTTACTCCTTTATTGTTGAATTATATGAGAATTGCATAAATTTTAATCTTATGAACTAAAATTTTATCCAAATTTTTCATTTAATTATTATTGTACCCTTAATTTCTTCTACAGCTTTTTCTATTATGTTATAATTTTTTGTGTTTTAATTTCTCCAATATTGAGTTGACAAAATATGTTGAGAAATAGACTTTTATAAAGCTTATCATCTTCCATATTAGTTGAACCTTCTTGATATTAAACTTTATAGTCAAACATTTTTTCATTTTAAAGTTGATTGGAATAATCTACTTCTTAATTTCTTACATTTTTAAATAAATTAAGGCATGAGTGACAAGTTTTTGGTGTCATAAATGACAAAAAGTTTATCAAGAAAATTTACAAAAGCTAAATATTCTATTTCAATAATTTTCAATGTCTTATAAGATTCATTAATGTTAAGCAACTAAGTTCAAAATGTGATATTCTCTTATTATTTTAAAAACTGATCCAAATATTCAGAGAAACATTCACATATCTATAACATGGTAACTTAGAATTATAATAGTAACATAACTATTAAAGTATTTTTTATACCTTCTTAAGAACTTCTTGGCATGTATTTGACCATTTCCACTGAATATCTCCCTGTAAGAGTCTAGTTAATGAGGATCTAATTTTCGCATATTTATCAATAAACTTACTATAAACATTAAGTGAATCTAAAAATCTTTGAAATTGTTTTAGGAGATATTAATACTGAGATGGTAACTATATGGTTAGAGCTCTTGCTTTTAGTTTAACAGCTCTTGGGTTCGAATCCCACCTTGAGCATGAATATTTGTAGTGGTTCGCAGTCAACTTTAAATTGTAGGTCCTGATTTAATTAGCTCTCGTGTTTAAAAAAATGACTGTTGAGTGACAAACAGGACAAACCTAGGATATAACAATTTTTTATACTTTCATCATTATTAAAGGTTTACCATTATGAAGAAGTTATTTATGATCACGAATTTCATATTTTAGAAAATTTTTTTTAGTATGAGCAAAGCCAAAGTTAAATAACTAAAGTTTAAAAGTGGTTTGAGTGTTCTTATGATGAAGAGAAAATTATTATATGCAAAATAAACTGTATATTTAGGTAATATATTTCTAATTGTTTTATTAAATGTACCTGTAGCATTTTTTAATTCAAAGGTAACTTAAGCCATTCAAAAATATGAAGTATTGTAGCAAAACCAAGGTTTTCAGTATCATCAAGGTACATGGATACATGCCAATAATCCCGATAATGACCTCGGATATTAACAATTTAACTTAGGACTTATGACATAGAATCAATGAATTATTTAAAATAGAAATTTACTACAGTCTACGCTTTAAAACCCAAAACAAACTGAAAAGATTTATGATTAAAGGTTTACGATTTAAAACCTAAAATGGACTTGATGAGTGCGATTAAAACATTAAAAAAACTCTAGAAAAGTATGCATCTCAATTAAGAAAACTGGAATTGAGAAACTTCATAAACATGGAGGAAGAGTGCATCCATAATCCAAACCGAGGCTTCGAAGATTTCACTTAACACTAACTGGTTTTGTTTGAAGAATTTGAAAGAAGATTCACTTACTTAATTAGGTTGAAAGAAATACTCAATTTTATGATATTTCCTTTTAATGAAAATGTCAACATTGATGGAGTATCTGAAAAAATAGAACATTTAATAGATATCACATCAGTAAAATGAGGACGAAATTATTAAATTAAGATGCAATATATTTCTTAAATCCAGAGCATATTTAGCGATACACTGACTTTTGGAAATTAATTTCTGAGGAAACGTTTCCAAATATTAACAAATTGATTTTGTATTTGAAATCATACTTTAAAGCGAGGTATCTTTGCGAATCTGCTTTTTCAACCATGAACAAAATACAAGCAATTTATATACTTATATAGCAAGCAATTTATATATATATTAGCAAATACAATACAATTTAATAGGCGAACATTTAATTTCATGTTTATGCATGGCAATAAGCTTGTACCAGCCACAATATGATAAACTTGTCGTAAATATACAGTGCGAAATTTCAACTAAAAGAAGTAAATAGGATGGTCAATTTTTGATATATGAACACTTTGATTATTTTCGTCAGTAAATTTTTATTTTGTAAATATTAATATTAAGTTTTTTTAGAAAAATTACACAATTCACCATTTTTTCTTGTTATGGAAAATAAATATGTACCTTAATTTAACTTTGCTATTGGTAGACCGCTGTCGATTTTTTGAATGTGGAGTAGACCCCAGATCCCAAAAGTTTGGCCCTTGATATACATAATATTACCTAGGGCTTGGAGTTGTCCTGATATTCCTTAAATTCCTGATTGTTTTAAAAACGTCCTGAAATGTCCTTATTTTGGGAAATCAATCCTGGAATTCCTTAATTTTTTATTATATTCCTTTGAAAGTTTAATTTTAACTAATAATTTTATATTTTTCAGTAGTAAACTTTTCTTCCAGTGGAATATATTTTTTCTTTCAGTGCAACATTCAACTGCTTTCTATGCAAAAAGAAAGGGAAATTCTTTTCCCCTTTTTTGTTCTCTTTCAAACAGGAAACAGGGTTGCCAAACATTTGTCTCCGCCTCATATTTGGCCATTGGTCACAAATGTCTGACATGAAAAAAATTTATGTTTGGGTTAACCATTAAATTCTATTTTCTGCCTTTACAGTCAAAAGATTCTATTTTTAGTATTTATACAACTATTTATAAAGATGGCGAAATTGTCAAAATTATTTGCCTTTGTTTATGCATATGCGTGAAATGCTTAATGTGCCATTTTGAACGATTTTGATAGGTGTTTTGAAGAACGTTTATTAGCAAGTTTAGAATTTATTTTTTGAAAACAATTAATTTTCTTTTAAAAATGTCAAGGAAAATGAAATTTTCCGATAAATGATTGGAACTGCAAGATGGGAAAAAAAGCCTAATTAATACATGGTGCCAAAGAGTTGACAATATTCATTCGGCAGAGTGATTCGTATGCAAAAGCAAATTCAGTGTTTTAAATATGATTTTAGACAAGTGCTTGATGCAAAAATCGAACCTTCAGTACATGTAATGTACAATAAGTTAAATTAACTTGTTCGCATCATCATGTTCAAATTCTTAAATGCAGAAGAAATCTGTGAAAAAAAATGGAGTAAAATTGCTATAAATTAATGTTGATTCAGGAAAAAATTGGTTAAACTTAAAAAAAATTGAAATAGGTCATGGTGCAACAGCAATATAGGAAAAGCTTGCAGATAAAACAACGTTTCTTCAAAGTGTCAAAAGTTACTACATAGCAACTTCTAAGCATTTGATTAAAAAACTTCCTGTAACAAATCCTTTACTCTAAGATTTCCAATATTTATCTCCTTATAATAGAAAAAAGGAAAAATGTAGGAGAAATCAGATTAATTCAACATATTCCTCATGCGAATTAAACTTCTTCAGACTTTGATAAGATGAATGAAAAGTGAATTCTTTACATGTGTGAAGATGCGGCTTTGCTTATGAATGATTAAGATAATGACCAAAATATCTGTAAATATTGGAATGCAGTTTTTAATATAAAAGATGCTAGTGGTTGTATAAAATATCCTACTCTTTCTAGAGTTATTAAAGCATGTCTGTGGTTATTAGAAGTAAATTTACAACAGAAAAAGGTTTTTCGACTAACAATTCTGTTGTGACGAAGGAGAAAGCTTCTTTATCGGAATTAACAAGTCAAAGTTTACTCATTTGTCATGATGTTATTGGAATGCATGGCAATTCTGTTTCTTCCATTCCATATACCAAAGAAATGATGCATTATATTCAGAAATCTCATGCAAAATATGCATCATATATGCAAAAATCAAAAGATGAAACTTAATTTGAGAAGAAAAGAAAGGAGAAAAACGTAAAAGGTACTCGTGAAAAAAAGTTTAAAAAATCGCACTTGTTAGAAAAATTAATGAACTTGAGAAAGAAAAAAAAGTTGTTTGATAATAAGTGTGCAGCTCAAAAACTTATGGATGATGCAAATAAATAGCATGTGCTATTAGTGATGATAATGAGTGATGTGAAAGTTGGACAAATGATGTTATCTGCTGCTAATTCAGAGACTGCATCTGTGAATGATTAGTTAATAAAGAGCAGCATTAAATTATCCGAATTAAATGCTAATGCATCCAGTTCAGAATGAACATTATTAGTTGTAAATTTACTGTAATATTAAGCGTTTATCATGTAACTTATTAATTTTTAGAAAATATTCAGTATAAAAAATTTAAATTTCTGTATCATTTTTCATATTTTTGTATCAAAAATTAAAAACTCAGAATTTATTAAATTGTATACTCCTTCCTAAAATGTATTATATTTGTAAAACAGAAATTAGTATGTAAAAGTAAAATTTTTTTTGTTTAATTATTGACATATGTCCTGATATTTCTTGAAAATATTGTCCTGAAAAAAAATTTCAGTACTCCTACCCCTGTACTACCTACACTTTTTTTCTTTTAAACACTAAAGTTGCGGGGGAAAATAAGGGCTGTAACTTTAATAATAGCTGCATCTATATTTTTTAATTTGAATATGCATTTTTTTCTTTAGAAGTTCTAAATGGTTTAACATAAAACAGAAGGTAAGAAATCAATTTTATTATTTGGGGCTCTATAATAATTGTACATTTTGTGACATCAGAACTGAATAAAAGAAAACTTTTATTATTGTATTCTGACTATGTGTTACATTTCGAGAAAAGCAAATTAATTTTCAAATCTATTTCTATTACTTCTGTTATAAGAATCTGAATAAAAACTTTTAAAATCAACATTAAGGGAAAATTTACAAGTAAGTTAAGTAATATAAATTAGTTAATTGAAAATATTATAAGAATTAAATAATATAAATAAAACAAGTTTCAAAAATTTAATTTGGCTCAATCATGCAGCTAAACTACTGGTCAAAGTTATGTTTGGTTTAAGTATTTATTATAATGAGTTTGAATATTTTTTAGTAAAAGATGGGCAAGTCTCTATTTTGATAAACTTACTTCTAAAATGATTAAAATTAAATTCTATTCAATGTTGATACTAATTTTGAATTCAATCCCAGAAACTAATAAAAATTTATAAGATTTTTTAAAAGACTTTTCTTTGTTTTGTATTTTAAGTTGTATGCTTCAGTTAGATTTTAATTTCTTAGCTATTTGGTTTAATGTATTTTTAGAAAAATATGAGAGAGTAAGATCATTAAATGTTTTAACTCAACATAGTTAAGATTGGGAATCTAGGAAATAAAAAAATTTTTCTTTAGTGAATAATTTTTCACAAATTTACTTGTATTACTCCTAATCTGTGGTGAAAATTTCATGGTTTAAAATTAGGTTGCCATTATCTAGCTATGATGAGCACCATAGAAGTTTTTAATTTTTGCAGTTTTTAATTCAAATGTTTCTTTTTTTCATTTACATCTGAATTCTGAGTTTTCATTAGAGATATTACCAAAGATCACTTAGACTAGGTTTAATTGGGCCTTAGTTATCATTAATTATTTAACTTTATAAGAAGGTTATCATTTAATCCTCTTAAAATATGTTAATCTAATAATTATTTTTCCTATTTATTTTTGTTCTGAAAATACATTTAATTTTGTCTTTAAGTTTTAATTTTGTAAATTGGGGAAAATGTTACAATATTATTGAAGCTTGGGAAATTTTCTTTCAAAATATCAGAAAAAGTATCCCTTTTATTTATACCTGAACATGATTTAATCACTTACTTGGATGTTTATTTTCAGTTTTCCATTCTTCATTTGTATTTAATTTGTTAATCTTTGTATCCAGAAATCAATTTTCATGGCTGTTTTGATATAAAAAGTTACGAAAAATGTATACTTTGTTACTGAGGATTCAGCAATGGACACATACCTGCCAACTTATGTAATTTAGCCATAGAATGCATGGTTTTTAGTTATATTTTAAGGTTTTTTGTGACTGTAGTAAATTGTATTTTACAGTAATGTTAAACAGTCTTATATACAATATGAAAGCTTCCTTACTAGTCCCTTGGGTGTGATTGACTAACCATGATAAAATGTTAGTCTCTTGAACAGAGAGCCATTTATATCATTTAATATTTTTTTAAAGAATAATTAGATTGCTTTGCCATTCTGCTATCATTTAGTTTCCATTTGCTTATTATTTACCTTGATTCTATCTATTATACCTGTTGAGCTATTGATTTACTTTAATAAATATTAACAAAGATTATTTAAAGTACCTTATTTCCTGTATATAATCTGTGGATTATATGTTAAAATGTTTTAAATTTCATTATACATATTATACACTGCTGCTGAAAATCTGCTAAAAAATATTCTCCATCAAAAAAACTTATAGCAAAGTTTTACGAAAACTTATGACAAATGTCATTTGTGTTTTGTTAAATACACTACAGATTGTGTTGAAAGCTATCACAATTTAATTTTATGTATTTCATCTATAACTGCTTTTGTCCAGTGAGTTACACTCTAGAAAATACATTTCCTCAGAAGAATATTATACTTATTTAATGTCACTTTGCAATTTTTATTTGAACTGTATTGTTCTGAAAATATTTAATTCCATATATCCTCATTTGGAAGAGAAAGCATAAAGTTACATGTCAGGTTTTAAACTAAATCACAGAGAAATCAAGTTAAATAGCTATAAAGCAGCTAATGTAAAGTGAAAACAAAGCAGCTATAGTACAAAAGCAAAACTATAACCCTCAAGAAATATGTAATTCAGAAATAAGCCATTTCTTTCATTTAATTATTAAGGAAACAAATATATTTTATTTATAAAATATATATAACGTCTTAAAAGTTATTAAAAACAAAAACAACAAAATTCACTAGAATCTTCCTGGAATTATCTCTCTGGCCGAATAGCCATGTATTTCATCTCAGTTTATTGCATTTGAAAATAAGGTGGATACAGATAGGATGCAACCAGATGTCTTTCATAATAAATGTTTTTTTTCTGTACAATTTATTACTTTTTTTTATCACACTATATTTTATATGACCAAATATAGGCTGCCTTTGATGTTATCAGAAGTATATATTTTGGATTATTCCCCCAAAAAGTGCTGGGGATTATATACCACTATGGATCTGAAATGCTTTGTTTTTTTCTTTCACTAGATAAAATGCCTTGTGGATAATATGCTGCTGGGGATTACATATATGAAAATACAGTAAACATAATCTTTTTAAAAGTGTGCAAGTGGCTTGAAATATTTTGGAAACAATCCATTCACATCCTTTTTTGAAGTTTCGTTTTTCGAAAATATTGTTTGATAAAAATTGCTATTTAAAACATGCGACTTACTTTGCAATGTTACTTTTTTGGAACTTGAGAATTTCATGTTAATCATGTAAAATCAAAGATTTTTTTACCATAATTATCTGTTTTTTTAAATTAATAATTAATTGTATGGGTGTGAATCACCAAGCAACTATCACAGTTATTGATTGAAATCATTTTCACTCAAACATTGATGTTAAGTGTATTATTTTCTGAATGTAAGTTTTTAAAAAGGTAGTCTAGTGAAACTGTTTTTATGATGTTTTGAAAAAATTTTTTTTTATTAAAAAGGTGTTATTATACTGTTGTTGCAATACAATTGACAAAAGTAATTTTATATTTGTAAATATAGCATTCCAATGAGGGGATATTTTGTGTTACTACAATAATCATAAAGGTTATAATCGACTTACTTTCTGATTTTTATGTGACTGAGTCTTGAATTCATTGTGTTTCTGATTTCATTCTTTATATGTTCATTCCTTATTATCATATTCCTTATATATCCTTATATACCTTATATGTGCAACACCTTAAACATTTAAGATTTTATATTGTACTAATAAAAAATTGAAGTTTTTGTATTCATTTTCTTTTTTGGATAGAGCAATATTTCAAGTACTATTTTAAAATTCTTTTAAGGGATTATTTGAATGGAAAATTTATCTTTAAAAGTTTATCTATTAAATTGGGGATGATTTTCTAAAAGATTGTGTTTATTAATTTTTAGATTTTTTCTTTTTTATCTTATGATTTGTGATCATAAATCTTTAGATAACCATCCCTAATTTAAGAGATAAATTTTCCTTTCAAATAATCCTTCTATATCAAATTTAATAAAATATCTGAGTATGGCACTTATTTTCCTGCTTTATAAGTATTTTCTCTGATTTTTATATGATGAAATGCTTTGAAAGATTTTTTTGTATATAAAATTTTAAATTTTGCTTTGTTTGTAATTAAAATTATATACTAAAAAATGAGTATGATTTAATTGAATATTCATAAAAGTTATAAATAATTCCATCATTATAGTTGCTTTTTAAAACAAAAAATAGTTTTAAAACCAAATAATCAAACATATAGAGGTGCGAAAAATGACACCATCATACAAAGTTAGATTTTAAACTACCCAAAAATAACCATTAAGCAGTTCGAATTCTAAGAAATGAAATGGAAATAAAATCTGAGATCTAAATTTCATAAAAAACCCAATTAGATTTAGGCTTGTTACATGCAACATAAATTGCTGTAACAAAATTTTCTTCAGGAATATTTTTAATTTATTAGGTTGGGGAAAAAGTTATCCATTGTTTTTTCGGTAGACGTGTGTAGTGATCGCTATCTCGTGAGGTATCTATCATACAATTTCAAATTTATGCTCATTGGAAAGGTGACATTTGACACTAAAATATTCTCTTGCTGTTTTTTGTTTGATTAATTCAGTTATGAGTACAGGGTTTTAAAAATAGAAGACAACAAACAGAAAATTCGATACATTTTAGTTTTTCCTTTATAATGGCAAAAATGTTAACCAGGTGGTTAAAATTGTGAAAGGTGTTTATTGTCCTATATATGACTGTAACAACCAGTTATGCACAATTTTGGTTTCGTCGATTCCGTTTGAGTATTAAGATGCTAAAGATGCACCTCGCATGGATACAACATCGTCGAGAATGTCTATAAAATATCAAAAATTATCAAACTTGACAGCATGTCAGCAGTCGTAGCTTCGCACAAGACCTAAAAATCTACATGAAAACTGTTTTGAACCTGTTTACAAAGCGAATCTGAAAGAAGTTACAAAAAGTTCACGTAAAAATAATGGATTTCTTTTTCCCCAACCTAATACTTCAATTTATGTTAATTTCTAAATCTTTAATAATATTTATCTTATTGCTTACTGTAAAAATATCATTTTGAAATTTCTAAAATACAAAATAACTATTAACATGAATACTTTTATTTTGAAAATTTATTTACTGGTTTTGCACATAATAATCTAATGGATATTTGTACTGAATTAAAAGTTAAAAATCTTAATATAAACTTAATTGGAAGAGAATACTCTTTAGTACTTAGGAAAAATTAATGTTTTTGTTACTTATTTATATAATGGTTAACATTTTTTTAGACAGAATAAAAGCATTCTAGTGAATAATAGTTTTTCAAATGCTTTTGTTAATATTTGTTTGCATTTAAATAAGAATTAAAAATTTAAATATAAATTAAATTAAATTTTGAATTTAAAGTTTTAGTTTCAAATATATTGATGATTTAATTATTCTTGATCACACACACAATTATGACTAGAGTTTTTAAAGGATATTTATCCCAAGAAAATTATTTTTAAATAAACTGAAATTCTTATGAATTCGATTATTTAGATTTAAAATTGAAGTTTGAAAAAAATAATTTTTATTTAGAGTTAATGATAAAAGACTAGACTTTAATTTTGAAGTTATCTCTGACGTATTATTTTATTAACATAGATTTTTCACAATTAGAAAGAATAAATTGCATTTGTAACTATAAAAATACATTTAATTGAGTCTTAAGAGAATTTTAGACAAAGTTTAGCAAATAATTTCCCAGGTAATATTTATTATTTTAATATTCATTCATAAAACATAATTTTAAAGGCAGTATAGAAGAATTGTTGAACATCCCAACCATGTGTAGATCAGGTTTTATTTATTAATGCATAATTTTTTAATTTTTAGGATTAATTTTTCTGTTTGAAAAATTTTTCTTCAGTTGGCGATAGATATATTTAAGCTGTTAATTTAGAAAACATTTTATGTATTCACATAAGAGTGTTTTTTCATTTAAGTTCCAGTTAGTTGAATAGGGTAAACTAAATTTTTTTATGTTATATCTTCATACATTTTTTAATGTGTTTAAATTTTTGATAATTTTGTATTTTGCTTTAAATGTGTATAATTTGTATTTGAAAGAATTTTGTACACAGGTTTTGATATTTCTTTACATTTCTTCAATACTTTTTGAATTGTATTTATGAGGCTTGAGAATTTGGCTGGGTTTCTGTTCTGTCTCAGAAAAAGCCTCTTATAAAACTTCAAAAAGGGTGAACCCCATGAAGAGAACCTAGTCTAAGATTTTTTTTTATTTTATTTCTTTAAATTTGGTTTGTTTGATGGTTATTTTTGGTTCATGTAAGTTGTAATTAATTTTTAAATCTTTAATATACTATTGAGAATATTTTTTAAATATTATTTGTGACTGAAGAATGAATTTTATCTGGAATTGTCTCTACTTTATTTAACCCTAGTATTAAATTGTAAAATTTATTTAATTAAAATTTAAAGTTGTAAAATAAGCCTTGTAATTCATTTCTGTCTTTAACATTTTGCTATTTTATAAATTCGTTCCTACTATATTATTTTTTAATTATATATGTCCTTAGTATAATTTCTTTCATTTATAGTATCAAGCCACTTATGATATCTATTTTTGTATGCTCTAGTTTATATAAAAAATGGGAATTCTATTTTAAACATCATGCTTTTTCTACCTTTTCTAGTAATGTTAAAGCATTTCTTAAAGTACAGCAAGTGGTATTAGACAATACCTGTTTTCTATGACAAAAATCTAATTTTAAATTACTCTTTATGTTTGTTTTTCTTTGTTCGCTAAAAATTATAAGTATATTATTGTTATGTTCACAGTAAAACATTGCTGTATGAATCTAGGTATTCTTCCTTTTTCAACTAGATTGAAAGGCAGTGACAATCTGTTATTCTGAAACGAGAGTAAATTCTGATATTGGTGAATATGGTAGGGATAAAAAGTAATGTTTTTTATTCTCTGTAAACTTAGATGTAATGCATTCATATGTAATATTTGAATTGCATGGTTAGAAATATATATATGTCACATAAAGCATTTTGCTGTAAAGAATTAAATTTTCTCATTGTATGTAATGCTTTGTCATTAAAAATGAATATCTGGTAATAAGAGCATTTGATAAGATCAAATGTTTATTTTTTTATGGCTTGTCCTTACAAGTTGGCTAATGATGTTGAATTGTTGACAGTGTTGTGTTTACGAATACACTACTTTCTTGGTAGAATCATCTTCTTGTGTTAAAAACAAGACATTGAGATTTCAAATTCAGGATCTTTTTTTCCTAAACTATTGGTTTTGTCCCAGGCAATTGCACTATAGCTTTACCAATATAGTCTTGATCGTTTATTTCATTAACTTAGAGATTTATTTTGCTTCCCATCATAATTTTTGGACAAATGACTGTTGTACTGTTGATTATATCTGTAAAGTATTATTTAATCAGCATCATGCAACCCATTTGTCACTCCGGTTTTAAATGTTCGTCATTGAATGTGACAAATTTGCAGTCCAATTATTAGTGCTCTGGCCTTTGGTATAGTAGTTTGTAGGTTCAATTCCCACTTCAAACTCAGATGTTTGTAGTGGTGTAGAATCATCTTTAAACTCTAGGTTCCAATTTAATTAGCCTTCATGTGCAAAATGTTCATTTAGTGGTTAACCAAACTATTACAAAATGTACCAGACTAGTCTTTTTTAATTTTACACAAACTTAATTTATATATATATTGGATTTCTGTACATTTATCTTTATTTTATTTTTTTAAATACCTCTTATTCAGTGAATATTTATGTCTCTATTTTTTTCTCTTAAAGGTGGCGATCTAATTTGCTGTGAAGGTTGTCCGAATGCCTATCACAGAAATTGCTTAAAATCTAATGTACCAAATGGCGAATTTCTATGTGAGGAATGTACAAATAAGAAACATTGTTATAACAATATGATTGTCTGGTGCAAGTTTGGAAATAACAGGTATGAAATTAATGATTGATAAGGATATTTTTAATGAAGTTTATTTTAAGAAAGTAAGAAAATTTTTCAAATTCAGGGAATGAATCTAAAAGAAATATATATATACATATATTGATAAAAAGATAAATTTTAGTAAAACATTAAGAAAAAGTGATTTTATGAAAAGAAAAAAATTCTTTCCTATTGTAAATATTTCTCTACTGAATAAAAAAGTAAAACAGTGTAAATCTTTTGAAAGCAGCTTGAATTGCCCAGGGGAGAAATAATAGTCAGACATGCACAACATCAACTTCAAAAACTGAGATTGTGGTTTGAAGGGGGGTGGAATAGCAATCAAATTAGTTGCTGGATCTCAGAAAGCACAAATTCAATACTTTCTGATGGGAGAAGATGGATATTGACTAAACTAGAAAAATGATTGGTTTTTTTTAAGCAACCAAATTTACATCTGTCATGTGGGCAGTGTTATTTTCATTAAAAATTTTATTTAATATTGCAAATCAAAAACTTGATTGTTGATGAAGATGACAAAATATTTAAAACTATAAGAGAATTTAAGTCTATTTTCAGATTTTTTAAATTCTTAACCTTTTTAAAAGTATAAATGTTTTAAACAAATCTGCAAATCACTGAAGCAATTTAAGAATTGTTAAAATAATGTTAAAAATAGATTTGAAAAAAGGACCAATTATTACTTTTATGGATTATTCAAATCTCCAAAATGTGAAGGTCTAGTCAAAATAGCACACAGGAAATAATGTTACAAATATTCTCATAGATATAACACCAGAGCTTATTTTCAATATGGATGGTCTTGAGTGAGTTCCCTTAATCTCAATTAATATTTTTACTAACAGGTATTAACAGTTCTAGTTATGCTTATTCATATGAACTAAATATGGGTTAACTATTTTCTTCACAAAACTTCAAAATAATTTGAATAATATTTTCAATATAACTATTTATAAGGGTGATATTTTTGATATATATGGCACTTTATGTGATTGTATCAATAAATAAGCTGTTATTATTTAAAACGTTTTTTTTTGAAAATGAGTTTTTGAACATTTTGAATTATAACAATTAAATGTGAATATATTCGTCACAAAGATTCTTTTTTATTTTCAAAAGGTATCAAATATTTACCCAAACCATTTGTAAATTTTAAGAGTTAAAAATATATAAAATAGAATTAGAATAACCTGCGTTTACATTGTGTCTGTCGTCCACAACGAATAACTTTGACATAGCTCCTCAATTATCATTTTGTGAAAATTAATTACAAATAAACAAAAAAATAGATAAATTTCTTCAAAAAAAAAAAAAAAAAAGCTATTACTTGTATATTTATTTTTATAGCAGAAGGAAATCTGAGAAAAATATATATATATATACTGTATATGTATGTATTATAAATTTTAGATTTGTATATAAATTTAAAAAGTAAATGGATTTTGTTAATAAGAAAAGCTTTATTTGCTGTATTATTATATAATAAAAGATTATTATATAAAATTATTGCTAATAATTTATGATAAAATATTTGCTGATGTTTATTAATAAATTGTAGTTAGATTTGTAAAAAAAAATAGTAAAAATTCTTGATGTATAAATTAATATTTAATAAAAATTTTATGTAATTATTACAGTTTAGTAAAACAAGTCTTCTGTATTTATGTGTGTGCAGTATGCACTTACATATAATTGCAAATAGTTCTTACATATGTGAATGCCCATATATATGTAAATATTAAATTATTTATATCTTTCTGAGAATTTCTGAGTAATGAATTTTTTTACAGCTATTTTTTAATAAATATATCTGTATAATGCTATCTATTATTTTTTTATTTTATATTGCATATAAAGAGGCACAAGTGTTTTTTTTAACGTACGAAACATAAAAATTAAATTTTAGAAATTAATAAATTTCTTTACTTTAAAATTCAAATATATATATATATATTGGGGTGTCTGTTCAATCTA
Source organism: Latrodectus geometricus (assembly GCA_026290005.1). Taxonomy (NCBI): domain Eukaryota; kingdom Metazoa; phylum Arthropoda; class Arachnida; order Araneae; family Theridiidae; genus Latrodectus; species Latrodectus geometricus. The sequence goes on along the minus strand of JAPDSC010063931.1, from coordinate 853,717 downwards.
AGGTGTTTTTATTCATTTATTTTTTTAAATTAAAGGTAAAATATTACAATTTTAAATCTGTAAATCAAATAACAAATGGAGAATTATATGTATTTAATCAAAGATTAGTAAAAGACCTATACGGAGAGAGGCCGAGAAAAAGCTGCATTGAAATTACAATTGTAATTTGGTTTTAAACTCACTGTACTAAACTTTCTTGTCATTTGTTTTTTTAATGCAGTAGCTTTAACTTGTTTAAACATTCTTGTCGTATTTGTTTAATTAATACTGTAACTTTTATATTAAATGTAGATTGTTTTGGAAATTTTGCATTTAACTTTTCATGTCCTATCTTAACATCTTTTATGTTGTCCTATCTTGACATTTTTTATGTACTGGGTTTAAAATTCAGAGTGAGTAGTCAAAGAGAAACTAGTGCTGTGGTCAAAGGTCTTGTACAAAGTTCCATAACTTTACCCAAAAACACTTTTTTAAAGAGACCAATTACTGATAAAAAATAACAAGATATTCTACAGCATCTAAGGTTCAATTAAGTATTGACCTGATTATTTAAATCTATGAGCAGAAAAAGACTTGTAATCACTCAGAAAATATCATGAGGTTAATTATATTCAAGAATAATGTTGTTAATAACAATCAATTAATTAAAGATGACTTGTTACATCAGCATTAGAGTTTTCTGAAGGCAAAAATTGAGAATAATTGTTCTGCAGACCTCTACTTTTGAGGTTTTCTGTTCAAAATCTAGCTTCTGCTTCAATAAACATGTAAAGCAGGTTACTTATCAAATAAAAGCTGCAAAGTTGAAGTGTGAGTTGTTTTAATACTATTAAAAATTACTACATGAAACAACCTTTATAGTTTCTTTTTAAAATCTGCCTATCAGTTTCATTTCATGCCCTAAACCAATGAATCATAAGTATTGATGTGACAAATGATCATGGTGTAAATCCAGTGAATAATTTTGGTAAATAAACCCTAACTTCTCCCAAATCCATTTCTACATGCCTAGAAAGGTTTTTTTGCTAATCCATTTCAATTGACTGTTCAAATTTAAGTTTGTATCAAATAATACTAAGATTTTCACTTTTAAGAAGAGATATCCTTTTCAAATTGAAGACACAACAGTTTCTTGTGGATTTACAAGACCTTTATTGTTATACCAAGTCTCACCTCGTTTGAGAGCATAGTCAACTGCAACTGAAGGTAACAAAGTCATCTAGTTTGACCTAGGACCTTCATGTCATTTTTTTATTGGAATTGTTATTAGTGTGTCTGGGGGTTTCTATCTAACACATCTAGTCTGTTCTTGAAACATAAAAGATAATATATTAGTGGTCACAAACTTATTTAATCTAACATTTTCCTGTCATTAATAAGGTCAACACACTATTGCATATAGTTAAGTCAGTGACTTCCTGCCTGTTTTCAGTAATAAAAGTAGGTTCATTGCATTTTTTAAGGCTATAGTACAAAATCTTCTCTAATAGATTCTCTTCATGTTTATGGCAATCATTGCTACTCCACTTAAGGCGTCATATGTTACGAGTTACCAATACGACGTAATCAAAACCGAGAAATCAGTTTCCCTGATAATCCACTCGAGAGTGGTGTTAACATGTTATGATTTCTTAGAATCGGTATTTTAACTTCTACCATAGTTTCACTTTTGATTTTTATTGATTGCTGTTTTGTTTACAGATGTCTTAAGAATCCAACTATATCAATCATATATATAGGTTTTTTATGTGGATTATGTGCTTTAGTAATTAGAACATTAAAAATGTTGAAATAAAAACTTGCTTCAATTAAAATATTTATAAACATTTTCAATATATTAATAAAATGTTTCAATTCCTTCATTTTTTTGTATGGAGGAAATCTAATGTATGCTATAAAAACTTAAATCAAGTAATGCCCAATATATTATAATTTGCAACATAATCAAACATTTATAAATGTTTGATTATGTTGAAAACTTAATAATATATTATTAAGTTTTCGGTATTAGGGAATATAATGATGTTAGTGTAAGAAAGTAATTGTCATTGCAATTATAAGAATTAAAATTAAAAATTTTAATTTTGCTATTCATCAATTTTTTATGCTAACTGGTTATACAGAAGCTAGAATTTTAATAGATTTATTCAGAATTTACATATATTAACAGGACTCTAGTCTTATAAGTGATTTTAGAAACTATTTTCAGCTAATAGATTAATTGGCTTATATGAATAACGATAAATAATTTACATGCACTACACGTTTTACAAAAGTAATATAAAAAATTATTTTAGCCATGCCATTTGAATCATAAATACATGTATTTTTTAAATAAAGCAATGTTTTTTTCCATTACAATAAATTGGACAAAAAGTTATGCCTACATATCAAACTTGATTAAATAGTAGCTTAGTGTTTTATGAACAAAATTTATAAAACCAATGAGTTTCTATAATTATATCAGCATGGGCAAATTGCTGTTCATAAAAATTTGATTGTAATTAGAGAAAATTTTTACTGAAAACCTATTGATTTTTAAATGTTTAATTATTATAATGAATTCTTTAAGTTCCTTTTTCATCTCACACGTTTCTCTATCAGAATAAACTCCATACCTAAAGCCCATGTCTTGTATTTTTGTTTGCTTAAAATAGTTGAAACGTACATAACCATAATGAAGAAAAAACAAAACTCCTGAATTTTAGTTTTTACTAATTTTGGCTATAATTTACTTATTTTTAGGCTTTGATATCTGGCGTTGAAATATTTCTTTGGTACTCTGTAAAAAGTAATAATGATAAGGTTCCTTCTACAGCCATAAGTGATTTGGTAACTCTAAGAAGGATAAAAATTTCTGGTACATGTTAGCAATCAAAAACTAAAAAAAAAAGCATCAGCTTGGGTTCTTAACCTTTTGCATTTATTCCCTGCATCAGGTTTAAACATATATGATCATAATTTTAATACTGAGTCCCATAATTTGGCTAAATGGCAAGAAGGAATAAATAAGCAGAGCGAGTTTTAAAACATTAACTGTAGGTTTAAAAGCCTGTAAAATAAAGATGTCTGGAAAAGTATATTGGATTCTTCTTTTGGAACACAACTTATAGAAATTCGCCATAGAAAAATTTGCAAAAGCTGTTTTGAAAGATTTTAGGTATATTTGATTTCCTTTTTAAAAGAAAAGGGTTACTTTATTTTTTCATTTAAAAATTTTTTTCTTAAATTATTTTTCAAAAATTTTTTAACTCTGAAGTCTTTTGAAATGGGGAAGGACATTGCCTAGCAGATGAAATATTTTGCACTTGTTTCATGCTTGTAATCCTTTTAGAGAGGATTCCATGGGTAATGAGGCTGTATTGATGCATTCCATGTTAGAAAGCTGAAAATTTTCTAGCAACACCCATTTCTCTGCTCAGTTTTTATACGATTGAAATTGGGTATATAACTGTTTGTAATATTATTCTTTTATTCTGTGGAGTAACCTATTTTTAAAATTTTATTCTAATAATTTGCTAGTCGTATTCAAGAATTTTGATGTTTATCAGATAGGCTCATGAAGTATGTGTTTTGATCACACTCTTTGGAATGTGTTTGATCACAGTCATAATTGAACTAGATGCAGCACTTCAGCTTTTTTCAAATATGTCAGATAGATCGGGTGCTTAGTAGTTTATTGGATTTCCACCCTTATGGCATAAAATTATGGCCCACTCTGTATGAAAAAATTAATTTTGGAACAAAACATATTGGTTGCTCTAATACATTACTATAGTCATCAACAACAAGCTATCATCTTTGTAGTAACACAACTTCCATCTTCCATTTTACAATTTTTACTCAGTTCAACCTCAGTCTTTCCCCTACAAAGACGATCATATGAAATTTATCTATGCATGGGGTATTTCAACAATAATTCATAAAAGCCACCATGATAAGTGAATTTATTGGCATAAATACTTTTTAAACACAAATAGCCGAAAGTAATCTTCAAATCTTTCCTGTATTGAGAAATCTGTTTTATTTTTATAGTTAAAACATGATGACTTTTTTTTTTATACTTTCTAAAGAAAGCATTTAACTGGAAAGTATCCCAATATGCTTAAAGTACAATTTGGTGGCTTTTAATGTATAAATTTTTAGTAAATTACATTTTCCCTTTTTGTGATAAAAATCATTTGTATGATTTATAAAGAATAAATATGTTTATAAAATATATGAACATATGAAGCAAATTTTAACTCTATTGAATTCAATATACTTTGTAGGCTAAGTAAAAGCCCTCATATTTTTGAAGTTTGTGAATATTTATTTACTTATAAATATTATGTACTTTTTCAGTTTTGAATTTGAAAGACAGTTTCTACATTTTCTTAAATGTTTGGTCATCCTTGAGAATTAAATATTTTGATTTTATGTAAATATACTCTATTTTTAGGTGGTGGCCTTCAAAAATATTGCATCCTTCAGATATTCCTTTAAAAGTACAAAATGCGAAGCATAGTCCTGGAGAATTTCCTGTACTTTTTTTTGGATCTCGTGATTATTGCTGGACTCATCGAGGTAGAGTAATTCCTTATGAAGAAAGACATGTAGGATTTAAATCACAATATGCTACCAAAGTGTTTAAACTAGGTATTTTCTTATTTTAATTTTTTATAAATTTATATAGTTGTAATATCCTTTAATGTATAGACTGTTGTTTTGTATGTTCATAAGAACTTTCAAATCTTTGAATAATCATAGAAAATTTTATTATTTTTTTCCAAATTCCAAAATTTTATATTTTTTTGTGTATAACCTGTTTCTTTGGTATACTTCTAGTTTCTTTTTTATTTCTTCAGGAAAAGGGTTTTACAAGTTATAACGATTTTCTCAATGAAGCTTCATTAAATATCCATTTGATCAATATATTTTTGGAAATTTCGTTTGGAAAGAAAAAAATTCTTGTTTGAAATTTTTATTAAAAATATTCTGTTAAGTAATAACAGAATATTTTTTTATGGAAAAAACGCAAAGAGTGAGGTGATTTCTCTAGGATGTTTTTAGTATTGTAATTTCATTTCTGATTAAACCTGTTATATATTTTTCGTTTTTGAAATTTCTATGCATGACAAAAATAAAATACAAATTAATTACTTAGATTTAAATACATTTTTCTTAACTATAATTAAAAAAGGCAGTTTGCTTATTGGTTAGTTTTTCTTCAGACTTTAGTTTAACAGTTTGTAATTATAATTCTCTCTTATTGATGTTTCTTGTATTTGGAATTCAATTTAAACTGTAGATATCTATTGAATGTTTATGAGCAAAAAGTGTCAGAAGCAGGCAAATCTAACCTTAAAAAAATAAGTTGTTTGCTGAAGCCTTAGTACTTTGCTCTTCAGCCAGTAGTTCGTGTATTTTTAGAAATACAAGAAATATTCACTGCTTAGAATCATAATTGTCCAAAATTTTACTTGTTTATATATATGAGTGGGATGACCTGAAAATTACGCTGTCACCAGGGCCTGCAAATAAACAGTCACAAGTTATCTTTTGTTTTATAAAAACAAGAACAAAAGTGAAGAAACTAAACTTTAAGTAGAGTTAGATTTTACTATCAATTTCTATTCATTAAGTTTGTTTAATCCTCATAAAGATAATTTCCTTATTATTTATAGTTTCTAATGAAGAGCTTTTAACACAATATATTGTGTTAAAAGCAATATATTAATTTGAATATAATCATTCAAATTAATATATTGCTTTTAACACATGTAATTTATTACTTACTCCAGATTATAATGTATTTTTGCAGTAGAGAGCAGTTCCTTTTATTAGTATACTTGGTCTTGCAAATAAGTGGTTCTTAAAATATAAGATTATCTGCATATTTAGAAAATTAACTAAAAGTTTTAACTTTGTGTTCATTATCAATGATTTTAATATTTAAATTAAATGCACACTTTAAAAATAAAAAGTACAAATTAGTTTTATATACACTTTCCTAGTGTTTTTGATGAAGTTATTTCACATAATCTATGCATATTTTGTTATTAAGATACTTATAAGAAAGCTTTATTTTTTAAGTATTTCTTTGCTTCAATTCTTTACCATATATAGATTTATGTATCTCTTTATATATATATATATATATATATATATATATATAATAGAGTTGATAGTTTATTTAAGAAACAAGTACTGTTTTCAAATTATTTTTTTTCATTTTTTCTGCATTATGTTCATTTTCATTATAATAAAACTTTCATCAATTTTTTCAAGTAAACCGCAAGCAATTATTCTCATTGGATTACAGTCAATTTTTTAGAATGATTCAAATTTTAAACATTATTTTAACCATATATTGAGTTTTGAAAATAAAAATTAAATATCATAAAAAGTATTGTGTCAAAAGAAGTTCTTAATTTTGATTCAAAATAAAATATATAAGAACTTCATTAAAAGAAAATATTCAAATAAAGTAACTTCATTAATTAAAGCAATAATTTAAATAAGTTGAATGCTGTAACACATTAACAATCATTAATGTGTTGTTAGGAAGATATTGACAAAAGGAAGGTTCTGGACAGCCAAGATGCATTAATGTGTTCTCTTGAAGATGATCATCTTGCTCATGTCTGGAAAGGTCAGGCCTGGCAGTCTAAATTAGTTTTCGTGAAACAAAGATACTCAGCCATAATCTTTTGTGTGCTGGTATGAAGTGCTGTTTCATGAGACAGTAGATCACCTCTAAATGTCCTTTATACATCTTTATCATTCAAGCTGTATTATTGAGCCATGGAGGGGCTCTATGGCTTTGATTTATTTATCACTTCATTATCTTTATATGAGCTGAACACATTTAATTTCATTAAAAATAGCCATTTGCTTCTAAAAAGCAAGCATGCAAAAGTGTTTGCAAAGTTCAATCATCCTTTGGATTCCACAGTGTCAATGAGTACAGTAGAAGGATTCTTCATAAACACAACATTTATGGCAGAGTAACAATTCTCAAACTAAATGTTGCAGTTATTAATTGGAAACTTCTGCAGCTGTGTCAAACTCACAAATCCTGGTTGATTAATAACTGGAAGAAAGTAATGTAGTTTGAAGAATTACCTTTGACAATTTTTCGTATAATAGGGCAGGTGCATATTTGGAGGACACCTGTATAAGTGTTTGATCATGATTATCTCCTTCCAACTGTCAAGCATGGGACTAAACTTGTTATGATATGGGCAGCCAGATCATGGTTTTCTGTTGGACCAATCATAGCCCTAAAAAGAAATTTATGGGGGATAAATGTAGAGAAATATTAGTTGATCAGATCCAGCCTATGATGCAAACTATGTTTCCTACTGGAAATGGAATTTGCAAGGATGATTTTGCACCTACCCATGAAGTGGCACTTGTCCAGTTAGGGTTTGATGAAACATAGATGAAGTTACACATTTCATGGCTCTTGTAATCACCTGACCTCAATATAATTGAATTGTTACGGTCAGGTTTAGGTTGTCAGGTATGGAATTGATATTCCCTGCCAGCATCTCTTCCAAAACTTGCATCCCTTGCTGGCAAGGGTTACCAAATTTTATTTTGTTGGGTACTAAGTCACATGGGTCTTGATGGAAATGAGAGAGCGGATGCGGCTGCAAAGACCGCATCAGGTCGAATTTCACCATCTGTTCCGCTCTCTGATGTGAAAAGGGTGTTAAGAGATTCGTACATTCTCTTTGCCAGGAGTCATGGAGCATGCAGGTCGGCAACAAACTACATAACATTTTCTCATACCTCACCACATTACCAATTTTATCGTTACGAAGTGCCGATGTTCGATTAACTCGCCTTCGTATCGGACACACACGTTTCACACACAGACATTTGTTTCTAAATGAATTGAATCTATGGTGTGAAACGTGTGATGAACCGTACACTGTATATCATATTTTAATAGCATGTCCTGATTTTAACGTTTACTGTTTTACATTTTTTCATACTGACATTTTAACTTTATATGATTTAGTCGGGCAGTCACCCCACAGAAACCTTTTTGCCTTTTGCAAGGCGATTGGTTTTCTTAATTTTATTTAAGCTTTATGACTTTGATTTTATGAATTTTATTTTTACTTTCATTTTCAGTTTTGCATATTTACATTTTAATATAATCATATACACTTGTTTTTGTTTTTTAATCTCTATTTTAATGTTGAGTCTGGGTTTTATTAATCAAATTTTTCTCTAAAGTTTAATTTCTTGGCGCAACTTGTCCTTTTTGGACCTTGCGCCATAAAACCCAACCAAAACAAACAAAACAAACTTCCAAAACTTGCACAATATCTCAATGAGGAATTGTACAATATTCCTCAAACATTTACCGCTTGTATTATATCAATTCCTAAATGAATCCAAATTCTATTATATACCTAAGATGTTCTTGCACTATATTAATAAAGGAATCTTTGTTAATTGAAAATGTTATCATTGTTTTGATAACCTCTTATAAATAACAAATTTTGAAATATTATAAATATTGGAATTACAAAGAAAAATAAACAGCCGTAAAATAAAGTCTAGCAATTCATTCAGCATAATGGCAGCTACAAATAGAATTACTAGAAATATACACAATCAAAATATTCATACTTGAAGTGTAATATAAAAATGCAAATACTAAAATGCAAAAAAGATTAATAAAGTTATAAAGAAAAACGAACATAAGATGGAAATAAGTACCTACATGGTCAGCCTCATCAGGGGTGTTGACCACATTGGCCTTTTTAATATTTGTATTTCTATTGTATGCTTAAGAAGTGCTATATTTATTTATAGAAAATTTCTTACATCTTTTTCTCAAGTATTATGTTGAATAAACTTTCAGTTTTAGAAATTTTGACATACTACTATTATTTTTTTTAAATACATAAAACTTTTTTAAAATGACATTGACATTTATGAGGAGAATCTTCTGTTTAGTTTATTAAAATTATTGATTTCAGAAATTTTGCTGAGAAACATGTGCAATTCAAGACAATTTATTATACTAGGAAATTATCCATCATTTTTTGATAATAGAATGACATTACATTGATTTAAAAAAAAAAAAGAATATTTAAAAAAATTAGAAACACTTTTATCTTCAACTTTCTGTGGTATTGAGCTAGCAGTCAAATAGTGTACATTCTTTCATTTCTAATGTTGATTGATTTAATTACCATTACAGTTGGATACTTTTTGTGTTCTGGAATCTACTTTAAACTATACACCCTTGTCTTATTATCATTGTCTGAACAGATAGACCATACATACAATTCAATCAAATTCAGTTTTCCGTGGATGCTGATGTTATCATTAAAACTGGATTAGATGTCATTAATTTTATCTGGTCTGAATGATGTTACATCTATTTTTTTTACTGCTTTATAATTTTTAATTATATTACTTATAATTTACTATACATAAATAATATATAATAAGCTAATAATTTTTAATTATAATTAAAAAATACTGCTAATTTGAAGGTCAACATTAAAGATATCTTAATTCTAATTTGATGCTGATCGTTGTGTGTGTAGTGTAGTGTACTTAATGTTCATTTTATCCCAAACAGCCATAAACTGACTTTTGACAGTTACATTTGCTTAGCAGATAACAATTTATTCTAAGATATTTAGTTATGGGCTCCTATTTGATATTCTGGATTTTTCCATTTAGAAGCATAATTGTAAATCATTAAGATACATCATTTCAACAATTCTTTATGAATATAATTGGGTGAAACATCGCTCAAATCTTGAACTTTGTAATATCTATTAAGTAATTACTATTTGAGACAATTGCAGAGTATAATGACTGCAAATTCTTTTGCTAATATAAGATACATTTTCCGGATTGGAAAAAGAACTGAAATTAAAAATTCTAAGAATTTATTACCAGAAATTATTGATCCTTGGCATCTTGTATCCTCTTTGAGATTTAAAATATTTTCGATTGACTCGGAGATTTAAAATACATTTGAGATTTAAAATATATTCTCGATAAACTAAACAAGAGGTATTGACAAATAAAACAAATTTAGTCAATGAACAAATTTCTATCTGAAAACTTTATTCCCTTTATGAAGCTAAAATTCTCTTTGGGATCTGTCAAATTTGTTTTAAAACTACTGTTGCCATGAATACTTTGATTCATTGTATTTTTATTCATCACTTATAAAAACTACTTTTTTTGTACTATCTTTTGATTTATTTTAATTACAATCAGTCTCCATTGCAAAATTATTTAAATTTTTTATCATTGCTTTTCTATCTGTAAATTTTATTGTAGTTATTGATTTATTATTCGTTTTATAAACGATTTGGTTTGAAAACAATATTTTAGTGTAACAATCACTATGTTGTTTAAGTTAGTTGATAATAAAATATCCATATCACTTTCATGAAGAGAGAATAACAGTTTGTATTTTATTGCAAAAAAAATAATTTTTTTTTTTTAAAAGTAAGAGCATTCTTAAAATAATTCTAACATCAGTTTACTGTGCCAAAAGCAATTTCCTTAGTTTATAATTGTATAGTATTTTCTTCTTAGAACATTTTTTATATTCTTATCTAATTGTTGGAATCGTACGTTTTCAAAAATTTCACACAAAACATCAATTTAAAGGTTAATTATTCTTAAATTTTTATTAAAATGTTTTTCATGTAATGATATAGTAAGGAATATTAAATTATAAGTAAGAAAAAACCATCTTTAATCCCTTTCCGTTATTTTTACATTTTGGATGTGTCACAAAACCTAGTTTTTCATTTCCTGTAAATAATATCTTTCCATTTTTTAAATATTCAGTAAATTCTCATTCACCTCAGGAAATTTCTAACATTTTTTTATAATTCATATAAATTCTTGAAGTAAAATTTGGTTTTTAAAGTTTATACAACTGAATACTTTATACAACTTCTTTTATTTTCTTTAAAATTTACTAAACATAAGTATTCTTTATACATGAAATATTCAGTTGAAAACAATATGGATTAATTTTATTCATGATTACTGTGTTCATTTTTAACAAATAAGTTACCATATTTTTCTATATATAATCCATGGATTATGCTTTTAAAAATTTCGTTATACGTATTATACACCATCATGGATAATCTGATTTTCACTGGTAAAGCTTACAATAAAGATTTTAAAGGAATGCTGCTTATAGTTTATAAAATAAATAGCAGAGGGTGCCATGACTCGATTGACTTATTTTAGCCACAATCAGTTTTGTCCAATTACGCTGAAGAACGAATTTGGTTCCTTAAAAAGATATTACAGTTGGTTATCACCATTTCGTAATTTGTCGCAACATTAGCTGTTCTGTTACGAAAATATTAAAGTTTTTATATTGTCATGAAGAGAAGCTAATTTCAAACTAAAAGCTATAGGAAAGGCAAATAAAAAATGCGGTAAACTATCATATAAGGTGAAAAACAAAGCATGTGCTTTACAAAATGAAAAATGCATCTAATGCACAATTTGAAAATAAGTTATTTCCTTCATTTAATATAAATGAAACAAATGCATTTTATTTTTAAAATATATTTAAGCTTGTTTTAAAAGTTATTAAAAACTAAAAATTAATAAAATTTACTTGAATACACCTAAGTCTGTTTTTACACGGTCTTTTTGTACAC
>JAPDSC010063931.1:829329-841651 GCA_026290005.1 Latrodectus geometricus | reverse complement strand
TTTTTACACGTTTTTTTTTACACGGCTTCTTCTGGAACCAATCTACCATGTAAAAACAGACTTAGGTGTATATATATTCAGGGAATTATTGCTTTTGATAACCAATCTGGTGCTTTCATCTCATTTTATTGCACTTTGCTATGAGAGGGATTCAAATAGGATCCAATCAAATGTTTTCTTAATGTTTTCTCTGTTCAATTTATCATACTTTGTATATTTTTTATTTTATGTGACACACATTATCAACAGTATATATTTCTACTAATGAATGGAAAAATTGATGTGGATCACACAGGGTTTTTTTTTCTTTACTGGAAAAATGAAAGTCTTGTGGATAACATGCTGCTGCAGATTATATACAAGGAAATACAAAAAATATATATTTTGAATTTTCCCTTATAATATGGTTCTGATAAATGTTGCATCAAAAATGACAACTACCTGTTTCAAGAAATACTAACTTTTAAACTTCACAAATAGTTAATTTACAAACAGTGAAAATTCTATCTAATATAATTTTTCCCCTAAAACAGAAATTACTGATAAAAGTTTGATTATGTTTTATTTATATTTTTTATTTAAATTTGTAAATTTTATTTAAATGTTAATCTGTAAATGTTATGGGGAATTAATTGAGCATTCAAAGAAACAGCTATACTTTAAATTTTAACTGCTGTAGTAAATTTTGGATTTTTTTTTTGTAAATTTATCATCAATAACATGCTTTTTTCTTATGAAAAGATTCAAAAAAAAAATCAAGTGATAATAAAATAATACAAAGAATAATCATATGTTTAATTTCGATGTTCATTTATAAAAATTGTCCACCACAAAAAGGCGTTTATTTCGTGATCAAAATAAGACCCATTTTTATTGGGAAACAAATTAAGTGGATTAATTTCTCTGTTATTGAATGTTTCTTCTAATTTCTTCCATTGGTAAAACCTAAATTCTTTGAACCATGAATTATTTTCTCATTTATGCTTTTTCAACCTAAACAATTGTGAACAATACACAGAACAGCCTGTTCAAGGAGATATGCATGTAAGAAATCAAATTTAGGAAGTTATGTATTTTTCTTTTTGAAAAATGCTTGAGAAATTTTTGTTTTAATTCAAAATATAGTTAAGGCAAATACTCATTTATAAATTTATGTATACATATATGCAGAACAAGAGACAGCTTTGTTTCCATTATTCTTATACTGAATTCTCTAAAAATATCACATTTGTTAGTTTATCAATTATGTTTTGATGTTAACATGGTTTCTGTGAGCAATAAAATTTAATGATAATTTTCAAACTAATTCTTTCATGTTTCAAAAATAGAATTTATTTTGTGTTTATGCATATGAAGTTCTTAAATACTATCCAAAATATTTAAATAATGCATTTTTTGTTAATAAAATGTTTACACCTCAGTTTATGTTCAGGTGAGATTGGCAAGAAAAGAAATGATCTTATACATATATACAAATAAAGCAAAATTTTATTCCACATTTGTTTTGCTTGATCTCACACAATTGATCTTATTCTCTCTCATTCAGTAGTTTTTTTAAGTAGTTAAAATATTAGTACAGTAGAAGTCCATTAATCCGGCATCCAACAGTCCGGAATGCCCGATAGTCCGGCATCGCTCCGGAAAATTGTATAAATTTTGGTTTTCTCCCAAAGTATGTCTGTAAAGCAAATAAAAACGCTCGAGAACTATTCGGAAGTTTTCTGGGTAGTTTGAGATCATCCGGAAGCGTTCGGTATTGTTCGGAAACAATTAGCGGCCGGCTAGTCAATAGTAAACGTAACTTTTAAAACTGTTTATAAAAATAGTGATATTTAATCTAACTGTACACAGGGTGAGCATGTTTTCAAAACCTAAGCCTTAATAAAGTGACTCAGATGCTGAAACGGAAGAAAAGGAAAAATTAGCTGGGCAGAAGCTGCAGCATCACTAAATAGGTTTATCTCTTTTGCTGAGGCTAGTACAGTACTTCAGAAATTATTGATTTCCATATCAATAAAAATAAATTTTATACTAAATGCCAAAAGTCAAGAAAACAAAAAGACATTCATGACTTTTTTAAATCTAAGTGAAATATGTTTTACAGTACGTGTACATACATTATATGAAATGTAAAATAAATTTGTTGTATGTATTTGCATACTGTATTTGTAGTTTAATTAATAACCTATTGTTCTTATAATTACCGTCCGATAGACCGGAATTTTCGGTAGTCCGGCACCGAGCCGGTCCCGAACGTGCCGGATTATCGGATTTCTACTGTAGTAAAAATTACACTCAGTTTTAAATAAAGGTTCATCTAGACCCTGAATTCATGCAAAGAAAAGAAGCTTCTCCATTTTTGTCACGGAATAAGAGGTACCAAAATCCACTGAGGCAATTATTAGTTGTTAATTTAGAATTTCAAGGTGATTCTTTAACATCCTCACCTTCCAAGGAAGCATGTTCTAGTTTTTGTTGCTATGTGTTGGAAGTTGCCTTGATGATTTATGACTGATATCTGATGTGTAATGTCAGAGATCTTCTAACAAGTGACAAGCATGGGAATGGGCTTCTGTTGCTTGTTTAGGTGCATGTCTCTTTATCATATGATAGATATATAAGCTTGAAATCTTTGAGATGTCATTCATTTGGTCCAAATGTCAATGACAGCTTTCCACTCTTGCCCAGTAGCAAAATCATGCCTTGTCTGCAATGAAAACCTATATGTTGGCCATTGGTTTTTTTTCCATAGATCAGTTTTTTAGGGGATAATATTACAGAATTGGAATATCTCTGAATATATGCATTTACTTGTATAAAAGGTGACATTCCTAACCTGGTTATGGGTGCCGATGGTGATGTTCTGTTTCTTTTATTATTTATTCAAGATATTGAATTGCTTGGTTGTGATTCTTTGATAGCTGGTCTCAACAAATATGAGAGAAATCTCTAGTTCCTCTCTAATTATTTGTTACACTGATGTTACTAAATTAGATGATTTTTTCTTGGCTGACTACTGGAACAACATTTGGTATCTGCTCAAATTTTTCATTTGGATTGCCTTTTGCCTCAATGTGATGAACCCATTGAATGAGTTAATTTGGTGTTCTTATATACACTGAGTGTGTGCTTTTAGAATTATTGTTTAAGTAATTATATTTTTGTTAATATTAGAATCTTTTTCTTGTTAATGTTTTTTTTAAATTTTATTTTTAGCTCTTCAAGAAGCTGCTGCTGGATATCACAAATATCAGATGTTATGCTTATCTTTAAGTTTATGTGGAGAAAAACCCAATGAATACAAACACATTAGGGTAAGTTATATATTAAACATATATATTTTTAAAATAATTTTCATTTCCAATACAAGAATTTTATACTCCTTTTCTCATTACTTAATTCAGTGATTCTTAACCTTTTTTTGTGAAGTCACACTTATAACAATTTCTAAATTTGGCAGCACTCAAAGAAAGAGATAAGTTTAAAAGTGTTTTATTGTGTACCAATAAAACATTGTGTCAAATTATTTAATTTTTATTTTGAATATAATAGAAAATAATATGATATGTACTATAAAAACAATGGTACATTTGATATTCTAATCGAAATGAAAAAGAGATAATTTTTCTTATATTGTAAAATTTCTAAAATTTGGCAGTGCATTTTAAGAATTTGATGGCACACAAAAGTGCTGCGACATGGTGCTTGAGAATCATTGACTTACTTCTCCGATTATGAATTATATTATCAAATACTTTTTTCTAGAGTATTTCTAAAACACAATATTGATGTTTCAGAAATATGATTACTAAATTCAATTTACATTTAAATGTTTGTTACCTATTTCTTTATTCAAAGGTAAAGTAACTTATTCTAAAGTATTTTTGAAATGGGAGAAACCAGTTTGCTATGGTGAGCAAGCTATAAAATTTTTTGTATTTTTAAAATGTGTGAAAAATAATTACTTTTATTAAAATCTTAGGTTTTAGAATACAATTTACAATGTTGAGATTAAATTTATTCATGAACTGATCCAGAAAAACTAAATTTTATTTTAAGTTTTGTAAGATTTGGTCTGAATTGTTGATTTAAAATTTTCTGATTTACACAGTTAATTGTTTTGTAATATTATTTATAAATTTAATTATCAACTAAATTAAAAATATGTGCAGTATATTAAAAAATACTTTCAAATTTTTACCTAATTATAATATTGAATAACTGGCAAGTCCTTTTTTTAAATTTTTGTGTTTGCATATATTTTTTTTCTAATTTTATTTTAGCAATAATGCACTTGCTTTTCTTTTCCTATGTAAAGCCTCCTTTTACTTAGTAATAATGGTAATTTTTTAGTAATGAATATTTGCATTCCTTTAAAAATATGCAATCCAATTTTTATTTATTTTTCTTAATAGTTACAATATTATTCTACCAATAAAACAGTATATAGTTTTAGAAACTCTTATAAAATCCTTTTTTTGTATATTTTAACAATAGAAAAAGAACTAACAATTTTTAAACAATCAATTTCATTGGAACAATAATTTATAATTTCAGAAACAGTATGAGTACCTAGGCTTGGATTATTAATTATGAAATTTAATTAGCATGTGTTGTGTTTAATCAAGATTATTTGGCAAGTTTCCAATTAAAGCAACAATGAAAAGTATTTACTATCTAAAGGCAATTAAATAGAATGTAGCTATAAAGTGAAATTTAAGTAAAGTATTTTTTTCAATGATGCAAAATAAATGATAATTGTTTAGTTATTTAAACAGGAAAAATATTAAAGTATTTATATATAACTTGAACCTTCATAAAAAATTCTCTTATGATTCATATGAAGTATACTTTAAATTATTAAGTAAATATAATATATATTTTTTTGCTGTGTTTATTTTTCTTACTGTTGTAATTTTGACTCTTTTTAAAACGTCATTTAGTGACTTTCTTATATATGTGTCAGTTATTACTTTTTTCTCATCCTACTTTATACATTAATTTATTGGCTGAACACCTTTCATTTTGTCATTGAAAATGAACTTGAATGTAAGCTTTATTCTTTGTGTTTACTATTTATGTTTATTAATAATACAATGTAATTCAAACTTTTCTCACTGACTGTAATTTTTACTGTAAATGTGTATTTTGTGCACTAGTATAAGAAACTACAAAATTCGTTAGTTTTTGGTAATTTATTATAAATATTAGCAAGTAGTTTACGATTGATAGTTAACAGTATTTTCCTGTATATAATCTATGGAATTTATATTAAAAAAGTTTTGAATTTCGTTGACGATGAACTTCGGAAACTTTTTGTATTATATGCTGCTGCGGATAATCTAATAAAAACCTCTCCATCAGAGAACCTCACAATAAAGTTTTGAAATAAATGCCACTTATGTTTTAGAAAATAAATAACTGGTGGTGCTATTACAAAGTTAACTTATTTCAGCTGTAACAAGTTTTGCTAACTACATTCAACTACAACTATGTTTCCTCAGAAAGATATTACAGTTGCTATTGCCTATCATTTCTCATTTTGTCTTGATCTGAGCTGTTTCTTTTTGAAACTATTCAAGTTTGCATGTTGTTATGTGGAAGCAAATAAGTTACACATTAAATTTTAAAGTGAATGCTAGAGAGAAAGCAAATAAAATTTTTTTTTGACGATTTACATGTTAATGTTAGATGTAAACAAAGCATGCACGATACAAAAGAGAAAATGTATCTAATGCACAGGTTAAAAATTCTTTCATTTTATTAACAAAACTATTATATTTTATTTTAAAATTAAATTTATCTTATAATCTATGGAGTTAAAAGTTACTAAAAATCTATGAGTTTTAGTAGAATCTTTTCAGAATTATCGATCTTGATAATCGATCTGGTGTTTTAATATCAGTTTATCACTCTTTGTGATGAGATTGATCCAATTTGATGGGTTTCATGATAAATATTTTTTCTGCACAGTTTCTTATATTTTTAATCATGTGTTTTTTTATTGCATGTGACATTGCATTATCAGCAGTATATATTTTCGACTATTCATTTGAAAATTGCCAGGGATTATATGCTGCTACAATGCAAAAGCATTGTTTACAAACAAAAGCTAAAAAACAAGATTGCTACTTACAAACATTTTTAGAGAAAAATAGAACAAATTACATGAATATTATTAATGGCACCGCCTCGTTAGAATAAAGCATACTGCTCTCCTTGAAGCACTTCAGGGACTTTAATATAGTTATAAATCTTAAATACTACATAAAATACAAATAATACAATATATTAAAATGAAAATAAAATTAAAATTATGAAAATAATATTCCAAAAGATAATTCAATAATGCTTTATAGGTAAAGGGAAGATATTAGCAATAGGTTTTTTTAATTTCATTATGTGATGCGTCAAAATATCCACCACTCTAACCTTAATATCAGTTCCAGGATAGTTATTATTCCCAAATTCCATTGTTGAGGAGGGAGGGTTTCTTTCTTGATTTAAAATCAATTCATTAAGCGATAAATTTTCTTGGGATTTTTTCCATTTATACTTCTGTTGTAACTGCAATAAATATTTGTAACTAACGTTTCTAAGAATGCTGAAAGTTCAACTCTCTCTTTTTTCAGAAGTTTGCTAGAGATTTTGATTGTTCTAGATGAATATTCTGAATTTAGAAAGGCATTCAGTAAGTTAAGAGTTTGCATTCTTGAATTAGATCCGTCGTTTATTTCTCCAAAATATGTGCTGAAAATTAGTTTCATCTTGGTGCTTATGTACTTGTCGGTACATTTTCTCAATATCTGTGCAAATAACAATTGGAGGCTTTCTAAATCTAATGATAATGTCACAGATCAGGTTGAATTATGGGAATAGTGAACACTTGTGGGATGTTTTAGAGAATGCATCAAAAACATTTAGCTTAGTAATGGCCTTAATATTGGATGATGAGGTAGGTAGTACACTAATGAAAAAGTGGACTGGGAATTATAGTGGCTAGTTCCATCTGTTCCAAATTAAGATATTCATTGAGAAATTCTATATATTATTTGTATATGTCAAATTTGTTAACTAACCAATTTTCTAAATAAAAAAAAAAAATAAAATAAAAAATAAAAAAAAAAAAAAAAAATTATGGGAGCCAATACTTTGGAATCGCCTAATTTTGCTGGATATTTCTTAAAGAGTAAACACCTGTGTTGTCTCTAAAATGAATAGTTTTTAAATGATTTTCACATTTAAGTTCTGATTTTGAAAACTTTGTGTTCTCAGAATTGTTTCTCAAGACCAGAATCAATTATAGATCTCACCAGTATTTAATTCAATATTTTTTAATGATATGTAAAGACATGCATCAGAATTGAATAATGTTCCAGAAATTATCCAACCCAATTTCGATCAAACAGATGGGGAAGCTCTTTATTTCTTTTAATTGATTCACCCAAAACCTCTGACATGAAAACATTGAGTCCCAAAAGAATATTTATTGATGATGACTTGAAGAATTTTGGTTTTGTTAATAATAAATCATTGAAAGATTCAACTAGACTTAACACAGTGATTTATGTGGTAAATGACCGCAAACCTTATCCATATTAAAAACTGAAGTTTTTAAAGACTGTTCTAGTGAAAAATGAGATTTATTTGTAATTTTTCATTTGTCTGCAAAGCAGCTGACTCTAAACATGAAAGTTTTCCCATGCAACCTTCTTTGATGAAATTAGCCTGTGAATGAGTATCTATAAAGCTGGACAATGCACAAAATTTCCACTAGAATTGTGAACTCGAATTAATGCAGTACACAACAAAACTTCTTTATCTTTACATCTATGATTCACAAAATTAGAATTTGTCTGATTAGAAAAGATAGGAATAGGTTGCTCTACTATATTCTTAGGAGTAAATACTGTACTATGTACAGATAGCTCACTATTTTCACTATTAGTTATAGAATGTGCAGCAGAATCATCTGATTTTGCAAAATGCAGTAATGAATTATGCTTATGTTGGCAAGTTTTGCATTTACTTGCACTCTTGCATGACTTAATTCTGTGCTCACTAGATAAACAAATAAAACACAATTTGTTTGATTTTACAAATTCAAAATTTTTGGAACTAGCCAATTTTAAAAATTGTTTTCACTTCCACAGATTATGATTTATAATAAGAACATATTCAGTATTGGTTTGTAAGTGTAGGGAAGTGACTTGGAAATTGGTTTTTTAAATTCCTTAAAATTAACTTTATTGTATTGAAGTGTTCTGATTTGTTCTTTTAGTAAAAAAGCAAATTAGAGTTCCTAATTTTCATCATTTAATTGACATTCATATTAAATCTTAATATAATAATAACCCTTTCAGGCGCACTACCCTTTAAAGTTGAGATATTAAGGAAAAATTTTATAGTCTGTTTATTTAGGCCCTAAATAGTGTACAGTAAAAATTTGGTAAAGATTGCACTGACCATTTCGATTTTGTTGGTGTTCCATCACATGGAACACTGCGCCGCAAAGGGCTATGAAAAGCGAGCATTGCAGTGAAACACACTAATGCGCAAATCTTTCGTATATTAATAAAAAATCACTGTATTATGCCAGTGTAGTAGACTTAGCGTACCCCAGGGTGCATCATAAGGAGGACTGCTACTCTACGACCCCAAAAATAAAGAAAAAAATGGGGGGGGAGTGAAAAAGTGATTTTTATGTTTTAAATAAAAACATACGTAAAGATTGGTTTACAAAAGAATAACTTCAATTAATTGGTAAGGAAAAAGCTCTAGACAAATTGAAAGGGGGCTTTTTTCGCACAAGTTCCAAATATCTTTACTTTGACAACTTATCGGTGTAAAATCATGCAGCAACTTCTGCACAGTCTGTTTAGTTACCCAAGTAAGGTCTTGGGGCTGCATAGAGGGGCCTGGTTGGAATTTATTCATCATAATCATCTTCACTTGCATGCGATACATCGTAGCTATCAGATTGAGACTGTTCAAGTGGTATAAACATATTTCTCTGTATCACTATCTGCATTCTCAGATTCACTACCAGAGGGCAATTCTTGAAGCATTTTTATTGCTTCAAAAAGACTACCTCTCCGTGCCATTTATTAACAATTAGCAAATTTAAAAAATAAACTACAAATTAAATTTTATTTGCATAAAAAAGTATAAACTAAAATATATAAATTCAAAACAATATCTATACAGTAATATAAAATAAGAGTAGTAGCAAAAAGGAAAATCGAGAACATAAAAATAATGCACCTTCTATCTAGAAATAATGTGAAATAACTGATATAATCTTAGACCCCACTGAAGCTTTCCAATTCAAGAGGCCGAGAAGGTTGTATAAATATTTCCCATACAAGAAATCCTCCCCTGTAAATTCCTAAGCAAAAGTTCATTTCTCCCCGAAAGAGAGAAAAACTGTAAACATAAACACAGATGTTTCCCTCATCATTGCGTTCAAGGCTAATCCCGCACTGACGGCGTAAATGAATACGACCGTTGCGGCCAGTGTTCCAGGGGATGGAACACCTTGTTTTTATTCAATGATTCTACGTATACTATATGCGTAAAAAATTTAAAGTAATATAGAATAAATAGTTCAATGGACAGGCAACAAAATAACACAGAAATTTTTTTCCAAACATTTATTTATACCACAAAAAAATTTGTGGAAAATTTCTTAAAAATAGAGGGATTTGTATAACATAAAATAATTGAAAATTATTTGTCGCCTTGTGTGGTGCTGCCATCTATTATCAAAGAAGAACGTTTAAAGAGCATTTTAAAAAAAATTTGATCCATTTATCTCTAAATTCAATGGTTTGGTAACAATTTAAAATTTGGTGTTCCATCACCTGAAACATTGCGCCGGAAAGGGTTAAGGAAATATTTTTACCTAATTTTTCAATGATTAAATAAAATTTATATCAATGTGTTTGCAAACCCATCTACTTTTTGATCTAAAACATTTAAAGATCGTATACATTCATTAATGACATCTAGCTGTAAAATTGAACTAGAGAGTCTGCAGTACGTTGATGCGATAATAATTTTTTAATAAGAGTAAGTTTTTTTTTTTTTTTTTTTAAACAAAAGTATTAAAACTCTTTTGTTTGAATATCTATCCTTAAGCAAATCCCAAGATATTTTATAATCTGAATCTGTTATAGGAATTGCATGAATAATTTTAAGAGCATCGGATTTACTAGAGCTTTTTAAATATTGAAGTTTTTGAGCATCAGACAAATTATCTTTAATACCAACATTGGCTTTGAATAAATCCAAAAAGTAAAAGCCAGTCTTATACAAAACTATTAATGTCAGTAGTGATAACTGAGGTAATCTTGTCCATTTTTGGACCTTGCGTCATATAACCCAACCAACCAACTAACTACATTCACAAATTGTTTCTTAGTGTCAGTTGATGAACTTAAATTTATATCATTGTGAGTAGCATTTTACGATTTCTGTATCCTAAAAGCAAATAAAGTTCATCAAAATTATTCTAAAGTGCTTGAAATTCTCAATGTATGTTTCAGTATCTTTTCCTTCAGATACAATGTATATATCATCTTAAATACTCAATATTTCATTAGTTTGAGTTTCTTTTTTAATAATTTAACTATTGATTCATCTGAATCAATAATTTCATGATTAATTTTATCTCTTTATCTTGTTAAATTGCCTTTGGAAACTTTTCTTAATTAATAGTGTCTTAAGATCTAGAATTAATATAAAAGTTCACTCACCTTCAACGAAATTGAAAGTGAAATTTTTATCTGAAATGAATGGAATCGGTGCAAAGACATGCATTTTCCGATGTTTCTTTTTTCAAATCAATTTCAATATAACTCTGAACTCGATTTCACCAATAAATGAACTTGGAAGGAATAAATATGCATGAAAACAAAATGGAGCTAACGGTTGAAAGTTAATGCAAAGTAGAATACAATTGAGTTGTTTACAAACAACGGCTAAAGAACAGGATTGGCATTTACAAAAACGGTAAGAGGAAAAACAAACCATATATACTACAAGTGGTGCCACCTTTTACTTACTAATGCATGAACAGAATAAAAATTGTTAGCTAATTTTGAAATTGTAAATACTTCTTTATTGAATAAAAATCCAAGTGCCAAAACTTGAGTTTCCAATTGAAGATTTCTCTCTGATCCTCTTACCTTCATCCTTAAAGATTTGATTGTATCTGACAGTCTGTACCCCTTTTTAAGTATCTATGGGCAGATGTCATATTACCAATGCCCACAGTTAGGCTAATTGCCAAAATTATTATAAGGATAAGCAGAGCTGCAAATATTAAATTTTAATGCAGTTAAAAAAACGTTAGCTATTGGTTTCAGTACCTATTAAGTATTTCGTTCTATTAATAGAACCTTTAATATAAAAAAGAAACTAATAACATGCCAACAATTTTACTTACCTAAAAAAAGTAATTTTAATTTATTGATACTAAAAATAAAATAATTACATAACATAAATTAAGTTTAAAATTTGAGAATAGATAAAGATATTCCAATTAAATAATTCATTGTCATTACTAACGAAAATAAGTAAATTATAATACCAATGACAATAATAGTTTTTAGCCAAAACTATCAGACACCAAAGTTTGAGTTTCTGAACTGTTGCTTTTAAAACACCTTGGATACACCCCCTTTGATGAACTGGCATGCATATACAATAAGTTTGATTATGAGTATAGAAATTTCAGTTCGGCAAAATAAAATTTTAAGTGTGTTAGTAATAAATGATATAGTAGTACTCTGGTGAGGTATAGGAGAAAAAATAAAGTTGAAAATAACACACAAGTATTTTAAATGAATGATGAATATGGTGATAAGAAATATTGCATAGAACTGTACTAAACTAAAACTTAAAATCACTGAATACATAAATTTAAGCTTGTACTAGGGTAACAATGCCTCTTATCACCATCAACTCCAAATTTACTAGAAATTATTAACTCCAGTATCTGATTACAAAATAATTCCGATCAAGATAACATATCTAAATTTTATACTTTAACATTATCAACGTGTGCAACATTAGTTATACACGTAGCTCAAATAAACATATCACACAAACATCTGTTAATTAATTAAGTTTACAAATTAATACAATATCCTCATTTCCCTTGAAAAAGTTCATAAATAGCATGTTATACAAAACAATACTTAATTCATAACTATGGCTGTGTGTTGCGTATGATTAAAATAACACATTATGGTACATAATATGCATTCACTCAATACCTAAACATTCACATGCGTAGCCTTGACACACCAATACAATG
>JAPDSC010063931.1:813888-829319 GCA_026290005.1 Latrodectus geometricus | reverse complement strand
GACTAAGTGACACTTTGTCAAGTTATACAAAGTTATACATATTATCTTTGAATGTACACCAACTTATGGGAGAATTTCCTAGTAAAACGAGTTGACCTCCTAGAGATGTTCTGTCATCTCAATTAACAGCAAAATCAGCATCTGAATAAACTCCAATTTGGGATTGTTTACAAGAAAGTTCTAAGTAAAAATCTGCAGTGTTGATAACATAACCTATAAGTCTTAATAAACCATCTCAATGATGCATCCCTGGATTGGACTGTAATTGGCTGAAATTATTAACAGCATAAGAGATGTCAAAACGAGTTCTATTAGCCAAAAAGGATAGACAACCTAATACACTTCTATAGGGAAATTTTAGAATTTCTCTTTCTTCCTCCGCCATAGAGGGACAGGAAGTTTCAGAATAGATTGAACCTTTAGATATGGGTAGTGATGAAATTGGTATTTTAAATCATCGGAAACGATCACATGTCTTTAATGTATGAGCGTTGAGGAATCAAGACACTGCCATTTTCTTCACCTAACTCTACGCCTAAAAGGATACAAATCTTGCCTAGTACTTTTATTTCAAAATGGTTTTTCAAATTATTAATAATTTTATCGATTGTCCTTTAGTCTCTGCCAAATATAACAAAATCATCAACATATAATATCAAAATTAAGTTATCTCCAAATAAGCACAAATTACCCCCCTGAAATTTACAAAAACCAATTTTATTTAAAAAAAACATGGATTTCATAGAACCATTGTCGACCACTTTGTCGTAATTAAAATATAGTTCAATCTAAACGACAGAATTTTGTCTTTTGACTAGTTTCTTCAAAACCTGAAGGTTGTGTCACATAAATTCTTTCTTCCAAAGGGGCATAAAGGTAAGCTCCTGTTATATCACATTGAAGGTGATACCAATCTCTTTACATGATATGAGTAACGCAAAGAAAAATCTGATTTAACTAAAGTTGACTACAGGGGAAAAAGTTTCATCATATTAGATACCTTGCTCTTGTTTATAACCCCGTGCTACTAGTCGAGATTTAAATCTTGCAATTTTTCCCGTATCATTTCTTTTTACAATGAATACCTACCTACATCTAATAGGTGTAGTATCTTTTGGTAAGTCTTCCAAATGCCACTCTCCTCGGTTCTTCATGATACAAAGTTCTTCTTTCATAGCATTTAGCCACTCGTCCTTATATTCTGATTCAATTGCCTGCTTATAAGTCTTGGGTATAGGAAAGCGATCTAGTCAGCTGGATATGCTAATATTATTAGTGGTCCCATTATCTTTATTATCTGTTAAAATTGCATCACGACTGCTTAAAACAAGACCTTCTGTCTGGTTTGTTCCTTTAAATTGAAATAAATTAGGATTGAAAACAATATAATTTTTATTGCAGTATTTTGCTACATCATTCAGGGATCATAATCTTTCGTTCTTGCCTTCTTCATAATATACATCTGTATGCAATCTTTCTTTTGAACAGCCTTTCTTTCCCAGTTTACTAATCTAGATTCTGGTTTAGGGCTAGGAATATAGTCTATGAAGACTTCAGAATCACTGTCATCGCTTTCAGAATCATGAAATACAATGTGGCATCCGATATCATCAGTATCATTGTCACTCCCCCCTTCATTCTCATTAGAGACAGTCGAAATCCTGTTACTAAGGCCCAACACTGCTCCACTTAAAGTGTCCTTGTAGACAACTTTCTCATTAAAAGAAACATTAATAGTTTCAATTATTTTGTTTGTTTCAGGTATCCAAATCTGGTATCCTTTTGTATGGAATGCATAATTTTGCAGAGTCTGACATATCATTATTAATACTAGCCTGTTGGTTTTAACTGACTAAATTTTCATATATCATAACACAGCATTTAAGAGTTTCGTTATCGAAAGTTTTAAATACATCTTTATTTTTACTTTCATTTAAAACATTACTTAAACACTCTGTTTCATTATTAACGTGTCAGTACTCAAATTATCTTGAAATGTAACAGTATCCAAATTTTTATCATAACTCTTAACATTCAAATTATTATCATACAAATTATCAAAATTAGAATTATTTTCTAATGCATCACATTTTGATTGTAAATTATCACACACATCGTATTTTATTACTTTCTATTTCATTACATCTTATATTAATATCATTTATATCAAAATTTAATTCATTTAGTGTACTTAAAGACAATAACTTCATTTGATAAATTATTAACCATTGGACATGTAACATTAATTGGTTCTTCAAAATTTATACTATCTTCATACTTAGTTAAAAGCAAATTAAATAATGCCGCTTCCTAACTCTGGTCAAAAGCACATGTTAATGTAACTCTACCATAAAGTGTTTTAAACTTTTCTGGAAATAAATTGCTCCTTACTACAGAAATTTGTGTTCCTGTGTCAACCATTCCATTTATAATTTTTGAATCAATCTTCAATTTGATTATTGGTAATGAGTCAAGGTAATTTCGCCTATTATTTTCCTGCCTTACATTTAATAGTTTGTCTAATGAATTTCGAGTGGTCAAAATATTTTCATTTCTTATTTCTTCGCTTTCATTTTTCTCCTTATGCACCTACAAAAGGGATTCATGATAACGAGATTTACAAATAGAACACTTTTGTTTTGGTTTGCAACTCATCCTGAGGCAAATTTCTTCATAACAAATTAAAGAATGATTATTATTTTTTAACATTTGTTTTTTCCCCAGTTGGTGTCAGCGAACAACTTTCTTTATGAAGGGTATTAATACAATTGCATATGAATAGCGGTTGAAATAAGGTGCGGATGAGAAAATTTCTTTAACCTCTTGACATACGAATTAATGGAGCTTGATGCGACCGAAAAATACCATTTAATTTTGCTCAACTGAACAGTTACGTAAATGCTGAGAAAAAGTATATTTTATTTTGAAATTTGGATTTTTCATTCAGATAGATGTTATTAAAGAACATCTAAATAATATTAAAAAATATTAATTTAATAGTTCTAAATAGTGCGGAATATTTCGAAACATTTTGGAACATGTAAAGCAACTAAACATTTTTTGCACTGCCATGTTGTTTCACTTCGTATGTTATGCTTCAAGCACACGCGACATCTCTTTGCGGGTAGTTTCTTTTTTTCAGTCGAGGGAATATGTTCAGGGAAATGTGCCCAATGTTTGGCCTGTTGCCGTGTTGGGCATTCTATTTTCGACGGTCTGCCACATATTTGATAATTAGGAAGAGACAAATTGTGTAGCATGTCTTCTGCAATATTCAATCGAAAATTTACTTTCGATTGCTTTGTTGGATTAGGCAACTTGAAATATAGGACATATGCATTACAGATAGCTATGTCAACCATATAAAAGAAAATTTTTTTTATATCCTTTGACATTCTTCCGCATTAGTGAGAAACTTGCAAGAAAATGGTCGTGTCCATCGACCCTACCCATTCCACGATTGTACTCTATTACACAACTGGGTTTTGCAACATCTTCTTGCTTGTCTCCCTCCTTTCTTCTTATTTTTCCTGTGGCAACCATTTTTGCTTTTGAATGTTTGCTGTTCATTATATATACATCTTTACTATCACGCCAGCGTAAGCACAGAATACCGCTACAAGATAACATTGTTACGTCTCCCTTTTTTAGTTTGTACTATGTAAGCTTCTGTTGCATATTTTTTCGATTTTTACTAACTGTTCCAACAATATTTGTATTATTTTTATTCAATATTGTTAACAATTCTGGTGAGAAATACCAGTTGTCTAAAAACAAGGTATACCTTTTCCCTAAAATAGATTTGGCTAGCTCCATTACTACACTCTGTGGTAAGGTATATCGCTTCCTTGAATTTTATCCTGTCCTATGTAAATTTTAAACTTAGAACAATAACCAGAAGTAGATTCACATAGTTTGTAAAATTTAGCTCCAAATCTAGCACGTTTTGATGCAATAAATTGTATGTAATTCAGCCGCCCTCAGAACTTTATAAGGGATTCGTCTATGACTACATCTTCTTCTGGAACGTATAATTGTTGGAATTTGGTATTTAGATATTCGACCACGGATCGAACTTTTCGTATTCTATCTTCTTAAGACATCTCATTAATCACAAAAAGGAGATAGTGCGTTATATATAGGAAACGATTACGAGGCATAATTTGGGGAAAAACAGGTGTTTCTAGTATTCTGCGTTTTGACCAATACAGGTCTATTTTGGATTTTTTTACCTGAGACATAATAAAAAATATGCCTTGATTTCATCGCTCGTTACTGGCAACCAGTCCTTGCTCATTTTCATATTGCATTGCATGTTCATTTGAGCTGCATATCTATTTGTTTCAGTGACTATTATTTTAAAAAACTTCGTCAGATAAAATTTGTTTTATAACACACAGGTGTCGAATTTGCTCCCAATGTTCGTAATACTAATGGTTTGATACCAGGAGTTTCAGTAAACTGTTTTATGTTTACAATATTTTCTTCTGTCCATTTCCATCCATCGTCTGCTACATCAGAATCATCACTACTTGATATGGGTCTTGCACATTTACGAACATTTTGTAGGATGGAGCTAGCTTCACTTGAACTATCACTTGAATAGTCAAGAGTATGAACATTTCGATGATTTGTGTCAATCTCATTATCATCACTATAGAATAACCAATTGTACCATCATCGTCACTTTCATATAATGCATCCAACTTATACATTTTACAGGGATTATTTATTATCTTTATTAAACTCAAATATTGTCTTCATTCACAGTGCGAGACTTCTAGTAAACTGAATGTTACTTTCAGTGTGCTTCTTCTTACGTGTTCGATGCTTTTTTGTTCTTGAAGTTGAGAAGGTGATAGGCTGGACCACTTTGAACGTTGTAAACAAATAAGAATCGACGCACGAGTGAAGCAACTATGTAATCTAATTGTATACTGCACGGCATCTGCCAAAAAAAGCTTTTGACGAGTCTGACTCGTCAAAGTCCACAGCGGCCTGTAAAATGAAAGACGAGTCTGTCTCGTCATTGTATGTCATGGGATTAAATTGTGCAGGTGAGGATAAAGTTAAAAATCATTACTCTTTTGCAAATCAGTATTTCCAGGTTTCTTATTTTCCCACCAAATTTCACAGAACAATTATGACACAAAACTCCTGTGCAAAGATTTTTGTTTTAAGATTAATTTTTTGTCATGTTTGATTGTAATATTTTTGATTTAATGTATTAGTAATATTCTAAATCAATTCTGAAACTTATGTCCTCAAACAGAAAATACAACTGCAGATACATTGCACTAAATATACTTGTTTGAGGTTTCCTGAAATAATAAAAACAAATTAAGATTTTATAAACATTTGGTAAATATTATAAAACTTTAAGTAGATCATCAACTAAAAGAATTATTAAATTTGATATTCTCTGCACTGAAAATACTTCAATTATGTGAGGAGAGTAAGGATTATTATGTATTGTAAGGAACATCTAGGCACTGGGAATAAATTTGAACTGTTGCTAAAGAAAAAGTAATTTTATGTTAATAACTAGAATTTAAATTTCTTCATGGCAGTAAAAAATTTTGTGGATTTTGGCATGCTATAAAATTGTATTTCAATATGGAAATGTAGCAGTTAATGGATTCTTGGCAATTTTTTTTGTTGTAAAAAACTGCACAAAAAAAACTGGTTTTACACACAATAGTATATTGATGAGTTTTTTTTTTACAATGTTGGTGAAATAATGGTAATCTGTACTAAGGAATTGTTTTGCACCTTATGTGACATGGGAGCTTTTTTTAAATTAAAACCACTTGAAACCTTTTTTAAATGGACATCTAAAGTTTTGTATTAAACGAGATGTGTATGTGTGTGTGTTGTAAAATTTCACATGCAGATCTTGCTGTAATTACTTGAGAAACATTGGAGGATAACAGGATTTCAATCTTTCTTTCAAGAGACCACAGGGGCTTTATGATGTTTAAATCTGGTGATTGGGCAGGTTTAAATATAGTGATGTGTAAATAAGTCTTTATGTTACTGAAATCATAATTAAAATTACTACAAAGTATTAGGAAATTATCTTAACAAGTGTGATCTCCAAATGAAAACAATATCTTCACTGTAGAGTGCAGTTGGTCAGCTAAAAGTGTGATATAGTTGGCACTGCCTTGTCAGACCATGTAAAGTGATCTGCAAATTATAAGAAGTTGCTATAACTGATTACAAAACCTTTCTCAGGCTTCATTGTAGGGTTACAGGCTTCTAATGTTGGTATGTTACATGTAACTCTATCTTATGGGTGCAATAAGTAAGAACACTGATCATTGACAAGCTTCTCCTGGCCAAGTTGTATGCTCGTACACCACAATGCTCACCATTTCTGATTTATATGTGTCTCATTGGGTTTTGCTTCACAACTGTCCAAATATTTTGTTTACCATTCAAACTGTATGGGTCAATACTAGATGCTATAAATGTTCATTCAGCTCAGCAGTCACATTAACCATCATAGTTTTCCATCTGGGGGTCATTATTTTCCTTAATGACCACCTTTCTTGAATAGAGTTTGTCTTCCTAACTTGTCCTTCCTCAGTTCAGATTTGAAGATGTTGTTTGTCTTAAGGAAAACTATAATGTACAGAAATTAAAAATAAGATGAGGAAACATAGAGGAGTTCAATCAGGAATGATGATATTATTAAGAGTCCTGTAGTGTGTAGATAGACTCCAATCACCTGACATCTTTAGGAGGAGATGTAGAGGTCTGGCCCAACAACTTTTTGAAGGTCTGCAAAGAACTTATTACAATATAAACTCAAATTCTGCTTTTGTTGCTTTTAATTTTTCAACTGAGAATCTTCTGACCCTAGTTCCATCATGAACTCCCTTAGTTTCAAAGAAATGTTCACTGTTGTAAATTTTGATTTTATTATTGACAAGTGTTATCTGCAAAATACTTGGAAAATTTTTGAGGATTACTTCCTACTGATTCTGCACTACATGAACCATTCGTGAAATGATACCATAGGATGGGTTATCAAGAGGCGACAAAAAAGTGATGTCATTGATTCATTTGCTGTTTTTGCATTCAACCAAAATGTGAAAGTGAGATAAAATGTCAATACTTATAGTTTGGAATATTTAAATCAGCGATTATAAGAGGTCATTTAAACACTTTCTAAATCCTAAATCCAATTTTAGCAGCTTTTGTCCATAACTTTAGTTTTAGTTCCATTTGCTGCAATGAATTCTAGTTTTGCAATAGCTCTTTTTTTTTTTTTGATGATGGTTGAATCATGGAAATTTCCCCACTAGCATCGATTAAAAATTGGGTTGTGCTTTCCTTATTTCTAATGAAAAGACAACACATCTCTATTCCATGATCCTCTGTCATCTATGAGATTCAGAGATTTAATTTTCCTGCAGGTATGTGTTAGTCCAATTGTTAGGATTATTGCATTTCTAACCTTAATTGCCAAGCCTTGAGTGATAATAACATATTTTCATTCTTGCTATTACATCTATTCATAGTATTACTTTTAGAGTGGGATCTAAATTATTTATATCTTGAATATCTTTTATTTGTTGACTTGTAGGGATAATCTGCAATCGGCTCCTCAATATAACTAAAACGTTGTAGTCACTAGAGCAAGCTATGGCAGCTTTCTGACGTGACATGGAATTTATTTCCCAGGTTTTATCGATTATTGTCGCCACCTTGACTAAATCGTTGCCAATGATAGATAAAATACTCGATAATGCTGTTGATAGTCTTTAAAACAGAGAATTTTAAGAAAAATTTTACCTATCTTATTTCATGCCAAATTCTTTTTACATAAACTGTGAAATTTTGTGTCTCCCAATTCTACATCAGTTATTAATTTTTGTGTTTTGGTTTTGGGGTAGATGGAAAATGGTTTGTCTTTAATAACCATGTACACTGCTGGCCACTCTAAATGCAACACCCTGATGGAGGCATGTAAATGACATGAAATTTACAACATGCATTAGCGGAGACAAG
Source organism: Latrodectus geometricus (assembly GCA_026290005.1). Taxonomy (NCBI): domain Eukaryota; kingdom Metazoa; phylum Arthropoda; class Arachnida; order Araneae; family Theridiidae; genus Latrodectus; species Latrodectus geometricus. The sequence goes on along the minus strand of JAPDSC010063931.1, from coordinate 821,300 downwards.
ATATTCAAGTGATTAAAATTTCAGCACAGGCGCACATCATGCATGTCTGTGGTGCCACTTCAAAGTGCAATTTAAAGCTTGGAGACTGACGATTTGTGTTTTTCTCGGGTTTTTTTTTTTTTTTTTTTAAATGACGATCCATTATGCTTCGTAGAAAACAGCGATCATTTTTGATCAAGTATTCAAGTTCGACTGAGGAAGGACAGTGGCCTACCAATATTAAGGATTCTCTTTCGGGGAAATCAGTAGTTATGTTGGACGAAACAAAACAACTGTAATGCTTATATGTGATCGTTGGATGCAGGAGGATGTGATACACTGACATGTTTAATTACATCCATCTCAGTACACCACTTTACGTGATGACGGGCAAATTGTGCACATGACGGATTGCTCAGACATATCACGAACCATGGCACAGCTTATTCAGTCTATAACTCATCACCCAGTGTCTGCGCCCCTCATCAGCGTACCATTTCGTCTACAGAGTGGTCTGCTGGCAAGACGTCCAGTGCTTCATCTTCCCTTGATGGAGAACCACAGATTTCTCCACCACCAAGTGTGTGAGGAGAGAAGAATGTGGAAGGCAGAATGGAAAGAAATTGTCTTTTCTGTCTGCAACATCACAATGGCTGCTTTCCAGTCTGAAGACACTGTGGAGAGATAATTCTGTACAGCTGCCTTTGCTCCGCCACACTGGTCCTGCACCAAGTATTATGATATGAGGCAGTATTAAATATCACTATCACTCTCTTCTAGTATGAATTGCTGGTTTTGTAAACAGCCAGCGAAACATCTCTGAGATGTTGAAACCAGTTGTAATTCATTACCTTCAGGGCTTGTTCGCAGCCATATTTCAACAGTATAATGCGAGATCACACGTAGCACACATTGTCAAAGGGTTCTTTGTCAATCACCAGATTGAACCACTTCCGTGGTCAACTTGCTATCTGGATTGTTCATCGATAGAAAACATGTGGTCCCTGATTGCTCAATGATTGACCCAAATTATATCCCTAGCTGACACACCAGATCAACTTTGGCAACTTGTGGAATTACTGTCTGCTGTAAACCAAAATCCAAACTCATCCAAAATCTCTGAATCAATGCCAAGCATGTGGCAGCAGTGATCTCCTAACAATGTCAGCTACTCTGGCTACTGATTTTGGATGGAACCACACTTTACAAAAGTCTATAAATTTATTCATTTGGTACTTGGTCTCAACATGTTATCTACAAAATAAGTTTCGTTGTGGTATCTCTAATCTTTCTTGTTGTTGTGCAATTTCAGTGGCCAACAGTGTACAAGATTTACATTCAACTCCTAAAGGCTGCGAGTTTCTCACATTAATTTCAATTTCATCATGCTATCTTCCTAACACATCCAAAATCTCTTTAAATCAAAATTGAAGCGTGTGGCAGCAATGATCTTACTCAATGGTGTCTACTCTGGGTACTGAATTTGGCAGGAATCATACTTCACAGAAGTCTATAAATTTAATTATTTGGTAGTTGGTCAACATATTATCAACAAGATAAATTTTGTTGTGATATCTCTTCTTTTTTGGGTGTTGCAATTTAAGTTGCCAACAGTGTACTTATCGTCCTTTTGGAGATCGATCAGAATGTCCTTCACTTGAGATATTTCAGCATTAATGGAACATAGTACTTTGTGTGATCCTTTGAAATTAAGTTTCCAATTGGAGAAACCATAACCTTCGGTCTGGTTTCTTAAACAGTGGGTTGTTAATGATAACTCTAACAATCAATATCAAACTATCACTTTTGTTTTCCATTTTCAATTCCTGAGAATCTCTCTAGGAAATCCCCAATGAAGTAGAGATTTTATGCAAATCTTTTACCCACAGCAAACTTTTAACTCTGGAGTAAAATTAGATTACCCAATGACTTGAGAAAAAAAAACAAATTTCTTTTATTTTTCTTTGATACAAATCTACTAGTTGTTTCTATCTAAACACAATAACTTTTATAAAATCTTCTGTTGCCACCTTAAGGAAAATAAAAGGGTATAGGATTAAAAAAAAGGGGAAACAGAGTTTGCTACACAGTGAAAATCTGGTACTTTCATATTTAAGTTAGTTTCATGCCATCTTGTATGGATGACACTGTTTACAGAGAGATTTCCATTATTTTGTGTCAACTTTATATTTGTATTCTAAAACTACCCATTTACAGAAAATATTCTGAAAATATCTAAGGAATTTTTGAAGAATCTGAAAAAATTGTCTTCAAAGTTCACCTAAAATAAATAGAAGTTGATAAATTTATTTTGCACTAAGCAGTAAGGAAATTAACGAAAAGAGAAAATTTACAGGACTGGATAAACGAGAAGGGAGGGGGGGGGGTGAACTTAAAGCTAAGTTTTTACTTAAAAAATTAGATAACAAGTTTTTATAGAAACTTATGGATTATATGTGTATTTGCTTTTTCTTGAAATTTTTTTACTTTTTTAAAATCAAAATGTGTACCACTGTTAAATTATATTTAATTTAATAAATTTGTGTCAATTTTTTATATATGAATAATGCTGAAATAGAAATAATCTGTGAATTTATTGTCTTTTGATATTATAGCTTTTCTTTATATAAATTGTTTTAATTGCTGAAAGAAATGAAAAATTTTGAAGTATTATTTTGGCAGAAAAAATTAAGTATTACAAATAAAAAATTGTTTGGCATGCTTGTTAGATGGTTAGAGAAAGTAATATTTGACAGTCATTTATATTCTGTTAATTGCTTTGTTATATTTAGAAATATTAGCATTGAATTCTTAATTTTTTTGTAGTTTGAAACTATGTTGATATTTCAGCAGTAGCTGTGCCTCTTGCTTTGCAGGTTAAATTTTTGTCTTGAAAAATTTAACCCACAGAAAATATTTTGTAGATTAAATTTTAAAACGTTTTGGAGGGGAATCTGTTTTATATGTAAGCGTTAAGTGACTATGATTTATTGGAAAATAACATTAAAATTTATGTGCTCAAAATTTTCTATATTATTTTTGAAAATTATATTACTCATTGTTCATTTATTTACAAGTTATTCTTTTTATTTCATTTATTTACAATTTATACAATTTAACTGTTTCTTTATGTTTTGCAATTTTCTAATTTTGAAATTAAATTTTATGGATTAAATTATGCTTATATAGGTTTATCCTAATAGATACTATATGTTGGGCCATAACTATTATAGTTGAAAAATGCAAATCTGGAAATAAAAAGTGCACATAACCTTACAAAAATTGGGATTCATTAATTAAATGAATATTGTTTATTTTCCCCTAAACTTTAATACATTGTAATGTTTAATACTTTGAATACATTTTGGCCACTATACATTAAAATTTATTCTGAGCTTATAAACTTGTGTTAATTTCCAAAGTCTTTTGGACAATTATAAGATTATTATATTTATGTATGTTTTTACATTCTAATATTTTGTTTTTAGGTGAATCGTTTTACTTCTGCTTCTAAAACTCTTAGCTCCAAAATAATACATATGCCCTGCTCATGTAAAATTGATGAATCCAATCCATGTGGCAGTAATACATGCTTGAATCGATCTTTGTTAGTAGAATGTGAAAAGAAACACTGCAATGCTGGTGAAAAGTGTCAAAATCAACGATTTCAAAAAAAAGTTTATAAATCCACTAAAATCATTAAAACTGAAAATCGGGGTTGGGGATTAGCAGCAACTGAAAATATTAAAAATGTGAGTACCATATAGTATCAAATTCATTATTTCAGTTACAGTGATGGTAATTTATATAATAAAGAATTTTCCTTTAAGAAAGTGTAATGCTTTGAAATTTTTATACTTGTTAAGATATACTCTTATGTATTTTTTGGAGAAAGGCTTTCTTAAGATCAGCTTTAATAACTTTTCAAATTTCTCTCCCCTTAATATTCTCCTTTTTATAAATTTCAATAGGAAGAAAAAATTTTCTAAATTTAGAGATTTCAAGCAATTTTTTTTTAAAAAAAGGATAGAAATATAAAAGTTTTTTTAAAAAAAATTGCAGTATTGAATGCTTTTTTTATGATTGATGTTTCAAAATTTGAGATAATTTATTGTTAAGTTTTAATTTCATTATAATCTCAATATCATTTATTTATTAAATTTGGTATTTTGTCTTTAATTATATTGATATTTTTTAGGGGGATTTTGTGATTGAATATGTAGGTGAAGTTATTTCACATGAAGAATATCGTAAACGATCAAAAAAACTTCAGGAAATTAAGGATTCTAATTACTATTTTGTGTATTTGGATTCTCGTTGCATTATTGATGCTGGGCAAATGGGAAATAATGCTCGATTCATCAATCATTCATGTGATCCTAATTGTGAAATGAGTAAATGGTCTGTCAATGGTAATTTAAGCATTGGTATCTTTGCCATCAAAGATATAAATGCTGGTAAGATTTATTTTATAATTTTCCTAAGTATGAATTCTAATATTCAGTTGGGTACACTAATCTATTAAATTTTTTTAAAATCTTCAATTTATTTTCAACAATTTAGAATTTTTTCATTGAAGTTATGAAATATTAAGTGAGAAAAAGCATAGGAAGTTCTGCTTTAACTTTAAAGAGATGTAAAACTTACTTATAGAATCTTTTCATGTTAAAATGCAAACAATAGTTTTAAGCTGTAATATTTGTAACAAAGGGAATTTTTAATAGGCCTGAGAAAGTGTTAAACAACTTGTTAGTTTTCTTATGTTGCTTATTTTCTTTGTTTATTAATTTTTAATCTATCAAAATTTTTCAGTTTTAATTGCATTTTGGATGTCTAAAATGATTTCTTGATATGTTGTTATATTCTGCTTTAATGTGAGTGAAGCAATTTTTTTGATAAGAGATATAACTACTTTATTAACAGAAATTATATGATTATAACTGCAAATTTTTCTCAGTTTTGCTTATTCTAATTGTAAATTATATAGGAAATTTCTTTTTTATTACTATGCTAGGAAAGCTTTACATGAAGCTTGGAAAGAAATATTTTTATTGTTTCATGTTTTTCTGTGATTAATTTACAATGATGTAATTTTCCAAAACTCAGTGCTCTTTAATGAATTTGTGTAATTTCTGAACAAAAATAAATTAATGAACTGAGTAATTGTGTTAACTTTTTGATTCAAATGAATGACTTTGTAGTGACTTTTCTGCTTTAAATTTAATTTTTGACTTTTTCAAAACAGACTGTTTCCTTTAACTCCTTATTAAATGAAATTTTCTATAAAAAAGAAAAACATTGAGACAAATTTTTTGACTAATTTTATTTAAGGGGACAAGATTTCTATTTACATCTTCAGTTCTATCCTTAAATATTTATTTCCAACAAACTTTTCAGCTCTCTTCATGTACTTCTGGAAGAAACCAAAGCTATTGTACTACTGTACTGTAACAATGTTTGTTAACTTATCATCTGCTGGAGAAAAGTATTTAATTTTTCTGTTAGCAGTCTGTATTTCAATTTGTTATACTTTCTGGAACTAACATTAACACTTGGGATATGCTTAATTTTGGAATTTGAAAAGAGAAAATTACTGTTTGTTACAATTCTTGTTGAAGAAATACTTAGAGTAACAATTATTTCCTTTTCAAATCTATTCTAACAATAGTCACATTGCTTGAACAATGTCGATAAAATTTTTATGATGTCTTGGTTATGTATCCTTATATTAATCCATGCTAATAAAATGGAATAAATAATATTAATCAGTGGTATATGATAAAATTTTTAATTTTTCCAATAAAAAAAAAAGCAGTTAATTTCAGAAATTTAATTTTTTAGTACAATTGCTAAATTATGTGTATAATAATGGATTATTTGATTAATTTTTCTTACTGATAAAACTGCTAAAAAGAAATGAATTCTTGTGAACCAATTTTATATGGAACAACTTCAGTTAGTTCTGTTATGATTTCTATTATCTTTTTTTATAATATAGTAACTGGGTGTTGTTATAACTGGCTGTATTTTTATATCTTGATATATTTTTATATCTTGTAACTCAAAGCAGAGAAGAAAATTAGAGCTTTAATACTTTATTAGTTTTAAATGTGGTTGTAAAAAACTTATTTTTTAAAATTCTTTTCATTTATTATTTTAATAATTGCAATTAACCTGCAGTAAACTGCAGTACTAGTATTTTTAAAATTGTGAATTATTAATACTTTAAGTTTGATTGGCTTATAACTTATCTGACTCTAACAGTACATCAAATTTTCTAAATCTTTAAATTTTATAGAAAGTTTAAATTCTTTATTATGTTGAATTTTTAAATTTTCTAATCTATTTGTCTTGTCTCATTTTTAGGAGAGGAATTGACATTTAATTATCAGTCTGATAAAAATAATATTCAAGATTTTGAACAGAAATGTTTTTGCGGCTCGATAAATTGTCGTGGATCCATTAGCGGAATATCAAAGGTAAGTAATGAATAATTATTTGTTGTGTAAAATATAATTACTGATGTTGCAATTATATTTTGTGAGTGATAAACTTGGATATTATTAATTTCATAAGTTAAATCGAAATTTTTTATATCAAAAACCATTGTTGAATTACATATTGTTTTGAATCATTGGAATATTCAGGAAAATAAAATTCTGAATGGGGCAAGTTGATTTGTTTTTAATATATATTGAAATATTGAAAGAACTAAAATTTTATTTTTTATTATAAAAATATAAAAAAAAGCATAAAACGCGATATAGAAAATTGAAATATAAAATTTTAAAAGTGTCAATATTATGTTGTTTTATAAAAAAATTGCTTTAGGTATTAATTTTCCAAAAAATTCATCTTAACTCATTACAAAAAAGCTTTTATGACAATCTTAACAAGGAAGATCCATTCCCTTGCTATTTTCATGTTATAGGATATGCATTTTGAATATATTGCTTTTAAAATATACACGGACGGCAGCAAGTTAGAGGACCATGCTGATAGTGGCATCTTTATTGAGAAACCAGAACAAAAATTGTCCATTTGTCTCCGTAACCCTGTCTTCTCTTCAGTCTTTAAAAGTGAATTAATTGCCTTGAAACTATGATCATCAAACATAACTTTTCAGAATTCTGGATTCCATCAGGCAGTTGCAGTTCCCTTCAACACCTTCACAAGTGGGCAATAGTTGGCGGCAAAACAAGTATCTTCATTCTTCTTAAGCTTCAACTAATTTCAAAACTCCATCATGTTAATTTACTATGGGTACCACATCCCAAGTAGACAGATTTGGCAATGAACAAGTGGATCGTTTAGCAAGAGAGGGCTGTTGTCATTCTGCATATTCATCTTCGGCCCTTGCCTACTCTAAGCATAAATCTAAAGTTACCCAGATAGCAAACAGTGGTCCTCAGGATGTTCGGAGAACGTCCTCT
>JAPDSC010063931.1:784752-803888 GCA_026290005.1 Latrodectus geometricus | reverse complement strand
TAGTAATAAGAGAAAATTAATAAGTAAGAATGTAGTTATAGACATACTTACTGACTAGTTCCACTGTCAAAACTTGCAAATCTTTTCACTCTTGCACCACGATTTTACTAAAATTTTTATGTTCTTCTACTATTTTTTGTTATGTTTTTAAGTATAATATAATGGAATACTACTGTAATAAACCAAATGTTGAAATTTTATTCTTCAAAGATTTAGGAAATAATATTTTTTCTACTCAGAAATTGTGCAACTTATCTTATTAAGATTAGTTAAGCAACACTGATTGTTCTGCACTTTCTTTTGGAGGTCTTGTGTATGTAAAGCATTATTTTCCTTTTATTTTACACATCTACTAAACATAAATTTGAGCTACAAGTTTATCAATTTACCATAAAAATTAGTAAAATACTTAAACTGAAATATTGAAATTGAATTATATTTAGGTTTTGAGACATAAGTGAGTTATTTCATTATAGCAAGTGTATCTTTCAGTATATGTACACTGAACTATGCATGCATTTCCTACTGTAACATAAATACTTAGTAATTTAGTTTAGGTAATAAAAATGCTCATAACCTATTGATAGGATTGAAGCCTCAGTGTAATTTTTTTATTTTTTAAATGATTACATGGAAAGTTTTTATTTTAAATAAACTCATTTTATGGCTATCTTTGATTAAGAATAATGCAGAGTACTACTCCTAAAATGATTAAATAAATGAGCTAGTTTTCTTCAACATTTAGAGTTATGCTTCTAAGTTTTCCTTAAAATTTAGAAACTACTATATATTTTTGAAATTACTTGTTTTTTTTATCATTGTTATTGCGGTTTTTCTAACCCAATTTGCTTTAAGACTTTTTTTCTTAAGGATTTAATCCTTTATTTTTTATTAATGTTTAAATTTTGGAAGTTTTTTGTTCATTATCATATAGTATTATCTTGATATTACTCAAGATTCTGGAGATAACAAAATAGTTAAAATTTTCTGAAATGTGTACTGATATCAATATCTCACGATCTTTTATAAGTATCAGATACTGCTATTTATAATTCTATATGTGAAACAAACATATAGAATTATAAAGAATGAATGTGAAGTATGAATAAAATATATTTATTTCTAATCGAAACAGAAAATGCTATTGTAGATGTGAATTAATGAGATTATGATCTCAAATTTTTGGAAATTATAATGAATATTTTGTTTTTGCTAATGATCGTATCTTTATGCAACTAATGTGCTAAGTTTTGACAAGTAGTTTTCATATTTTACCAGTGCAGTCAATTTTTCTATTTTATCTAGTATTACAAAATATTAAGTAAGACTTATATTCAGTATGTGTAAAAAAAATATGTTGGCCCAAAAAAATTTAATATTTAGAGAATCAAATATGACTTAAACTAAATCAACCAAAAGATAACATGTTAAGTTTACCCCCCTTTTTTTTAAAGAAAGAACTGTTTATTGCAAGCATATTTTTTATTACAACAAAAGAGAAAAATTTACAAAATATTTTTTCTCAATACCTTTGGAGTTAATAAAAAGTTTAGTTCTTCAGATTTTTGACTTGCCATGGTTACTCATTAATTTGCTTGAATAATATATATTTTTTTAATTCTGTACTAACATTTTATCTGCATTATCAGTTATTCATTGGTACATTTGAAAAAAAAAATATCTCTAATAAAATAAATTACCACATATGCTTAATGACAAATTTTATAAACTTCTTATTTAAATTTTAAAAAATGTAAAAAGTCTTTACAAAAAATAAATTTATTTTATCAGTGAATTGGAAAATAAAGTCTGTGTTCTTCCTTGGGGTTGTATAGAAAAATTTGGATCCTATTCCAATGAATGTTTCTATTCAAAATTTAACTACCTTAAATGAGCATATATCATATTTTTGATATCAAGTAATTTCTATGAAAATTTTATGATAGAATATACAACTGTTCAACAAAAATAAAGGAAAAAATCATAAAAGTAATAACCATCCCAAAAATAAGTCAATCAGAATGAAATTTGAATATGTTGGTAAGTAAAAGGAGCTGAATAATATAACATTACGCAAAACAGTGGCGCTGCTGATGGAATGCGTCATTTGAAAGGAGTATAAAAATGGATGCCTTAGAACAAGTCCACAATTGTTGCTGCTGGTCTGAAATTAGATATCTGGTATAGGGAAATTGGCTCCCAGGCATCATTTGATCAAACAATTTTGATGACGAGCTATTCAAAGACTAGGGGCAGGACACAATTAGATAGAAGTGGCTAGATGACTGAATGTGAGTCTGTCTGTGATTCATAGACATTGACAACGATTTCTAATCATGGATTTGACACAGAGAAGGCTCAGTCAAGAAAGGCAAGCTTTACCATAATTGCGGATGACCGATATTTATCATTATGGGCACAAAATCATCATAGATATTTATCATTATGCACTCTGGCTAAACTCAGTTAGTCGCTCCTGCAGGCTCCAGATGGCAGGTATCCAGATGAACCGTGCCTTGAACTTTCCTCTTTGCTTGCTATTTTGAATTGGTAAGTGTCTCAAGCTTTCTTATTCGCAGAATGTGCATTTGACCATCAGCAATTCACCATTACATGTCGAAACTTTCTGCGATTGAAAGAAGTTGTCATTGTTTTCATCAAGCTTGTTAAGGAAAGCCTTAGTATGCCTATAGTTATATATATATATATATTTCAATAAACAATCTTAAAGGACAGATTTCATATGTGTCAATGGCTTGTAATAAATTGGCTTTGGTATCTGCAGTAATTTAATTGCTTGATTATTTTTTTTGTTGTAATTGTCAATATATTGTAGTTTTGTAAATTTGCTTAACTATCAATTTTTCTTACATTTTTAGTATTTGTCAATAGAATAGAAAATTTGATATATCATAATTTATTGAATTTTCAAAAGAATATAAAAATGTAAAATTGTGATTATGATGACTCTTTTCAAAGTTAGTTATAATTATTTTTAGTGATTTCCTAACATTCTATAACTTTGTTTCTTATTTTTCAACATCCTATAAATCATTGTTAGAAATTATTTTGTTATTTATATAGCTTTCACTTATTATAAATATTTTAATTCTATGCCATATTTGTATTCAAATGTACATTTAACCTTTTTCTCATTGTTCATCAGAATTTCTGTTTGTTTAAATGCTTTTCATGTGGATCAACATTTTTGAATTAGGCATTTTGATTTAAAGAATAAATCATTTGGTTTCCGTGATAAGTGTAATAGGACTTTTTTTTATATTTCTCTTACAATTTTTAAATTAAGTAACATTTCTTTTTCTATAAGTTATACTTGATTTGAACTAGAAATGAGAAAATGGGAATATCATTTTGGAAATTTTCATCTCATTTAAAGAAAATATATATTTAAAATGTAATGTGCTATCACATTCCATGTTACATAGTATTTTATTCCTTATATCTTTAAATTCCATTCCATTCCTGAAAATTTTATTCCAGAAATAACTGTATTTTAAATTGAATAAAAGGAATTGCACCTCATACTTTAAGTTTTGTTGAAGTTAAAAAAATATTTCAATGCTTGCATGTATAATTTTAGCTCTTAGAGTGAATTTATATAATAAATTTCACTGTCAATTTTGTACAGCCATCTTTTATTTCAATAGATTAAAAATATTTTCTTAAATATTGCTATATGTATATATTAAAAACTTAATTTTCTCCTTCTTAATAAAAAATGTGTCAAGATTTACACTGGATGCTGCCCATGTTATATAACACTAGTAATTAGATATTTCAATGCAGAAATGGTAAGATTAAAAGTCTGAGTATGTTTTTGGACACTGAACAATAATTGTATTGCTTTGGTTTTTCCATTATCATACAATTTTTTTTTAATGAAACTCATACTATCATGTTTAACAATGGAGCATTATGCTTCTCATAATTTTATTTTCTGTTATAACTTAAACTTTACCAAACTTTTTCTTTTTTGGAATGTCAGATATGTTTTTAATTCTTAAAATCATTATTTCTTCTAATTTAATAAAATTTTACCTTCATTTAGAAGCATTTAATTACCTCTTAATTTAATAATATGGTAATGTAATTAAATAATATCATCATTAGAGTTGGTTGAAATATCAATAACAAAATTACATTCAATTGTTATTAATTTTAAAGTTTAGTTAAAAATTGATTCGCTTTACTGTTTGAGTGTGGAAGAGTTTTCTTATATATAAACATAACATAACAAGCAAAGCGCGACAGCACTTTGCTGCACAACGGTTAATGTTTAAAGTTGTGATGATTCGCATATTTATAAATTGTTTCCTAAATGTAACTTTTTTATAGATAATAAATTGTACTTTTAAGTTTTATTATTTAAATTTCTTGCTAATATCCATTATTTTATTTATATGCACTTATTTTATTTCAATCTTACAATTTAGATGATTTTGTATTGAATCATATTGCAAACTTTCTATTTATAATTATGTAAATGCTATAAAAAGTGGAATCTTATTATTTTTTTTTTTTTTTTGCAGATCTAATTTTAAAAATTTTACTGTTCTGCTTGCATATTTTTTTTTGCTGTGTTTATTTGATTTTCTGTGTTGTATTATAAAATGATATGCTTCAAATGTAAAGGTATAACTTCATTATTTGTAGTTTCTTTTTAATTTTCTTATTGTTGTAATTATAGCATGTTTTTAAAGCTTTTAAGGAAATTCATCATTTATTTTATTAACAGTTTTTTATTTCAACTGGTTACTTTTTTTTTAAATAGTTTGGTGAATACTATATATATTTAATAAAAATTAATTTTAAATATTTATTCGAAATAATTTAATTTATTTGATATTCTTTTTACAGAAGAATTTTAAAGAAACTGAAACTTTGGAAACATTGAAGAAGAAGAAGAAGATCATTAAAGAGAAAAAGCTTAGAGTTCTGAAAAAATCTGCTACCCAGAAAATATTATTGCAACGAAAATCTGTAGCACTGAAAAAATTAGCTACCCGAAAAAAAATTGTTCTCCATAAAGCATTTCTAGCTCCAAAAAAAGTGTCTGTTCCACCCATATCAGGCAATGGGATCAGAGATCCTTCATTTGCATGCTCTAATTTAAGAGTGTCCATTGAAAGATTACCATCATCTCCTCGTGCTCTACAATCATATATATCCAAACAATGTACTTTAATTAATTCCTCAAGTAATGTTCCAAATAATATAAGCAGTTCTAGTGCAAGCACTGTATCAAGTAATAATGTAAGAGTGTCTATTGAAATCTTACCAGTATCTCCTCTTGCTCTAAATTCAAATATATCTAAACAATGTACTTTAATTGATGCTGCGAGTAATGTGAGCAGTGTTCCAAATGAGGCAAGTAATTCTTCTAATAATGCAAACCATATTCCAAATAACAGTGGTAGCTGTGATCCAAATGATTCATTATCCTTAAATATTCATGATTCCTCTTGTCTATGCACTCCAAATGTTTCTTCTGAAGAAGCAGATAATAATGGAAGCAATGTTTTTTCATCATTGGATCCTTCTAACCTTTCTTCTAAAAAAGTAGATAATCCGTGTTCTACAACTGATTTTTCTGCTTCAGAAAAACAAAGCGATTCATCAAGCGATTCTACTGAAAATTCTCAGAATGAGCCTTCTTCAGTTGAGCCATTTAATATAAATGACTTTAATCTGAGTTCACTAAAGGGTAATGTGGCAATTTTAAATCAAACATGCTTGTCAATCATCAGAAAAGTGCCCACGTGAAGATTTCTGTCCCATCACTGCAAATAAAACAATGCAAGCAGAAGAAATCAGGGTAACTGTTTTTGTTTTGATTATTTTCTAATTATATTTGAATACTTTAATTTTTTTAATTTTAAGTTAATATGGCATTTTTAATGGAATTTTAATTAAGTGAATTTAACATCTTCTAATGATTTTATATTTTATTTCATTTTACTATTTCTCATTTCTTAACATTGTTTAACTTTACAAATGTGCAGGTGACAAAGAAACTAATAAAATGATACCAAGATGTTAGAATAATTAATTTTAGTTATGAATGTGATGTACTTAATATATAAAAATCGTATTCAACAAATTATAGTTAGTTAAGCTGTATCTGGCAACAAGAGAGACTGCTTTTAGAAAGTTGTTTAATGTGCTAGAGAATTAGAAAGAGCTGAGGGAATTAACTTTCTATTGTTGTAACTAATAAAAGTTATGTTTAATCTCTTGATTATCTGTCATTAATAAACAACAAACATTACATAATGTCAGAAATTAAAAAAAAAAATAATAATAATAATTCGAAAAGAAGGATTATTTAAAAAAATTATTGTATAAAGAAGAAAAGTTTCTTAATTGCTAAGCCTACATGGCTGATTGAAAATACTGTGTGTAATATTGGAAGAGAAGTGTTTCTTGTTTTCTGGATAAAATTGATAGTTGTCACCTTCCTGCTCAGGAAGTTACTTTTTGTCAGAAGAAATGGAAACATTTAAACTGCCAAGTGAATTTAATTTTAGCACGGGAAATGTAGTTGAAAATTGGAAACGTTGGCGCCAAAAATTCGAAAACTATATGTTGGCGACTAAAAAGAATTTGAGGCCAGATAAGATAAAGATCGCTATTGTGCTGAATCTTTTACGTGATGAAGGTGTTGCAATATTTATTACATTTAAGTATGAAGAGGGGCATTCTTCGGAGAAGTATGAAGACGTCCTTATAAATTTTGAGAACTATTGTATACCACGTCAAAATGTTGTATTTGAAAGATACAAGTTTTTTTTCCCTGTTTAAAGCAAGAAGGTCAAAGTATGGATTCATATTTGTCATTGTTGAAAAATCTAGCTTCATCATGTGAATTCGCCGATCAAGAAGAATCACTGATTTGAGATAGAATTGTTTTAGGGATTTGAGATTCTTCTTTACAGGAACGACTACTGAGAAAACCACAATTAACTCTCAAAAAGGCTGCAGAATTTATTCGAGCTAGTGAAGTTAGCAAGGAACAGCTTAAATCCATCAAGAAACAAGAAAGTACTTTGCCTGATATAGATTCTGTGAATTCATACCGACTTTGGAGAAATCACCAAGGAAATGGAGATAATTGATTGTGGTAGATGTGGAAGACATCATGCTGTATGAGAATACCCTGCTTACAATAAATTCTGCAATAATTGTAAGCAAAAGAATCATTTTGCTTCAATGTGCAAATCTAATATAAGAAGAAAAAGGGCCAATAAAAATGAAATTGTAGGTGAAGTGGTAAATGAAGACCATGAAAATTCACTTTGTTTGTATATTGATTCTGTAGGAAATGAAGAAACAAATGAAAAATCATGGTATAAAACCATATATGTTTGTAATCAAGGCATACTTTTTAAGCTTGATACAGGAGTGCAGGTCAATATTTTGCCTTTATCTCTTTACAATAGTTGTGAACGATATAGAATGTGTAATTTAGTTCCTACTAATACTGTTTTGATATCTTAGGCAATCATAAATTGAAACCTGAGGGACAGGTTAATCTTGAGTGCAGAACGGATAAAGTTTATTCTGTGAAATTACCATTTATTATTGTAGATGTCTCATTGAAACCAATTTTAGGCTTAGAGGCTTTTAAAAAGTTGAATTTAATTAAGCTGTTGTTAACATAAATTTTTATTTAGATGATGAAATAGTAATTCATGATAAACAATATATATTGAATAAATATCATAAATTTTTTTCTGGTTTAGGTCACTTTCCTGGTGAGCTTTACCATATAGTTTTAAAGGAGAGTGTGAAACCTGTAATTAATCCTCCTAGGAGAGTACCTTTAGCATTATATAAAGAATTAATATTGACATTATCAGACCTTGAGAAAAGGGGAATAATTTCACAGGTAAATAAACCAACAGATTGGGTGAATAGTCTTGTGATAGTTGAGAAACCAAATGGTAAATTAAGAATATGTTTAGACCCAAGAAATTTTTAAATAGAGCAATTAAACGAGATCATCATGTTATTCCTTGTTCGGAAGATATAATTAGGTTAGAAGGTAAACAATATTTTTCATTGCTAGACTTAAGAGAACAATTTTGGCAAATTCTATTAGAAGAAAGTAGTTCTGATTTATGTACTTTTAATTCTCCCTTTGGAAGATATAAGTTCAATCGTCTACCATTTGGAATTGCTTCCGAACCTGAAATTATTCAAAAGCGTAATCAAAAAGTTTTTGGGGATATAAAAGGAGTTGAAATATATTTTGATGCCATAATTATTTCTGGGACTTGTGAAGAAGAGTATGATGAAATATCAATTGAGGTAATGAACAGAGCAAAATTAAATAATGTAAAATTTAATCCAGATAAACTTCAATTTAAAGTAAATGAGGTTAAATATATGGGTTTAATAATTTCTAGAGAAGGTATAAAGGTTGACTCAAATCATGTAAAGGGTATTGAGGAATTAACTCAGCTTAAAAATAAAAAGGATATTCAAGGACTTCTAGGTATGGTTAATTTTCTTTCAAAATTTTTACCAAATGTAGCAATAATAACAGCTCCTTTGCAAGAATTATTGAAAAATGGTGTTGATTTTCAATGGTCGTATGAGCAGGATAAAGCATTCAACGATATTAAAGTAGTTTTAAGTTCAACACCTGTTTTAAAGATATTTAATAGTAAAAAAGAAACAGTTCTACAATGTGACAGTTCAAAAGATGGAATAGGTGTTAGCTTAATGCAGGAAGATCATCCAATATCATTTGCTTCTAGAAGTCTCACTGACAATGGAAAGAGGTATGCTCAGATTGAGAAGGAGTTTTTAGCCATTGATTTTGCTGTTGAAAAATACCATAATTTA
This sequence comes from Latrodectus geometricus, assembly GCA_026290005.1. Taxonomy (NCBI): domain Eukaryota; kingdom Metazoa; phylum Arthropoda; class Arachnida; order Araneae; family Theridiidae; genus Latrodectus; species Latrodectus geometricus. The sequence continues at coordinate 795,017 of JAPDSC010063931.1, read as the reverse complement.
TTATATGGTCATAGGGTTCTCATTCAAACAGATCATAAGCCATTATTGGCAATTGTTCAAAAACCAATTAATAACATTTCAACTCGTTTGCAGAAAATGCTCTTAAAATTGCTAAAATATGATTACAGTGTTTCATATTTACCCGATAGCCAGATGTATTTAGCAGATACATTATCTAGAGCATACATTAAAGATAAAGTAAGTAATGACCCAGAAATGTTAAATGTGGTTCATTCTATTGTAAAACATTTACCCATGAGTGAACGCAGAATCAAACGCTTTAAAAATGCTTTAAAAACTGATGAAGAACTTAAAATTATTTTAACTTATTGTAAGAAAGGATGGACAAATAAAAATAAAATTCCTGAAGGCATTAGAAATTATTATAAATTGCAAAGTGTTTTGTTTATAATTGATGATTTACTATTTTTAAACAATAAATTAGTACCGTATTTTCCTGTATATAATCCGCAGCGGCGTATTATCCGCACGGGCGTTTTTTCGAATAAAAGGAAAAAAAGCGTCTCATAATCCGCGGCAATTTTGTTTCGGCGAATAATCTAAAATATGTACTGCTGATAATAAAGGTATCACATAAAATAAAAAAATGCACAGTAGGATTAAAAATTTAATAAATTGTATAGAAAAAAAGCATTTATTATGAAAAATATCAGTCTAGATCCAGTTCATCGCAAAGTGCGATAAACTTGAGATGAAAGCAGAGATCGATCAAAAGCGATAATTTTGAGGAGAGAGCCTTTTAAAACTTATCGATATTTAGCTTCTAATAACTTTTAAAACGATGTTAGACATATTTAAATTAATATATATTTGCTTCGTTAATATTTAAATGAAAGAAATGGGTTATTTACAAATTGTGTATTTTATAAAAAATTTTTTATATAGCGCAGGTGCTTTGTTTTTCACTTCACATTAACACATTTGATGCCATTGTTTTTATTTGCCTTCGCTATAGCTTTTAATTTAAAATCTGCTGGGTAACTTAAAAATTTTTGCTTCCATATGACGATATACAAATTTGAATATTTTCAAAACGAAACAGCTCATGTTAAGGCAAATTGCAAAATGACGTTAGCGAATTTACAACCGTAAAATCTTTAAGAGGAACCAAATTCGTTTTTGAACGTTATTGCACAAAGCCGATTATAGTTTAAATAACTCAGGTGTGTCCTGGTACCACCTGTTATTTATTTTATGAAACATAAAGAGTATTTCTTTCAAAACTTTCTTATAAGCTTTTCTGATGAAGAATGTTTTTTTATCAGATAATCCGCGGTGGCGTATAATACGCACAACGAAATTTTTTAACTCATAATCCGCGGATTATATACAGGAAAATACGGTAGTTCCCGTATCATTGCGCAAAGAAATGCTTAATTTAATTCACGAATCTCACCTTGGTATAGAAAAATGTAAAAATAGGGCAAGAGAAATATTTTATTGGCCTGGCCTTAGTAAAGATATCGAAAATATAGTGGAGCAATGTGCTATTTGTGAGAAATTTAGGAAGGCTCAGTCTAAAGAACCATTAATGCCTCATGCTGTACCGAGCAGACCATATAAAAAAAATTGGCATTGTCTTAATGTTTTACAGAAATAATAATTATTTGGTGGTGATTGATTATTACTGAAAATGGATTGAAGTAGAAAAGGTAACTACTAAGAAAGTGGAAAGCATAATAAAATCCTTAGAACTAATCTTTTCTAGATTTGATGTACCTGAAATAATTGTATGTGATAACAATCCCTTTAACAGTTTTGAGTTTAAGAAATTTCTTAAAGAATGGGATATAGAACGTCAATTTATTAGTCCACATCATTCACAATCCAATGGAATGGTTGAGAAAGCTGTTGGAATTATAAAAGCAATTTTTAAGAAAGCTTATGAGGATAACAAATGTCTTTTTGTAGGATTGTTAGAGTATAGAAATACTCCCATTTCTGGCTTAGTATTGTCTCCTGCACAGCTGATGTTTAGTCGGAGATTAAGGACAAAATTACCCATTAATAATAAATTGCTAAATGTGGAGATATTTGGAGAAGTACTAAAATTATTAAAGCAACCTCAAGAAAAAAGAAAAGTCTTATTTTGATAGAAACACTAAAATATTAAAGCCTTTAAAAGTAGGTGATAATGTGTGCATATGGAAAACTTGGGAACCAGGAACTGTTCTTTCTGAAAATAAAAACACAAGGTCTTATAATGTACAAGCTTCAAATAATCGCGTCCTTACGAGAAATAGAAAATTATCAAAAGTTAAAAGAGATTTTGACTCTATTTACACTGACTTAGATTTTCCATTGAGTGATAGTGATATTAATGATGAGAATTCAGCTTGTAACTCAAAAAATCATTCTCTTGTTAAGAATTCACCAAATGTATTGAATTCTCAAGATAATAACCATTATCTGACCAGATCTGGACGTGTTGTAAAATTTCCATTGCACATGAAGGATTATTATAGATTTAAAAGCTAAAAGGGGGGATGTGGTGTACTTAATATATAAAAATCGTATTCAACAAATTATAATTAGTTAAGCTGCATCTGGCAACAAGAGAGACTGCTTTTAGGAAGTTGTTTAATGTGCTAGAGAATTAGAAGGAGCTGATGGAATTAACTTACTATTGTTGTTGTAACTAATAAAAGTTATGTTTAATCTCTTGATTATCTGTCTGACAACAAACATTACAATGAATAGTTTATCAATGTTATTATTTACCTATTTCTATTCATAATTAGTATCCAAATTTTCACATTTTTTATATGCCATATTTCCCTGTATAGAAGCTGCGGAGTTTGTGTTAAAAAAAGTTGTGAATTTTGTTGTGCATATTATACAGCACCAGACATAATCTGATAAATAACATTCTCCATTGCAAAACTTACTAGAAAGTTTTGAAAATTATGCTGTTTTTCTTTCATAAAATAAATAACAGGTGGCGGCACAACAGAACTGAATTGTTTCAGCTATAACCAGCTTTGTCCAATTACGTTGAAGAATGAATTAGGTTCCTTGGAGATATTTCAGTTGCTATTCGCTAATGTCATTTTGCCTTGATGTGATCTGTTTTATTTTGAAAATATTCAAATTGTATATTGTCATATAGAAGCAAAAACGTTTCAGTTACACAGTATATTTTAAATGAAAAGATTGGCAACTAACATATCAATGTAGAATGAAAAGCCAAGAAGGCATTTTTCAAAAGATAATTGTATCCAATACGCAGTTTGAAAATAATCCATTTCTTTCATGTAATTATTAACAATACAAGTACATTTTATCCTTATAATATGTCTAATCTCATTTTAAAACTTGCTAAAATTTCCTCAGAATTATCTCTTTTGATCGATCTTGTGCTTTCATTTCAGTTTATCACATTTTACGATCAAAACAGATCTTTTTCATAATAACTCATTTTTTTGTACAATCAATTATATTTTTAATGATTCTGTGTATTTTTAATTTTATGACACTCACATTATCAGCACAACTATTCACCAGAAAAATTATTACTGATTATACGACGCTTTTTTCCTTTTACTTAAAAAAAGTCTTGCAGATTATGTACAAAAAAATATGGTCTATATCTCTTTTACATCACTTTTGTTTCTACCTTAAAATATTTTTTTGTTGAAAACATATTATTTATTTTTTGATACATTAATGTATTTTTCAGTCAAAGATTGTCTTTGTTTCTTCTGAAGTGTCTGCGACAGTGGTGATAATGCAGTGTATTGATCTACTATGTCACTGGTATGAACGTTAAGCTGCTTATCCTAAGACCTTGTATCTATGGTTTTTGTCAAAATAATTTTATATTTATGTTGCATTTTATTTGAAATTGAATATAGATTTTCTAATCTATCTTTTAAAACATTTAAAAATTGCAATTCCTTGTACGATAAATGTTTACATTAAAAAGGATTAATTTGTATTGTTTCTTTAATTTTGATTTATTTGTCCAATTTTTGAAAGTTAAAGAACTTTATTGTATTTTTTATTTTAACTATTATATTTTTTATTTTAACTATTATATTGTACTAAGATTTTCTTTCTTCAATTTTGCTATTTTTATGCCAATAAGTTTTTGCTGTGTTTATTTTCAATTTTTAAACTATTTGCATGCAGAAACTTGTGATACAATTTTTGCTCTGTAATAATTTGTCAAAATATTTTTAAATTGCTATATTGAATTGTTAAATAGAAAGTATTTTAATGTAAAAAATATAAATTTCTTTTAACTTGTAAACAATATATAGAAAGTTTATTAATTCATTGTTAATGAATGTTAAGATTTATGTGTTTTTTTTTTAAAAAGTAAATGTACTATCTTATTTTTGACAAAATGTTTTATATTGCTAATGTTTCTATTATTCTTCGTTTTCGAATATAGATGTATTTATAATTATATGCAATATGATAAAAAAAAATTCTTAATTATTTATTCTTACCAATTCTAATTTGTTCATAAAAAAACATACATAATTTTATATTTTTTATAAATGTTATAGTATTCAAAAACATTATTTTTGATTATAGTTTTCAATATGAATGATAAGTTTGTTTTTGAATATTTTTAGATTATGTTTCTAAAAATTTCTTACAAGTGCCTGAAAAAAATCTTCCAGTTTGAAAACCAATTTTAGTAATAATAATTTTGTATGCTATTAAATAGCCTGTATCAAAAATGATTTTTTTTCGTAGATATTTTTAGAAACAATTTGGGCTGGACTGTATTTTTTATAGGTCATTGTATAATATTAAATAATTTAGTTATCGTGTGATATTTATTTTATTTTTACAAATAAACATTTTGTGATGTAAGTACTATACAAAGCATTTTATTCTTTTTACTGGTTTGTATGTGACTTTTATAAATAAATTTCTTTCTTATTTGTGAACTGTTTAATTTCTAATCAATACATTCTTTTACTCACTTTTTATTTTTTAAAGTCTTCTTAGACTGTGTAGTAACACATATGTACATTGATGTGGGTTAAAAAAAATTAACATTTTGTTTTTGAAAAGTTTATCTTCTGAAGGCATAAAAAAATTGGAGGACTTTGATAATTTATCTGTTCTACAACATTGATTGAAATTTATAAAATTGCACCAGAAATATTATTGCATTGGCTATCTCTAATTGAATCCTTTTCCAATATAGATTAAATTCATACTACAATACTAACCAATGCAATCTCCTAACTATGTATTTTTGCACCAATATTCATTTGTTTTCTTATATTTTACTTAAACAAATCAGAATTGTGTTAATTGCATTTTATTACATACTTATGTGTAAAATTGTCATAGTATCTCATTTTCAGCATCTATATATGCACAAATGATTAAAAAATTCTTATATATGTGGAAAGTTTTGTTGAATTCTTTTCTAAAAAAAAAATCATTTCTTTGAAAAAAATTTAAAATTTGACCCCAAATGCAGAAATTTCTTAAGATAAATAAGATACATTAAAGCAAATTTCTCTAACACCAGCTTCATGGCAGACACCTCGAATCAAAGACAAGACTTACTTTAAACATCATTTTTTGAAATTGATAAAAAACACAGCTTTAGGAAAATTATAGATTACTTTCATTGTCACTGTCTTTGAAGAACTTGTATTAAGGCTTATTTTACTGTTGTCATACCTTGTCCTTATATATATTAGTCATCAAGGTGTAATTTATGAAACCAAATATGTTGTTGTATATATTAGTTTGGGGAAAAAGAAATCCATTATTTTTACGTGAACTTTATGTAACTTCTTTTGGATTCACTTTGTAAAAAGGGTTAAAACAGATTTCATGTAGATTTTTAGGTCTTGCACATTACGACTGCTGACATGTGGTTAACTTCGATCATTTTTGATATTTTATAGACATTCTCGACGATGCTGTATCCACATGCGAGGTGCATCTCTAACATCAAAAATATCCGAATGGAATCGACAAAACAAAAATTGTATGTAACTGGTTGTTACAGTCTTATATAGGACGATAAACACCTTTCACAATTTTAGCCACCCGGCTATCTTTTTCATCGTTACAAGAGAAAAACGAAAATGTATCGAATTTTCTGTTTGTTGTCTTCCATTTTTAAAACTTTGTACTCGTAACCGAATTAATCAAACAAAAAACCGCAAGAGGATATTTTAGTGTCAAATGTCACCTTTCCAATGAGCATAAATCTGAAATTGTTTGATAGATACCTCACGAGATATCGATCACTACAGACGTCTACCGAAAAAATAACGGATTACTTTTTCCCCAAGCTAATATGTATATCACATCTATTAATTGTGTAGGAGATGTGAGCCACTGCTCTTCAAAAGCAGTTGAAAGTGTGGCTAGGGATTGATTACCAGGAGGATTAAGTGCAGCTAAATGTCATCCTAGAGCATCCCTAATATGCTTGATTGGGTTACGGTCCGATTATAGAGTTGGCCACCGTATGCACCAATTTTTTCCTGCTCAAAATAAACATGCACAGTGTGAGCCCTGTGGTCTCACATTATCATCCTATAGCAGAAAGTATCACTTTTTACCCCTGCGTAGTCATGCTGATCCAGGATGTAGTCTTTATAGATGAGAGCATTAATATTACCATAGGAAAAGTCAGGGAGGTCTGTGCGTCCACCCAAAGAGATACCTCTCCAAATATAGATGCTGTCATTTGTATGCATCTCTATTGCAAATGTTTGATGGTTGAAAATGAAGTCCACATTATCTGCAAATGACTGATCGCCTTGCTTAAAGGCCATGTTTGTGAATCCTTTGATGCATGGTTGATCTGAATACCTACCTTTTGGAGCTTGCAAGAAAGAGTATCTGAGTTTTGGTGGAGTTGCGGCTCTATTCTTTTGTGTGCATAATGACAAATATCTGTCATCGGCACTTGTGGTAGAGCATGGCCTTCCTTGGCTGAACCTCCTGCCTGTCAAATCCATGTTAAAAAATTGTTGTCAATGTATATGAATCCCAGACAATCAGCCATCTAGCCACTTCTATCTGACTTTGTCCTACTCCTAGTCTTAGAATAGCTCTCTATCAAAATTGTTGGTTAAATGATGCCTAGAAGCCATTGTTACAATTTCTTTATGCCAGATTTCTAATCTCAAACACACAGCAACAATTGCCGCCCTTCTCTGAGACACCCATTTTTATACTCCTCTAAAATGGTGTATTCTGACTTCACGCCACTATTTTGCATCATGTCGGGTTTTTTAGCTTTTTTTACTTACCAACATATTGAAATTTTATTGAGATTGGCTTATTTTTGGGAGTTATTGCTATTTTTGTGATTTTTTCTTTCATAGTTAGTAATTTGTCTATTTTGAGAGGGCTTGTTGGAAGAGCAATATTGCAAAGTTGACTCAAAGTATTTCATAGTTTTAATGGTTGATATAACTTATCTTTTGTATAATTGTGTATTTTTCATCATTTTAGTTACAGGGCTCGGAGTTGTCCTGATATTCCTGAAATTCCTGATTTTTTAAAAAACGTCCTGAAATGTCCTTATTTTTCAAAATAAATCCTGGAATTCCTTAATTTTTTATTACATTCTTTTGAAAGTTTAATTTCAATTAATAATTTTATATTTTTCAGTTGTAAATTTTTCTTTCAGTGGAATATATTTTTTCTTTCAACTGCTTTCTATGCAAAAAGAAAGAGAAAAAATTCCCCCTTTTTTGTTCTCTTTCAAACCAGAAATACGGTTGCCATACATTCGTCTCCGCCTCGTTTTCAGCCATTGCTCACACATGACTGAAGTCAAAAAAATATAGGTTTGGGTTTACCATTAATTTCTATTTTGTGCCTTTACAGACAAAGATTCTGGTTTTAGTAGTGCACAACTATTTACAATGATATCGAAATTGTGAGAATTATTGGCCTTCGTTTATGCGCACGCGTGAAATGCTTATCACGCCATTTTGAAAGATTTTGATGGGTGTTTTGAAGAATGTTTATTAGCAAGCTCAGAATTTTTTTTTGAAAACAATTAATTTTCTTTTAAAAATGCCAAGGAAAACGAAATTTTCCGACAAATGGTTGGAACTGCAAGATGGGAATAAATGCCTAATTGAGACATAGCCGAAGTGTTGACGATGTTCATTCTGCCGAGTGCTTCGTAAGCAAAAGCAAATTCAGTGCTTGATGACAAGTGCTTGCGCATGCAAATCGATTAAAACACAAGAAAGCTGGGAACTGTTACAAGAATCAAAGACTATTTACTATCAAGTCATCAACTTCACCTGAATCCTCGATATCGACTGTAATAGTGAATAACAAATCATGGCTTCCCAAAACGACATCAGAGAAAACCATTAAAGCTGAAACCATTTTAGTTTTGGTGGCAATAAAAATAATTATTCTCTTTCATCTTTGAATGGTTTAGCTAACATTTACGGAGAAATTTTTGATGATTCCTCCATAGCAAAAAATCTCAAATTATCTGACAAAAAAGTCAGGTATATGATTAATTTTGGATTAGGTCCGTATTTCAAAACTCTTTTGTTTCGGGATATCGGCACTTCATATTTTGTTTTACTTAACATGATATTTTGTTTTACTTAATGAAATAAAGAAACAGTTAGATATTTACATCTCATATTGGTCTGATAAACATTGTAAAAATGTCATTTGTTACCTCGAATCACATTTTTTAGGGCATGCTGAAGCCAATAAAATTGTAAAAATTTTATTAAGTTTTATTCAAAATAATAGTTTGAATTTAGAAAAATTAATGCAGTTGTCAATGGATGGACCAAGAGTTAATTTAGCTGTTTTAAAGCAAATAAATAGTGAACTGAGTAAGCAAAGTTTACCAGTACTAATTGATTTGGGTATATGTTGCTTACACATAATCCAGGAGCACTGCGTAAGGGTATTGATAAAATTGATTGTAATATTGATGGATTTGCTATAGATATTCATCAATTTTTCAAGCTATCTCCTGCAAGAAGGGAAGATTATCATTCCTCATTTCTTTTGTAAAACTTTTGAACCTTATTTACTTCAAATGCAAAAAGTCGAACTTTTAGTACATGTGATGTATAGTAAGTTAAATGAACTTGTTCGCAGTATAATGTTTAAATTATTAAACCCAGAAGAAATCTGTGAAAAAAATGAAGTAAAGTTGCTACAAATTAATGTTGATTCAGGAAAAAAATGGTTAAACTTAAACAAGATTGAAGTAGGTAATGGTGCAAAAGCAATGCTGGAAGAACTTACTGATAAAACAACATTTCTACAAAGTATTAGAAGCTGCTACATAGCAACTTCAAAGCATTTGCTTCAAAAACTTCCTATAACAAATCCTTTACTCAAAGATCTTCAGTGTTTGTCTCCTTATAATAGAAAAAAGGAAGAGTCTAGGAGTTCATGTAGCAGATTAATTCAACATATTCCTCATGTGAATAAAACTTCTTCAGATTGTGATAAGATGAATGAAGAGTGGATTCTTTACATGTGACTTTGATTGTGAATGATTATGATAATGATCAAAATATCTGCAAATATTGGAATGCAGTTTTCAATATAAAAGATGCTGGTGGTTATATAAAATACCCTACTTATTCTAGAGTGGTTAAAGCATGTCTGTCGTTATTGAATGTAAATTCCCAACCAGAAAGAGGTTTTTAAACTAACAATTCTGTTGTGACAAAGGAGAGAGCTTCTTTATCAGAATTAACCGTTCAAAGTTTACTGATTTGTCCTGATGTTATTCGAATGCATGGCAATTCTGTTTCCTCCATTCCATATACCAAAGAAATGATGCAGAATATGCATCATATATGGAAAAATCAAAAGATGTAAAACAATTAGAGAAGAAAAGAAAGGATGAGGAAGATGTAAAAGCTACTAGTGAAAAAAAGTTTAAACAATCGCCCCTATTAGAAAAAATTAATGAACTTGAGGAAGAAAAGAAAAATTTGCTTGATAATCATTGTGTAGCTCAAAAACTTTTGGATGATGCAATTAATAAAATATCATGTGCTATCAGTGATGATAATATAAGTGATGTGAAAGTTGGACAAATGATGCTGTCTGCTGCTAATGCAGAGATTGCATCTGTGAATGATAAATTAAAAAAGTGCAGTATTAAATTATTGGAATTAAATGCTAATGCATCCAGTTCAAAATGAACATTATTCAATTATACATAAACTAACTGTTAATTTAAAGCATTTTTCATGTAACTTATTAATTTTCAGAAAATGTTCAGTATAAAAAGTTTA